>JAOXNO010000033.1:24710605-24725210 GCA_028565335.1 Limnodromus scolopaceus
CAACCCTGCTTTGGCAGGGGAGTTGGACTAGATGATCTCTAGAAGGTCCCTTCCAACTCCAACAATTCCGTGATTCTCATACTGGAATACATTAGGATGGTTGTGTCCAGAGGATTAAAAAAATAAGTTACTACCCCTCTCTAATCAGTCCTGGTGAGGTTGCTTGAGTACTGCAGATGGTGTCTGGGACCCCCCAGCTGAGAAACTGGAGAGAAAGAAGGCTACCAAGCTGGCAGGGACCTGGGGCACACACAACTGGTAGAAGAGGTTGAAGGTGGACTGGCTTAGTCTGACAAAGAGGAGGCCAAACTACTTGAAGTGGAGGCACAAAGATGTTGGAGCAAAACTATTCTGGGTAATGGCAAATGGGAAAACACAAGACCACAACCTGCTCCTGGGAGGTTCAGAGTGGCTATTAGGAAAACCTTGTTCACTAGAAGGGCAGCACGGCACTGGGACAGTTTACCCAGAGAGGTGGCTTAACCACTGCCCATGGAGGACTGCAGGACCTGGTCTGGTCCGACCTATCTATGGTCAGGAATTGTCCTGCTCAGGATTGGAGGTTAGACTGGTGACCTCCAGAAGTCCCTTACAACCAGACCTTCTGAATTTGTGGTTCCATGTACAGCTAGAGATAGGCAGACAAAATACAGCCACCAGAGCCCCAGAAGATCTGTGGAAGAAAAGCTGGAAAGCCGGTAAAACAGGCTTATATAAGTATGATATCATGTGAAAATGGAATGGCTGAGATTCTTGCACTCAGGATGTAAAAATATTTAATGTCCTGGAGTCCAGCATGCTGCTTTTGGCTATTAGTTCATTATTCCCAGAGACTAAATAGCTCAAACACAGGACCTCCAGTTGCAAGAGGGCGAGAAAATTGTGTGTGGGAATTGTGTGTGGCCACAAGGCACAGTCAGGCCCTTTTTGGAGCTCAGTTGCGATTCAGGCTGCCCGTGTAGCCTTGTTCACCTTGGGCTGCAGGACACATCTCCTAGAAAGTCTACTCCTTCATCTCCCTAAAAATTCAGAAAAAGGCAAAACCTGTTTCTTGAGGAGAATTCATGGGATAAAGTATTTAGCAGGTTTGACAGATGTCTTGTGTTATCTTATGGGCTCTCAGCCTAAGAGGATTGCCAGGAAGTCTGTAGAGTGCAAATGGAGGTGGAATCTCTGCCTTAAAAATTCTCAGAATACTCAAAATTAGAAGGCAAAGGAAGGTCTTCCTCTGTGAAAAATCAGGGAAGATATAGTTGAAACCTCTGTGAAAGAGACTTCTGTTGCACAAGTTTGACACATTTTTTCCAGAAATGAGGGAGTACTTGTATCTTTGAAATAAAGTGGTTTCACCAAAACCACCTTAGCTGCTTCAAACCACCTTAGCTGCTTCAATATTCCTTTTCCAAATGGAAGGCTGACTCTCAAAAGACAGACTGTAATGCCTTCATATTCATGCTAAGAGAAGCTTTCACTGTAACAAATTTTCTCAGTTCTGATGGTTTTTCTTATGTAAATTACTAATTATCTGTGACCAAATTGGTGTAACAGCATCTATTTCAACAGAGAGAAACCAGTTTACGAGTTGGGAGTCCAGCTCATAATTTCTTGGTTTTTAAATATTCCTTACAGCATCGGCTGTTAGACTGCCATCGCACAAGTTGAGATTAGTGAGTTTCTGGTTAAGAAACTTAATTCAAATTGCATTGCAAAAATATGTATCATTACTAAAAAATTCTATTGAGAACCACTGATACTTGGGTTTTTCATAGATGCACTATGATAGGCAGGGAATAAATCTTTTTTTTTTTCTTCAGTATGAGATGAGTCCTAGACTGATGGTTTTTATTTTAGCCTGTCAGTAGTTCTGCTACAGTGAAAGCAAGTCAGTGTTTGCATTATAATGTCTGCTTAACTTGGCTGTAAAAATAATTTTTAAAAGTGTTCTAGCTCTACTCATATAAAATTATAGCCCAGGAGCACGCAGCACAAAAAAGGCTTGTACAATTGATTTTGTATTTTCAAGTTGTATGACTAGAAGAAAAAAAAATCTTTTAATAAATGAATAACCTTTGACAAAAGGTAGAAATTGTGTTGTGAGGAGAAGGAGGGAAGGGAGCTCTGGTCCCAAATGTGCAGTTGTGTCTCTTGCTATAAATATTGACAGAGGAGTACGATGTATCGCAACAGTGGCTGGAAAGACATCGTCCTCTTCCCCCTACACTCTGCACTGATGAAAATCTGGGCATGTGAGGATTGGAGATTCTTCCAACCATAATGGTGTTACAGAAGTGCCACAAATTTGTATTTCTCTAGGCACTGAGGAAGGGCAGGAATGATTTTTTTTTTTAAATCTTCATCAGATGTAGATTCTCCATATCTCCTGTGAGACTCTCTAGTAAGGAGGTGAAGATTAAGAGTTCTATGGAACTAAGTCAATAGAAAAACCAGTAAAATACTCAGGAAATCCAGACTATTCTCTACACAGATGATGGCTGCACTGGTTTGAATAAGTTCATAGGTTTGCCCTGCAAAACTGGAAATTTAAATAGTTATCTGCTGATTTGTAACCCGACAAGTTCAAGAAATGAAAGTCCTAAAGGTATAAAAAAAGAGTCAGAAACCAAACTGTCCTGTCCATTTTCAGAACAAATTTTGGAGTATGTCCACGCTCTGTGCTTGCATACACTTGTGGCAAATACATGGGTGTTACATTGAGCACAAATAACGAGATTTGATGCTGAAACTGTTGGTCTTCTGTGCTACGCTGTCATGTTTGTAGGTTTAAGATGGAATCTTAACCAGTTTACAGATCCTGACTCGTGGGGATTTTTTTACATCACAATCTTATAATTTGGTAAAGGATAATGTTTGGGCTGCTGTTTTCCTTAATATTATCCTGCAACTTTTTGGCACACAGAAAAGATAGACAAGAAATTTTTGCTCCCATCGTGCCATGAATGCAGTATGTTTGGTTCAAGGAAAAGATTTTTTTCATTTGAATGTGTCAAGTATGCTATGGTATTACACGAATAATATGCTTTCCTTCCTTTTTAAAGTGTGATATAGCTAATTATTTTTAATTGTGTAAAAATGGGTTTTCTCTCTTGTTAATGAATTAAGTCTTTCTGTACTGGTGTGGAATTAGTTAAATGTCTATTTACTATGCTTCACCAAAACTTGTCTGTCTTTCCAAAGGGGCATTCCTTCCTTCTCCTTCTACCTTCATTCCTTACAATTCCTCTGTCTTTTTTACCCTTTTCCTCACAAATTAAATCCTCCCAATAGCCACAACCTCGCTTGCTGGTTCTCCAATGTCATACTAATTTTCCTATGACTATTTTTCCCATTTCTTTGTGATATTCCTGATTTACTCATCCTTCCTATCCCATTTTTTACAATCCTAGTCCAATTTGTTTCATTTTTTTTAACAGAACCTTTTTTGATTTTTGTGAAATCGAGAGCAAACCTGAAACTCATTTACCATTGTGATCAACTGGTGTGAAACCAATTAGAAAATGAACTCCCTAAACATATTATACTGCTTGAAGGTGAGGCCATCTTTGCAGGTAGCTTTGTTGAGGGGAGTCAGCTCATTTCCATGAGTAATTAAAGCATTGAAAGTTTTACATTTAAAAAAAAATCTCAGTGTCAAATCATAGGACTGAATTTTGGTAAAAAATGTAGATGACATGTTGCCTGCAGTAGAGAGTACATTTAAATGTTGTAATAGTTAAATTAAGACTCTAATTATCATTTTGGATATGATATCAAGACATTATGAAATCATTGAAAGTGTCATAGCGCCTCTCCATCAAGCAGTTTGGATGTTTTGATTCCTGCAACAGGGTTTGAAATGGTCCTGTTGCATGTGGAGTGACAGAAGCACACCCCCAGTGATGTCTGTGGGTTTCTGTGGACACCACTGACAACGGGATTTGTCCCAAGCTCTTACCAAAGTGCAAAGGGTCGGTTCAGCAAAGGATGCACTGGGCCAAGTTCACGCTTGATGTGACACCATGGAAGTTGATAGAACTTAGCCGGACACCAGCCGTCCCTGCGAAGCATCTGTGCCCCAGGTCTTTTTTAGAGAGACTCTGCTGGTGTACTCTGCTCTCACAAAGTCACACCTGACTAGTGACAAATCTTCCAGGGAAGCTGACAAATTCAGCGTGGGGTGTGTGTGCACTTCAGTACTGTCACTTAAAATAAATAGAAGACCTCTTATTTTGGCGTGCGGATTTGGGGGGGGATTTGCAGATTTGCCTCTGTCTCAAGAAATCAATGATTTCAAGCCCTGTTCTAGGATTCAAAATATCCATAATACTGGTATGAAATACCAACACAAACTAATACCGAATGATTGCAGTACTTGCTTGTGATCATATAATTTATTTTTCCACATAATGCACCATCCAAACCAGAACACAGTGGTAAGTGTCCTTTCAGCTCTCCATTGGCTTAAAAAGAAAAACCCAAACTTTTAAACCAAACTTTCTTTAATTTTTTTTTTTTTTCCAAAAGAATGAAACTTGTTTTATCCAAACCATTGTATCCACAGGGGGAAAAGGGAAAGAAAGGCAAAAAGGGGCCTAAAGGGGAGAAAGGAGAACAGGGTGCTCCTGGATTAGATGCACCTTGCCCATTGGTACGTCTCACTTGTGTATTGGACAATCGATTGTCCTGCTGTAGATGGAATAAGAAATGAGGGGAGAGGAACAAGCACCAGCTACTGTATCAGCTTTACCCTTCGTTAACGCAGCCTTATCTCAAATTCTGGCAAATTCTGGAGCAGACTTTCTTTGTCAACCTCCACATTTCTTTTAAAGCACCAGACTTAAAACCTTCAGGCTAAATTTGTGGGGGTTTGTTGGTCTTTTTTTCTTTTTTGTTTTTTTTTTTCCATTATTTTGTGCCTTTGGCATTTCAAGCCAAAGGAATCAAATTTGAGATGTGCCAGAGTCGGTGCCCCACAGGTTAAAATCACAGCCCGGCGGTCGGCTTGCTCCTCTTGCCTCTCCGTTGTCATTTGTTACCTCCAGCTAAGTCAATGCTGAAGGCATTTCCTTGACAGTAACATTGCAAGTTAATCTTTACAAACAGGGATTCCGTGGAATTAAGGGGGAAAAAGGGGAGCCAGGCCAGCCTGGCCTGGATGGGCTGGATGCCCCTTGCCAATTGGTACAGTATTTCTCTTTCCTACCAACCCTGCATGCAGTTCCTTTGTTTGTGGTCAGCCATTCTCAATGTAAAGTAATGGGGTTTTTGAGCTGACTTTACATGAGTCACGTAACACATGCATGTGCATGAACAAACCAGCTGCTTCACTGATCATAACCGCGGTGAGAGAACACACATTTTTGTTGACACCTCAAACCTAACTCCCAGCAGTTTGCTCCCACATCACACGGCGATTTATAAGTTTGTGTCCTTCCTACATTTTCCCTGAGAATCGTTTGTTTGTTATTTTCCTCACAAAATACCTATTGCCTTACTCACCCTGAGCGAAAGTCTTTGTAGAAATCCAGCACAATGTCCACCTCTAATCAACTCTGGTGACTTCTGTCTGCACTGGCTCAGTTCCTCACGCTACACTGCACCCTGGGCAAGCCATACAGTCTTGGGTGCATGTTTTCCAGGATTTGGCCAAAACGAGTCACGTACAGAATGATGCAAATATTATTGCTTAAAAATCAAGTCGTAGGTTTCCAGTAAGCCAAACTGGAGCCCAATCTCCCAGACCTTACACAGGTAATACCTTACGTGTCTGGCCTGTTCATCAGATATTACTCAAACGGATCTGGAAACAAAAAGCTTACCCGAGGTTTGTAAGAAGATAACTGTCTGCAGCCCAAACCCTCACTGTCTTTTGTTATTTAACGTTTTCAACTTAATGGTCTTACCCTTGGAACTTACCTTCCTGGAATACACACAACACTCCCCACCCTATGTTAGCATGAATTCAAGTTCCCACCTATACTAAAATGCTACCTGTTGACCCTCTCCCTTGTACCAATCTGGCAACAGTGATTTTTATTTAATGGCAAAGTAAGTTTAAACTCTTCTCCATTTAAAAAAATTTAAAAAAAAAAAAAAAAGATAAAAGAAGCAGTACATACACATTTCCTAAAGATGCAAGGAAGATTTTTTTCTTTTTAATTGTTCGCAGTAAAATTTGATCTGCATGTTCTGATATTGTTTGGTGGTTAAGCACGGTTCTCTAAGACGAATGTTAAATTAAGTAGAATTTATTTCAGCTACAGCACTTCTAATTTGAAGTCAATGGATTTTAATCTTAAATACATAGCCCATTAAGATTATTCCATAGTCCATTTTGTTTGCTTCCAATTAATGGTAACCATATCTCATATTTTGTTGGGGATAATCGAGCATGCTTTTGTAATTTAAAAATGTTTCTCTGTATTATCATTTCTATCTGGAGATTCACTAACAATCACTGAAAAGTGTTCTGTTCACAGAATAAGCTGCTAAGCAAACAGCACTGTTGGTAGCTTCAGGCAGCAAGCCGTTCCCGTCAGATTACATGCAAGCACATTCAAAAAAGTCTCATTAGCCACTACCTTCACCTGTAAATTCACATAATAATCACCGTTATTCTATGTTTTAAAAAATGTCAAGGCTTGATCTTTTTACTTTTCATATATAGTCAAGTAACATGATAATGTGGTCCTAATTATGAGCATGTCACTCTTTGGCTAAGCCCCATATAGCCACGTAAATTGGAATTAGTTCCATGAAAACCAGTATGACTGTGGTCAAAAGTTGTCCGTGATCTTACTGGATGCATGGAGAGATGTGAAAGTAGGGTGGTGGCAGAAAAGAAATGGAGTGACTCTCACTAATATACAAAGAAATTAGATAGCTGTATTACCCAAATGATGAAACAGTGCTGCTCTACTGCCCTGCTCCCACCGCTGATGTTTTCTTCCACTGTGCCACTTGAGGTATGTTCTGGCCTCGAGTTTTTGCTGCTCCATTCAAAAGCTAAGAATGAAAGTGAACAGAAAAGATCCCACTCAAATTTGAGTCTTGCTTTCTGGGTTATCTTTATTTTCGGGGCCCATAACATGCAATACTCTCCAGATAAAAGTGATAATACATTTTTTCTCATTGATCTTGTACATTCCGCTACAGATTGTTGTGAATAACAGATTATATTTAAAATAATATGCAGCCTGAGCTCTAACAGCAGTAAGAAACTGATGAAGATGTTCTAATGATTTAGGAAAAAGCACATCTTTATGGCAGAGAGGCGCACGTATGTATTTACAGTGTAAACCTCTCCTTTGGCTTTGCCTTCACCTTGGGGCCGAGAGAGGAAATAAGTTAGGCACTGGCTGCTACTTATTAGATAAAAAGTCAGAGCTGCTTCAGCTGTTCTAGCAGATATCGATGCAATATCTATCCTATCAAACCTAACTGTGTCTTTTTTTTTTTTTTTTTCCCCTCCTCCCATTGAAACAGGGTCCCGATGGATTACCAATGCCTGGCTGTTGGCAAAAGGTAGGATGGATGGGCAGAGCTTTTTCTTTCCAGGGGCAGTACGTCCTTGGCACACAGAGGAGCCTGTCACCACATCGGGATGTACTTCAGAGCCTGTTAGGCAGATATATGCAGCAACACAAAATAAGGCCTCTCCATGACAGTAGTTGGTGCGATGAGGTTGGAATATATGTAGAGGTTGTAAGGTATGTACTGCCTCATCGAGGCAGTATCGTAGAAACAGTTGGCGTTAGACTTCTGGAAAGTCCAAGACTTTTCTCTTTCATTTGAAAAGTCATACATCCTTTGGTTTCTGCACGTGATCGCTGCTTCCCGTTCTTTATAAAAGCTCATGGATGTGGCATTTTTATCAAGTATTTATATTGAACTATTACATTATTATTTTTCTGGGATACCTAGAAGACCAGTGCATCCTGCCCTTGTCTTTGCCTTACCTTTCTATCTTCAATCCATTCTCCTGGTTATTATGTATGCTAATTTTAACTGGCAACGTTATTTTAGTAAAGATTTAACCTAGACAGTGCTAGATTTAAAAATGGAGTATTCAGAATAATGTAGGTGGAGGGATACGGGCATGTAATACATTAGAAAACATAAAGCATAAGTGACCTCCTGCATGCATTTATCTCTGAAGAATAGCTGGTGCTGAGGAAATACCCGTCTGAATTTGCAACTCTGCCATACCTGTGTATTTGGAATAGAGATCTGAAATACTGATTTACTAATTTGATTAATCTGTATCTCTTTTTGTCTCTGCAGTGATGAATCTAACCTTACGAGCATGAAGTTGTGTACATAGTGCTCCACTTTTTGTATTTATAGTTGAAAACTGAAAATTTTATTTTACAAGTCTGAGATATGTTTACATGTAGCTGCTTCTACTTGTTTGCAATAGTCCATGTGTACATCTTTTTTTCACTTACGTCTGCAGTTAGATGATAATATAACTGCAGGGTAAACCTGCAAAGATTCTCTCTCTAATGAGAGAGATCTCAATACAACGTTCAATAATAGAAATCTGATTATTTCTGTAAATTCTTATATTTTGGCTTGTGGACCTGCATGGACAATGAGTGCCATGAACCAGTTTACAAGAAATTGTGACCAAATAAGAGCAAAATGCTATGAAATGTACTGTACCAGCTGCCATCGGAGTTTACTGACTTGGCTTCCATGTCCATCTTAAACACTTCACTGTTCCGTGCCACCGTATCTGCTTGTGTGGACTAAAAGCATGAGTTTGTGTGCCAAACCCGCTTGTTGTGTGATCGCGTCACATGCTAAATGGCTGCTCACGGTGAACTTTGATTCCAGCTTCTGAATCGTTTCCTTTTGTCATCTCAAGGGAGTCACACCATGGCTTATTGCTAAAAAGAGATAAACCAGAGGAGGATAGAAAGAGGCCTTGAATTTTTGGGGGATAGAGTTCCAGCTGCAGGTGGATGGCTTCCAGTCTTGCGGGTCACCTGGCCCCTTTGATCAAAGAGGGTCCCGCCTGTTGTCAGCACGTTTGCCTTGCACTGCTCACGGTCGTGAAGACATTCACGATAGGCCCTGTCGAGTCCTTAATCGAGAAGGAAAGAAGTTTGAAGAAGAAACCAGACTTCTCTGTGGGTTGTTTGAAAAGGTTACAGAGGTGCTGCAGAGATCGTTTGATGGCAGACACCGCCTGAGACCAGAAGCTTCTCAACCTTACTCAAGGATGGACAGAGTATGTGCTCTGCATGTTGTACTTTGGGACTGCTGGAGGAAGAAGCATTCTTGAGGCAGGGATGAATCAGAACATCCTCCAGAGGAGGAGGATAATGGAACTGACCAGAGACGTATGTACCGTGGTGTGGTTTTCAGGTGATTCAGTATAAATTACACAAAACTAGCTGAACTTCTGTGCAGACTTTTGGAAGCTCTGGTTCATTTTGTTTCCTTTTCCCGTAACTGTTGCCATAAAGGATGCATTTCAGTAATCTATTCAACGTTTGTGATGATGGCATTGAAGAAAATACTTCAAGCCATATGTTCATCTTGTTTCAGTATTAGCAGTTTTTATTTGAGAGTCTTTAAGCCTTTAAGTCTAAAAAAGAAAAAGTTTATTTTTGTGTTTCATGGACTGATTTATTCATCTTGTTCTTTTTCTGCTGTTACAGTGAACTTAGTGGACTTTGTTACCCAAAAAACATTGGAGAGAAACAAGTCTGTGTGATTACCACTGCACGCTTGTCATCACATTACATTGTTAAAGGTGTCGATATTTATCCATTTCTGTTCAGATGAGTAGCTTTCTAGAGGAATATTGGCAAAGTTTTGCTTCTCCGCTTTTTTTATTATTGCTAGAAATACTTAAATTTGTGCACATTTGTAGTTTTTGCCACAAGGTATTTTTTTCCAGTTTTGAGTCTTCATATGGTGCACTGTAGTTTGTTTGAGAGACCAGTTTATGAGAAACGGTGCCATGTTTGGCAGATGGAAATTCTTTTTATATCGCTCCCGTTCCCAGTGTACAGCAGGATGATCACAAACTTCTGAAGTTACTTTTCTGAGAGTTGTCTTTCATACGTAGACCAAAACTAAAGTTGAGGAAGACAGCCTGTCTCCATCCATGTGTGGGCTCCTCGCCCTTCTCGGAATGCACATTCTTTCCGTGCTCCGTCATTTCTAAATCACGTGAAGATGGGGACCTGCTGTGGTTGCACTTTCTGTATTGCTTCACAATCTCAGATCAGTGGAGATGCCACTATAATGCCATCTTTCACTTTGCTAAACCCTTATTGTCATTTTGGTATATCAGAGACAAAAAAGCTTTTCACGAAGGAAAGTCTTCCATAGATTTTTAAGACTAAAAATTAATTTAGTGCCCTCCATCCAGTAGGACCTTACTAATAAAAACAAAATTCCAACACTATATAGAGAGAAATACTGAATAAATATATATATATATTTACTACTCAATTCCATTTTTCCAATAGTAAGAAATAAAAGTGTTCACAGATTTGAGGAAAAATGGTTTTCTTTGCTTAAGTTTTCAGAGATGCGAATATTGATCTATTTGAATAGTCATGATTACAATAGTAAAAGCCTTCACATGGCGTAGACCGAATGTAAACTGTTAATTACCAGAGTGCTACAGCAGTAATGTGAACAAGGGACTTTCCAGAAAGGGGACAAGAGGAGGACCATGTAAGCCCTCCAACTTCCCAGTTGCAGTCTGCTGGTTTAAGCAGCACCATCTCAAAAGCCAACAGGCTGAGGAGCAAGCTGCCCACCCAACAGAAAAGAGTCTTTTATGCCCATGTCCTGACTTGGCACATTTGGCTAGATACATTATAGGTGTGAAGACTAGAAGTTGACCGTTTTTATAAAATATCAAACACTGGCAATCACACAGTAAGATGAAATATTTTTTTAAATGTCCCTAAGAGTATTCAAATGCAAAATCGAGTAGGATGTTTATTATCTGGCTAGATGTTTTAGCATGTTTTAGAGTGTCCACAAACACAACTCATTTAAGAAACAGCAGGAAGATAAAGAGCTATTAAATGCATGCTGTCATGAGCACTTTCATATTTTGAAAATTTCTGTATCTATATTTTTAAGATGTCCTCATAGCATCCATTTCTATATGCATTTATAAAGGTAGCAGAACCTTAGCTCATGATTTCTTCATTCAGGACATAGACACTACTGTTACGCGTTAGCCAAAACTCAGTTTTCCCTTAACTCCCTGACACTGAGACCCTGCTGAAGAAACGCTTAAGCACCTTTATTCACATTCTTTTCGGTCTTTTAATTTCTTTATTTATCTCCCGCCAGGTAGGAATACTTTTTTTTCTCTTTTTTTTTCCAAGTAATTTAACAACTTTTTAAAGCTTCTGTGTTGATCAATATCATTAAAGGTTCATTCCTTTTAGATGACCATGGCTGAACAGCAGATAAAAAAATTAACTTGACAGGCTAAACGACATACGTAGATTTGATGTTAATATTTGCTTCTCAAGGACTGATTTGAAATGAAACCTAGCAGTATCTAGAAAAGTTGCGTGTTCAGTACAAGGAAAAAAAAAAAGAATTGGCTTTAGTATTTCATCAAGCAAAGCACCCTGTGAAGACTTGCGACGTGTTTATTTCGTTTAAAAAACAACTATTTTTGGTGCTAGAATCTCTTTTTTCTTTTGACGGCAAAGCTCCGGTTTGAACCCCCTGCGTGGTGGCGTATCTTGTAGTAGCGTTCCTCCAAATAGGGATGGTTCCTTCTGTTCAGTTTGTGACAGCAACGGCAGTTCCTCTACCGGCCTTTTCAGCTGTAGAAACGTGTGGCGGTATCGGTCTACACGGCTTCTGTGTCCCTGACTTTTTCAGGTGCGATTAATTCTTGTTTCTTTGAGAGTTTTCAGTGTTGTTTCCTGCCCTGTTTTGTGACCATCTGTTACTGCGGTGTATCGTAAGGGCGTTGTGCAGAGGTCCTGCTACAGAAGCAGCGACTCTTCTAAGCACGGTGCGGAATCCGTCTGATATACACGGTCCTTGTCTTCATCTTCATAGATTAGCTGTGGGGAATCTTTCTTTCAGGATGCTTCGGACACCTTTTTATTTTTTTCCTGAGGTAAAGCATGAAATGTTTAATTCATGGAAAAATGATACAATGTATTTTTTTTTGATTTATATTTTTATTTATTGCTGATTTTGATGTCACGTTCTGATAGCGTAGCAAGGCAGAATGGCCGTCTTCGCCCAGCTGTTTGTATATTCTTTGAGCGTACCGTGTAAGGAGCAGGAGCGAGTTTCAGAACGATCAAATCCATATACCTGCACATGTGTATAGAGTTTAAAAAGGGATAATTCCTTAAGACTGATGTACAGTGTGGAAAGTTAGCACGGGCTCCGCGGAGCGCGACGCTCGAGGGGGAGTGTACCTGAGCACCAGTTGTGCCAGCAGAAGAGACGATGCGACCCCAAATGAGAGGAGCAGACCTTTGGTCCTTGTGGGAAGGTGGTGCTGCGTAAGGCTGGGGGCCGCGCCAGGAGATGTGGTTCCCATCCTGGATCCCATCAGGGTTTTAGAGAGAGTTGTCCCGCTGACCGCCGCGGAACCGGGAGGGTAAGCGCGGGCGCGCAAGGCTCTTCACTTGGCCGTGCCTCCCCTTCCCCAGCAGCGAAACAGGGAGGGCGACCCATCCTTCCCTCGCAAGGCGCTCTGCCACCTGCAGAAGGAAGGACCCAGGGCCCCTGCGTAGTTCCAAGGAGAGGACTGTCAGCTTCAACGGTGGGGTTTCTCCTAAATCAGGACCGCTTCAGTCTATTGAAAGGGATTAAGATGCTCAAGGCATGCGGAAGCTGACCGGCCTTTTTACATTTCCCGATCTCCGCTGCTTGACCATCTTAAATGGCATTTTTAAAGCTCTGTATTTTACCTAATGCGAGATCTAAATTCTCACACTGCAGAGTCGCACAAAACACCAGTATCTGCAAAGACAGTGGTCAAAAGAAAGTCTAATTTTTAGTCACTGCTAAAAAATTACTCAATTTCAGTGACCAGAATTAAAACTAACACCTGCTTTTGATTTTATTTTATTTTGTCCTTTCTGCGACTTGCTTTTGTGGATCTGAATGTCGCTGTAATGTACAAATGAAGGTTTTCTTGCACCCTCTGTTATTGAAGTATTTTACGTGGTGGTTGGATTCATTAAATGCTGTTAGAAACAAGTGCCTGCCACCGTAATTTCTGACAGAATTTGGAAAAGATACTCCGCAAAACAAGTGGAGTTTGTATTTTTAAAAAGGATTTGGAGTGTGGTTTTTGTTTCATTTTATTTTTAAATGCATCCAATTATCAATGCTGCTTGGAAATGGAATTTTCTTTGGAAAACAGGGGGCCTTAACTTAACCTGGGACCGTTAGTGTTTTACTTGTTTCTATTTAAAAAAAAGAAATTGTATGAATTTCCCAGATACCATTGGTACTTGCACACTTCTCTGAAGTATTATGAAGAGTTGGGTTGGTGGAAGAATGTTTTACATATTGTTAACATATATGTGGATATTCTTATATTATTGTACATGTTTGGGAAAATATCACACAACTTTAAAAATGTTACTAAGATGTATGTATCTGACTTTTTCCTTTGGAAAATATTATATATTTTTATTTGTATTTTTTACTTTTTTAAGTTCATCTATATGTGCCGTTATTTTTGTATTGCAAATGGTCTCATAAATGGAGTAGAAGAGATAAAAATACAAAGAAAAGTAATTTGGCAAGGACTACAAGGCTTGGGGGGAAAAGCACATGGGTCAGTATCATATTGTCAATATTAGAAATATTTTGAGTGTCTTAGCACTGTAAATACGCCACGAGACCTCTTTTGACGAGTAGTGTAAAGAATTGCGAGATTTTACTCACCCATTTTAATTTCTTATTAATTACCACTTTCTTGTGGCCTCTGGTCCTGACTTAATTGAACCCGATCAAACAGCATGCTTTTGTTTTTATTATTAAAATTTCTCCTTGTTTTTCAGTTGAATACTGTTTTGTTTTCTTTCAGTTTTGTACTTCGGGTTTTGTTTCTTTCTTGTGAGAAGTTGATCTTCAGAATTATTTTTACACTATTTATGATTTATTTTCATAATGTAAAAAAGTGTGTAATTATTAAAATATTAATTTAACCATTGGTGCTGATTTCGCAGAGTTATAAAGTTCTTAGTGTTGGTGCAAAAAAAAAGAATCGTTCTAGTCTGTCTGGGCTGGGAAGAGCGTGTGCTGCGTTGTGCCAATCTGCAGTTTCAAATCTAGTGCAGGTCGTGTCGGTCCGTAGTCACATTCACCCAAAAATCGGGGCTTTTGCAACACGTTCCATCTTCCTACAGCGTGCAAGTAAAAAAAAAAAAACAAACCAAATCAGCCTCACTTTTCCTATTCTTAATATGTCCTTTCCCTCCAAAGCGAAGCCCATTCGGTCGTCTTTTCTAAAGAGGGAGCGCAGGCTACGGGCATCCACAGAAGGAAGGCAGGAAGGAAGGAAGGAAGGAAGGAAGGAAGGAAGGAAGGAAGGGAGGAAGGGAGGGAGGGAGGAAGGAAGCTAGGGAGGCAGGAC
>JAOXNO010000033.1:24731470-24770342 GCA_028565335.1 Limnodromus scolopaceus
GGGGGCGGAGAGGCCGGGCCGGGCCGTCCCGCCGGGGGAGGCGGGCGGGAGGAGGGGTTTGGCGGGGGCCGGGACAGGCATAAGAGGCGGGGGGGAGCCCCCGGCCGTGCCGTGCCGTACCGAGCCGAGCCGAGCCGAGCCGAGCCGAGCCGAGCCGAGCCGAGGGGATGGAGGAGCGCTACAGCAAGGCAGAGACCCTCGCCCTGCGGAGGAAGCACATCGGGTACGGAGGGCGGCGGGGCGGGGGAGGAGGAGGAGGAGGAGGATAATGAACTGTTTACGTCCAGGCTGGATGGGGCTTTGAGCAACCTGCTCTAGGGGAGGTGTCCCTGCCCATGGCAGGGGGGTTGGAACTCGATGATCTTTAAGGTCCTTTCCAACCTAAACGAGTCTGTGATTGTATCTCACACACACGCACACCCGGCAGTGTCAGTGCCCGGGGGCGAGCAGAGGGGGTGAGGGTCGGGCGGCTCCCCCCGGGCACAGCCCCGGCCGGCGAGAGGGGAAGGACAGACCCGCCAGCCCCTCAGCTCGCCAGCCCTTCGGGCCGCTTCGTTCAGACGCAGCCCATCGGACGCCGCCGCTTCCACCTGTATTTTTTTTTAAGGGAGCGCAGCGAGCCAGCGGGCAGGTGCGGTGCCCGGGCGCGCCTCCGAACGGGGCTGCGCAGGGGGCTTTGTGCATCCTCCTGAAGAGCAGAGAGATCTATCAATCAGCTGAAGCTCAGGAGGTTTCCGAAGCCGTATCTAAGCGGGGGAAACCGAAGAAGGCTGCCGGCAGTTCCGACCTGAGCTGCGTCCTGTGCGGTTCTCTGAGCCCGCTCTGTTGCCATGCGGTAGCATTTCCTCCTGCTTCAGGAGGTGTCACCAAGTGAAAAATAAGTCCAGGTGATTGTGCTGGCTATGTATTATTTGCGTCCTAAATGCGTGGAATGTATAAAAGGCTCACTAAAGATTCATAAAAGTGATGGCTTCATAGAGCGTGCACGAACACTCCCCTTTAGGAGCCAGCTCAATGCTAAGGGGCTCCTGCCTGTGTGGGGATTACAGCACTGGGCTGCGTTAGAGAAACGAAATGAAACTGTCACAGAAAGGGACTGACACCTAAAACAGAGGAAAAAACTGTAGGCAAGCAGTGGCCGATGATGATGCTGATGTGCACCGCTTTTAAAGCGTGCCAGAGGAATAGCCGAAGATGTCAGAAAAAGATACCTGTGCAACAGGGCTAGAAACTCTGAGACAGTAAACACCTTCACTTCCTAGGATTCACTTTTGGGCTTTACAAGTTCATAATCTTAATATACGTGACGACAGGGATGCATTAGCAGCGCCGTCTGAGTTACCTGGAAACGACTGTGTTTATCTGAGGCCATATAAACATTACTAAAAGTTCAGAAGACTTTCCTTCTGCTCAGTAATATCATTCAACTTAATTATATAGCTGTCATGTTCTTCAAGAGGGGAAGAAAAAGAAAAGGAAAAAAAAAAAAAAGAGTGTTTAGAAAGTACTTTGAATAATTTCACAAGGATCCCGAGTTTTGCTGGAAGCCAGTGCCATTTGTGTGCTTATAAAAAGCCACTTTTAAAGATTTATCCAAAGCAGCCAGGATGAGACACTGAGATTTTAGGACCTGCTCAGCACCTCTGACAGTAAAGCCTGCAAGGCACTAGTGTTTTGTTTTTGAAGGTGACCTCTATACGGTACAGTCATCCGTTGCGTAATGAATTTTTGGCTATAGTATAAAACAATGCTTAACAACATAGTTTTATTCCCAGCGAGTTAATTGGCCATACATGTTCATAAGGCATGGAAACAAACAGAGCTACGGCCTAGAAATGCAGCAGGACATATAAGGACCTGGAATGACTGGCAGTCACTGTGCTCCTGTGAAACCACTTGCAGACAGTCAGGCTTTGAAAACACCCTTATTAAAGCCCTACCTCTGTTCCCTCTGGGCCCGGGGAGGTGCATGGGGGCTGTTTTTATTTTCAGCAAGAGCCCTGCTTCACCGCCATCTAAACCACTCACAGGCTCTTTGCAGAGGGAGGCAGTCGTCTCCGGAGCTGCAAAATGTCAACCCCCTCAACACTCAAAGGAGGGGGACCAACGGAGAAAAATAAAGTGATGTTATTTTATGTTGGTTTTTTTTTAGGCCTTCCTGCAAAGTTTTCTTTGCCAAGGACCCTCTGAAGATAGTGCGTGCTCAGGGCCAATATATGTTCGATGAGAAAGGAGAAAAATACTTAGACTGTATCAACAACGTCGCACATGGTAAGTGGTTCAGCTTCTCAGACTGTTTCTAGTCCCTCATTTCTAGTGGGGATCAGACCACGCTTCTTCCAAGTGATGATATTCACCGTGCTTCTCTGAATGCCCTTGTGCGGGTCAACAACTGGCTGGCTTGCTAGTAATAACTAATTATTTACTCCTTTAGTTGGCCACAGTCATCCCTACGTGATCAAGGCTGCAACAAAACAGATGGAACTTCTCAACACGAATTCCCGGTTCCTGCATGACAACCTTGTTCAGTACGCGCAGCGCCTCACAGCCACCCTGCCCGAGAAACTCTCCGTTTGCTATTTTGTGAACTCTGGGTATGTCGGAATATCTTCTTTTTTCTTTTTTTTTTTTATGACTATTTTGGGCCTGTTTGAGATGGACACTCAGATCAGCTTGGTCCAAATCCTACGAAGTAGGACTTAGTAATGAGCAACAAAAACTTTTCCAGTACTGATGGAAGGATCCTTCCTATTTCTGGCTGTCACGTTTAGCGTGATGGCTCAAGGCAAGGGAGCCAAAACGTGGAACTGGCCTGCTGAATGCTGCTCAAAAAAAAAAGGGGGGGGAAAAGGCCAGAAAAGCAAACTAGACTACAAATCGGTGAACGCTACGTACAGATTGGTGAATGCTAGCTGTAAACTGACATATGACCTTGGAAATGAGTAGTCTTCAGGTGGCCCACCTATTCTGTGATCACTTACATTGCCAGAGCAGAGAACCTGCAGGGAGCAGCGAGCGGAGGGACTGCCACGGGCCGGGCTGGAAGTTTGAGTCTTGATCCGGGGAGCAGATTTGTGTTCTCTGCTGCCCGATGGTGCAAGCGGTGGGGCTGGAGGAGCCCTGGTGGAGGGTGGGAGACGGGGCTGGCACGCTGTTGCTTTTGGAGGGTTTGCGGCCGCGTTGCGCTCTCAGCCGGCAAGCGGTGTCATTTGTACCACGAGGATGTAAATATCTACAAGCAAAGTGGGGGAGGGAAAGAAAGCACCTCTTTGTTTATACAAAAGAGCTGTTTTTTCTTTGCCCTCTTACATGGCATTTGCAGTCTCAACCTTAGCATTGTAATCCGTACAGCAACAGAGCCTGCTGTGTTGATTTGTGATACCCGTTAGTCCCGTGCCTCCTCTTCTGTGTCAGGATACCATTTTAATTGGAAGCCCTTCCTCACTCTTTTGTGGCTGTGTCTGTTACGACGCAGGTCTGAAGCAAACGATCTTGCTTTACGACTGGCTCGGCAGTACCACGGGCACCAAGATGTGATCACCCTTGAAAAGTAAGTACATAGAGGAGCTTACGTGAATGCAGCCAGCAAACTCCTGCCATTGCTTCAGAAGTGGCCTCGCAGCAGCCCCCCGCTGTTCGTACTCCACTGCCTGCTGAAAGAAAAGCTCTGTTGCTTTCATACTAGGACAGGTCAGGAAATCCCTTTTCCACATTTGGATAAACCCAAGTTTTGAAGATCTCTGAAAAATAAGCTTGTCGGTCACCCCAGAAGGTCAATCACCCGTTACGGGGCATTTCCCACAGAGATTCCCAAGGCAATTCAGGCCAGAGAGAGACTTGAATGTTGGTTTGAAACATCAAGGAGCGGTCTGGCCACTGGGCTGCTCTGCAAAAGGGCTTTCCTTTTGTCATGCTCTGCTGGACACGTTTCTTTTTGTACAAATAAATATTCAGTGGTCAAGAAGAAAGATCCTGTAGCTCTGCAGCGGTGCTGCACTGATCCTCAGCTCTCCTCCACTGAACACAAGTCCGCACACAAAACTAAGCAGCTGCAAAATCAGGAGGCACTGGGAGGGCCACCAGCCATGGGGAAGGTGGCTGACGGTCTCTATGGGTTTCCCTATCCTAGATGCAGCTCTAGGGTTGGTTACGCTGCTGTAGGGCTGGATCTTCTTCTCAGGCTGTGATTAGAAAGTCCAGCCAGAGCAACTGGAAGAGCACATGTCTCTATCTGAATGGCACCAGGCTTGTTTGACTCGGCTGTTCTCGGATCCCTGTTAGCCCTCCTTGACTCACGTGGCCAAGATTTGGAGCCACTGACGGTAGCTTCCGTCAGGAGAAGCTGAGGATGGAGCTGGCTCTGTCACTGTTTTACTGCAATGTCTTCTCCTCCTGAACACCACCGGGTATTTCTTTGCCCAGGTCCCAAGGCTCTGTAGGCTTTTGCCATCGCCGCCATCCCAGTCGGGGTGGGCTTTCCTACCCTTCTTTGTGTCCATTGGCAGATTTTGTTGACTGGCTAGTAGAAAGGTGTAAAGAAGACAAAGGAATGCAAAAACATCCTCTCCACCCTATGTGTGTGCTACTATGAGATTGTGACAGGTCTTTGACTTGGTTTGAGGTTCACTTTGCTTCAAGTTTATGGCTGAACAAAAGTGTTTATTCCCCGAGTGAAGCTGCTACACGCTTTAGGTTCAAAAGGCTGTGTTTCTCATTTCTAAATCAAATTGGCCTCAGTATAGCATATTCTGCAATATAAAGCTTTTATATTCAAACAACATTCATCCTTATCCTGAAAGTGGCTTCTGCCAGACAGTCTGGCCTGTAGGGCTTTCAGGGCAGGTAGTGATGTGGTGCTGCTGCTGCAGAAGAATCCCCTTTCCGATGCAGCGCACGCTCTGTAGAGTCTTTGCGGTGGCGTTGGGGTCTGGCTTGCAAAGCTTGGGATGGCCAGAGTGGGGCCCACTGGTCGAAAAATGAGGGCGCTGGACCCCCCCCTTCAGCCACCTTAGAGGCAGTGCGGTCCAGGGGACATCATCTTGGTCTGTCCCCATGCTGGCACTTGATTTTATGCAAGAAGAAAACCTCCTGGTTTCGGTCTTTCCAGTGAGTTAAAGTCAACAGCAATTTCCTATTGTCTTTGAGAGAAATACTGAGTAAATTAAATCGAGATCCCTTTGCAAACAGTGCTACTGTGTTGCAGATACAGTTGCTTATTCTGGATTATTTATGGGCACAGTTGTAAATTTAGCTCTTCTGTAAATTTGACGAAAAGTGACTTCGATATTTAACACTCATGCAGTGCTTACCATGGCCATGTTACATCTCTGATTGACATCAGTCCCTATAAATTTAATCAGCTGGGAAAGGACAGCAAGAAGGAGTTTGTGCATGTGGTAAGTGTGGTTTTTTTTTTTGCTTTTTGTTATTTTTATGCCTGTTATGTAGCATATTGAATTACCCACTTCGGATGTAAATGTGCTTTCATTCCGTTACGCCAGTGCTGAAGTATATACACTTTTCTCTTTGTCAGTGGATTAGATACAGCAAAACTGGATTTCGAAGAGGGTATTCAGCTGTGAGGCTGATTTCTTTCAGAGAGCTACCAAGTCACTGCACTGTTTGAAGAAATTTGCCAATATCCATTGTGTTGGTCTGGCTAAAGATATGCAAGACCTTTGAATCTAACTCCCAAAACTGGAAAAGCAGACCCCACAAGTTCACACAGATCTGGCTATAGAGCTCACGAGTGTCCAACGGAGTGGGATGCTGTTTGATATTCAGGCTGAACTTGTATATCTTATGAAGACAAATACCATTCTCAGCCCAAAGTACACCGAGCAGGTCTGTCCTACCCAGACCTCTCTGTGTTAATCACACTGCCAAAGTAGTATCTGCCTTTTTATACCGCTTCCTTTCTCCTGTTTACGGAACCTCTCCCAACACCGTTTGTAGAGGCTTGAAGGTCACACAGATTCATACCATGACTAGGATGCTGGAGGGGAAGCGACACACTGGAAAACCCCATTCGCCAGTTGCAGAAATGGATCTTTCTGCAAGAATCAGAAATAAGATGATGCAGTAGTGTGTCTTGGGGAGAGGATGGACAGTCTTAAAAGGTGGATGAGGTAGATGATGGCTCATTTAACAGTTGTGTCCAGTAATGTTGAACACACCACTGGGCTGGATTGAGTGCATGCTCCTATAAGCGTTCTTGCAATTCCATGCAGAAATTCAGGATGTACTAATTCATATTATCTATTTGTGTGGAAAGACAAAAACACGGAGCAATAGAAAAGAAAGTAAATGTTTCATAGAAGGATGGACTTCGAAAAAAAAAAAACAAACTGTTTTTTTCAGGCTCCTTCTCCAGATATCTACAGAGGGAAATACAGGGAAGACCACCCAGATCCAGCAAGTGCCTATGCTGAAGAGGTGAAGAAGATAATTGAAGAAACACAGAAGAATGGACGCAAGGTATGCGTTTTGTGCTCTAGAAATGCTAAGGCTTCGTCTATTAATTGTGGCATGGGGCAACTAAGGACATGTTTCTTTACTCAGTTTCCTTTGTTTCCCCCGCCCTTCTTTTTTTTAATGGTGGATTCTGTGTTCAAAATGGGCCATTTTTCTACCTGATGCTCTTATCATAATTTTTCTAGGCATCAATAGTTGTAAATAAGCAGATACAATCAAAGCAGTTTCCGATTTTATGCATTGAATCTACTGATTGTAAATATCTTGGGGCAAACTTTGAGGTCAGCTGGCAACCTACATCGCAAATTCTAGCAAGGATATATAAAAGTCCTCAGGATATGGAGAGAATATGCTAATAAAATCTTGATACTACATTTCTGAGTCTAGTACCTTAAGATAACTTTGGGGTCATCTACAAAGGTGAACCTTTCAATCATATCCAATATGACTTTGACAAAACCAGAAGATTTCTGAACAGGCTTACCTAAAAAGCGTGTTAATGTTTTGTGTGATGGCATTAGCATTTTGAGACATGTAGGGCTTGATCCAAAGCCCACTGAAGTCACAGAAGACTTCAGTGGAGATTGGAACAATGTATTTCCTTCTAGTCCAATGGACTTAACATCACTCTTCTTTTAGTTTCTTCATCAACTTTTTTTTATTCTCTACTAACGCATAGTTTTGTTTTTTTTTTTCTTCCCTTGTTTCCTTTCTTTTGCATATTTCTTAGGTTTTGGTGACATAGACCTGTGGCAGGACAAGTTGTGCTAAAGGCTAAGCCTCACATGCTACGGAAAGCTTCGTACTCTTTGGCCGTAGCATGCCTCTTCAAATATAGTGTACGGTTCTTTACACGTTACTGCTCGGCCTTGTTTCCAGGAAGACTGCACCAGCCCAGAGAGACCTCTTGATGCTCAGGGAGGGGTTCACAAGTGGTGTGGGGATGCAATCCCTTAAATAGCAGACTTATGCTGAGACTTTGGGGTAATATCGTATCTCTGCTGCGTAGACCTCTGCTGTTGGTTGACAAGAAACGAATTTTGATGTTCCAGTGTATCTGATCTGCTGCTCTTACCCTTCCTGACTTGGAATAACTTTCTTTTTCATTCCTAGCAACTGGAATTATTTCACCTGTAGAATTTTTCTCCTCTTTTGTCAAGTGCCTCCTGCTGACATTTTACTTGCGTAGTTATTTGCATTAGACAGGGGTGCCCAAAGCATAGCCTCAGGTCATCTTGCAGTTCAGCTTCAGCTCACCTCTACTTGGTGTTCAGGATTGAACAAAAAAGCTGATCACCACATATACCCATTACTGGAGAGCCCTGGCATTAAGCAAGTTTCATTAACCTCTTGGGGAGAATGGCAAACACTGTAAAGTCCTGTAAATTGAAATTTGTAAATAAATTTACAGAGCTCCCCGGAGCCTGATCCAACAGCAGCTGACACCAGTGTCTTCCACTTGAACAGCTACAGGACTAGGCCTTAGCGGAGCTCCTTGTATTCCCATCAGGTTGCAAAGGTGGCCCTTGCTACTATGAATTTGGGCACCCCAGATTACAAAATGAATAAATTCTTTAGCCGTAGCTGTTCTCAAGAGCCCTCGGTTGTCCAACCCAGTGTGTGATTAAATTAAGGCGCACATTTAAACATTTATTTCTAGATTGTTAGATGTTTGCGTAAAGGCCAAGTAGATGAACACAGCTCTCACCTGAGTTTGTTTTTTGTAGATTGCTGCCTTCATAGCTGAATCCATGCAGAGCTGTGGAGGCCAAGTAATTCCACCTGTGGGCTATTTCCAGAAAGTGGCAGAGTACGTACATCACTTCAAAAGGGTGTAACTGGAAAATTAACCAAAGAAACAGGTTTTTCACTATAGGCTTATCCAATCAATTTGGCTATCACCCTCTCTTATTCTTGCCTATCTGTGGTTCGTTTCTACTTTTTGAAGAGTATGATTCCAGATCTATTTTTCATCTAAGATCAGCTGACTAGTTGTTTTTAGCTGGTTAACTGTCTTTCCTTTTCTATCTTTAACCCTCAGGCCATAATTTTGATGGGAGATGAAGTTGAACCACCACAGATATGACCCTGCAGTACCATTGCAGTACCATTACAGTACCCCTCTTTTGCATCAAAAAAATTAGCAAACTAAAAATTTTATCAATTGCAATAGCTATAGCTGTGTTTCAGCAGCCCAGCCACGTTCTTTCTATTTTTTTTTTTTTTCTAACCTGGTCTCACACTGGAGAATTTCTGTAATAGAGACTCCCTTGTCCTAGATTGCCTAACCGAGACGTGTACTGCACCGCTAACCATATTCTGTTCGTTCTTAGGTACGTGCGTGCAGCGGGTGGAGTGTTCATAGCTGATGAGGTCCAGGTTGGCTTTGGCAGAGTGGGGAAGCATTTTTGGGCATTCCAGCTGCAAGGCGAAGATTTCGTGCCTGACATTGTCACCATGGGAAAGCCCATTGGCAATGGACACCCTATGTCTTGTGTGGTCACAACAAGGGAAATCGCTGAAAGTTTTGGTGCCTCCGGACTGGAATATTTCAATACAGTAAGTTCATAGATGAATGTTTGCCTTTTTTTTTCTTTTGGTCTGCATTTAGAAGTTGTTCAGGTGATTCTGCTAACATCTGCATCCATCACTGTATCACTACTTATACTGTATTACTACTGATACTGTATTACTAAGAGCTCAAGTCAACCACAGTCTAATATCTAAAAGCAAGTGCAAAGGCTTTGAAATATGCTCTGTACCAAGTGGTATATCTTAATATGGACCAACACTAGGTCTCTGGCAAGTCATGTATCTCAGCTCACATCCATACACATAAATTCTTCCTTATTTCTCTCTCTCTCTGCCCCCTCTGAAATGCTGACCATGTAAAATGTCATTCTCTAGGATGGGCTCTGTTCTGGTGGGGTTTGTGTCCTGGCAGACCTTGCTCTGCAGTTGTCACCTTTCGTAAAACAGTGGCCCTGTACCAGGAAACATTTGGGCTGTGTGCATGGCCCAGAAAAGCAGCTTTCTTCATGTCTACCGAGTCCTCTTTCTGCTCCTGTGACTGAGTCTTCTTCCCAGCTACCACGAATCCCCCTGCTTTCAATGGAGTTTATAGGCTCTGGCTCAAGAAGTATCAGATCTGTCCCCCACTGTTCTTCACAGGAGCATTTTGCCTGAGCATGCAATCGGCAAACCATGAGAGCAGCTTGAATGCTTCAGCTGTGAAGTCTTCAAATTACTGAAACCCAAAGCAGAGGAAGAGGGATCCCCTGCCTTGGGCCTCTTACACTGCCCAAAGTGTTGGGGGTTGGTGCTCCACAGCCGGCACAGCACAAAAATCCCCACCTCTTCAAGCTTTCCTCATGACATACCAAGGGGGAGAAGGCAACTGAAAACTGCATGGATAGACACAGGTTAATGTTTCTGATGGGTTCCGTTTTCCTATTTGTCTTTACTATCAGTTTGGAGGCAATCCAGTGTCCTGTGCTATTGGTTTGGCTGTGCTGGAGGTGATAGAAAAAGAAGATCTCCAAGGGAATGCTACACGCGTAGGAAATTATCTCTTGGAGTTGCTCGCTGAGCAGAAGGAGAAACATCCCTTAGTGGGAGATATCAGGTGGGTGCCTTACAGCAAGGTCAGAGAAGAAAAATACCTGCGCTAGAAAAATCAACAAGTTCTGGGTGAGGGGAACACAGAAACATTATGTCATGATTATGCTACCCCTCTTTTTTAAAATGGACTACCCAAAACAGATACTGTAAGGCGATAAATTTTTCAAAAAGTTGTCCATCCACCTGCTCATTTAGGTATAAGAAAAGTTCTGGGAGAGAGTAGGAGAAAGAGCCATCCATGTGCAATAGCCCAGTTGTCAGCACACTGTTGGGCAGATGGAGACCTTGCTGAAATCTCTGGTCCATTTCATTTGGAGATGTTAGTGTGGGTTTTCCTTATCTCATGCTACTACCATTATAACTGCCTTCAGGTTTTTCTGGGGGCGGGGGCGGAGATGGGTTGTAGGGCTTTTGTAGTTCTTGGTTTTGGTTAATTGTCCTTCAGAGGTCCCTGGCTTGACGTTTGCAGGATAAGAGAGAAAGAATATTATTCTATCAGTCTTAACTGGCCAGGTAGTCTTAATGAGCCAGATAAATTTATTTATCCACAAATATCTGTTACCTCACTTGAGTGTCTGAAGCAGCCAGTGCCAAAAGACAACCAAAGAAAAAGTCTCCTCTCTTTCTTTGCTGCTTCTTCCCCACTTGCACCCCAGGGAAGGGAACTGCACTTGTTAGAAGCAGGTTTTGCATTTGCAGCCAAGGCTTGGGTTACTGGCACTGGATTTCACCTGTCTGTATTTTTTTTTTTCCCTCTTCTCCAGGGGTGTTGGATTGTTTGTTGGAGTGGATCTGGTGAAAGATCAACAAAAGCGAACACCAGCCACAGCTGAAGCCCTTCACCTTATTTACAAGTAAATGTTTTTTTAAAGACTATGTGCAGTGATCAAACGCTCCTAATGTTCCCCAGCAGTTACTCATTAATTTCAGTCTAAATTTGTGTAGCTTTTCATAACATAGCACTAGAAAAAGAAAAGTTTCAAAATGTAACTTGGCCTGAAGGGTCTGACAGGACACAATGTAGTTCTATACCTGCATCTATATCGCAAATGTTTCCTCTTTCCACAGACTGAAAGAGCATCAAATCCTTCTTAGTGCAGATGGACCTCACAGAAATATACTAAAATTTAAACCACCAATGTGTTTCACAATGGAAGATGCAAAACACGTAGTGGAGACAATTGATGCCCTTCTCACAGGTATGTATGCTCAAAGGAATACTCTTTTTCATTCATTTCCAGATGACCTGTTAGAAACACCAGCCACCATAATCTAGGCCATTAGATGGAAGGAAAAGTAATCAATTACATTTTGTACCACTTGGCCAAGCTGTTGTTCTTAATGTAAATTATTATAAATAAGTAAAAAGCCCCATATGTACTTCATCCAAACCTTTTTAGGCCAAATCCTGCTCTTGATCCTTTCTCTTACAGACTCAGTGTTTCTACTCATTTCTGGTCACCTATGCTATATGTTAAGGAGTGAATATGTTAATTCAGCACTCCGCTGAAACACTGGTGAGCACATTTCCATAATGTGCTCTACCTTTTTGGTTTTTTGAGGGTTTTTTTTGTTTTTTTTTAACTGGCGTACTGGAACTTGATTGTCTCACTCAAATTTAGCCTGAAGGTTTTCAGGCTCTATTTATCTTTTACCTAGGGACCAATCCAGGGGAAAATAACGACAGGTATGCTGTTAGCGTAAGGACTCTCCAAGCCCATTCTACATTGAACCTCCCATCTCCTGGAGTTACACTAGCACAGACCTGTTGGACAAAGGCAGAGTTCAGCTCGGAAAGGTCTATCTGAACCCACATGCTACAGCCAAGCTGCTAATTTCATTCTTTTCTCTAAACACCCCCAGGCTCACCCCCAAGTCCTGATACATTAATCACATTGCCCCAGAAAAAACATTTTAGGAAGTAGTCATCATTCTTCACTTACTCTCCTGTGCGATAAATTCCCAGAGGAATAGCTGATTAGGTATTTTTTACTTCAGTAAGCTGTTAAATTGACTGTATGCTTACTTAGCCCTGGTTCTTTCTAATTAAATTATTACTTTCTTTAGAAATGGAAGAGGCAACTGGAATGAAGACAGAAAGTAACACATCTACAAATGCACAGTGTAAAAGAAAAGTAGGTTTTGAATATTTTTTTTGAACTCTTACTCAGATAGATAGGTGTTTGGCAAAGCAAGTATATATTACTTTGGTAGAGCACGCCTTCATTTTTGGTTGTGTGAGTGGTTCTGTCCCTTGAAACTGAGCTCAGAACGTAACCCACTGCTAGAAACCTGAGAGGATTGTGTTACTGGGGCAAATCTAAAAAAGAGTTGAATAAGACAGACCTACAATGAGAAACATGTTACAGACAGGCCCCTCGCTTTGTCTGCCTTGTGTGCAAACAAGACTAACCAGACTTTGAGCTACACGAAATGGTGAGCTCAGCAGCCAACAATTTTACTAGTTCTTGGTATTGTGTGCTACTGATTGATATTCGGCTTTCTAAGCAAGCATTCAGCCTGGAAGATGTCCAAGTTTTCCGGAGAGTTCCAAGGGTTTCATTTCCACCATAGCTCTTTGAGTATGAATGGCTAACGTGCATCCAAATTAGGACATCTTAGGTTGCAGCTCCAGCTTTGGATAAATCCTATATAATTTTTCACACCCTTAAAAACGCATCACCCACTGTCTTGGGACATAGTAATTAAGGCAGAGACCCTGTGGATTATTGGCTATCTAGACAATACTAGATTTGGGGTGCAAGCCTCCTCTGACAGACGTTTATACACATTCGGTTCAATCTTTTTCAAAGCCAAAAAGTTGTGTCACTGAAAGAGGAGAGTCAGGCAGAGCTACCTAATGGGAATCAAGTCCAGTGGCTGCCTGCTGGAAGACGTGCATGTGCCTTCACTGACACTTCATTTCTGTTTCAGACGACCGAAGGGAGTTCTCAACCAGAAGGTGCAAATGAAAGCACTGGCCATATGAACGGAGCCGCCTGCAGGCAAGAAGATGGGCTTTATTCTAAAAAGCGCTCAGTGTCAAGTAAAAGAATAAGAACATGAAGAGGGAAAGTTCCTTCATTCAGTTTGAATTTGTGTCCAGCTTGCTTTTGAGATGAAGAGTGCAATAGTCCAAGTCCTAGGATCTGTGTGAAGCCTAGTTCTACCTTCCATACACTGGCTGAATTCCTATTAGCTTCAATAGGAGTTTAAAATACCTTTTCAGATACATGAGAACTGCACCACGTGGCTTGAAATCTAGATGTGACGGAACGGACAAGTGATACACAAATACCTTGGTGCTGATGGCAGGCTTGACATAAGTACACAAACTCAGTGAAATCTGTGGATTTACCCATACTACACAGAATCTGAATTGCTTAACCACCATACAAGCAAATGCCAATCCTTTTAAGTTTAAAATTATATGCTTAATACGCTATTTTTACAATATTTTAAATTTCAATATGTAATATTGAGATGTTAATTACTTCCCATGTTTTAATGGCTGAATTCACAAAACAATGCTTGAGAGAGAAATCGTTATTATCTTCCAGTGTAACTTAGGTCCTATGGACCATATTCCCAGTTGATGCAAATTGGTGTAGCTTTGTTAACGACGCTCTACCAAGAGTCTACCACTGTGTGTGTAGAGAGACTCAATGTTTCTACAAGGCATTCTCATTCTATGTTCAAAGAAAATGAAGAATCTGCATTCTAATTTTCTATGGATAAAGCAATTTTTATAGATAACTATTTATATAGAGTAAGATTTTATTATTTTTTTTCCCCAAAGTTTCTATATTGAACCCTCTCAGTCCAAAAAATATGCAAGTAGATTATATATCAATTCAGACACGCTGATTGATTGAATTTAACCTGAGGGTCTCTCAAAATGAGGTTCCCAGGGACAGCCCAGCTTGCGTTCCCATGGATTTTAGTTGTTTTGACCGTCGTGGGAATTATTGCCCGATCCTGTTGTAGTGGTCAGTGGTGACGAAGAGTTTCATGGGCTCCCGACACATAAACGGCTGTGCTAACCTGTGACAGATTACTAAAATGAGAGGACCACTGCATAAAACATGCATGCAAACACTCTGGAGCCACTGCCTATCGGTGCTGCAGATACTTTGCCTCCTTGTCAGTGTTAAATTTCAAGGAGAGCATGCAGGTCCTGCTTCCCGTTTTTAATACACGCACAGCTCTGTGCTATGGAAGACACTGAGGGCTTTACAAATCGTTTGCACTTCAGAAAAAAAAGAAAAGACAAAATTTATTTCCTCTTCAGATTTAATACCCTAAGTCCTACTGTTTTGTAATTGCTGCTAATGATCCTACTGATATGACTGAAAATTGAGCACCTTACCTAATTCCGCGTTTTCCACAATTTGCTACATTAATATTGATGTTTCCAGTGTAACATCTTCCAGCATCCTCAAGCTGGCTTATTTTCTGTTTCATGATCCTTAAATAATTCTTCCATAAAAAATAAATCTCTTATTTGTAATTATGATGTCCTCTACAAAGAGGCGGGTTTGTTTGTTTTGATTTTATTCTTCAGTAATACCGATTTGATGAGGGCAGTAAGTTCAGTTTTGGCTGGGGGTTGTCTCCATGCCAAAGCAGAACTAGCTAGCCTGTGTTTCCCTGAGGCCTTACATGGCCTTCAGCTCTTACCCTCCAAGCCAGATGTTACCTCAGCTGCCACAATTCAGCCCCTGCTAACTATGTGCCAGGAAGGATGCCACAGGTCTTTTCCAACATGAAACTACACAAAGACCTAAGGCAACCTGCCCCATCCCTGGAGGCGTTCAAGGCCAGACTGGATGGAGCTTTGAGCAACCTGGTCTGGTGGGAGGTGTCCCTGCCCACGGCAGGGGGGTTGGAACTTGATGATCTTTAAGATCCCTTCCAACCCGAACCATTCTATGATTCTAGGAACCTAATTTGGTGTGTATCCAAAGGCATGGTTCAGATCACTCCCCCTGGGGAGTGGGGCTACTTATGATGGATGCTGCACTCATCCATTGCGTGCAGCAGCATGTGCTTCCCAGCAAGCAAATGCTCGTGCGATTTATTGGAAGGGTGAAGCTCAAAGGCACACAGCCCACCATCCTATACTATGGCACTGACTGTTGTGGCAAGTCATTACTATTTAATTTTCAAACGCATGTCAAATGACTAGAAGGAAAAAATCCAATTAGCCTAAGTCTGGAGGGAGGTGAAGATTACAACTTCATAAACACAAGGGGCCTGTGCCTCTACCTTTACCCTTCCTCTGTCTTGCTTCTGCATGTTCTTGAAACACATGGAAAAAGCACTGCTCCAATTTACTGGTTTTTTCACCCAGTTTCTGCTTCACAAGTCAGGAAGCTCTCTACCTATTGGTTCTGCAAGTTACCTAGAACAACTAAGTCTTCTATTGTCTTTAAACAAGAGAGGCTATCACTTCTATGACATATGGAAAAAAAACAAAACCAAAAACCACTATCATTTAAATGGAGGAACCAACACAACAGTTGCTAGTAGTTGAACTCGACCTACTAGAATTATTCAATTATAGAATATTGCTATATCATTTTTAACTTTCTCAGAGTCCACCCGCCAGACTATGCACAGTTCCTACTGTGAAGGGCTTACTAATTAGAAGAGCCTGCCTAAAGGATAAGAGAGTGGAAGCAGAAATAATTAAGGCTAAACACAGAGAGAGCAGCTCCAGTCAGCTGAACTGATCAAATATATTCCCTCCACTGAACAGGCAAGGCTTTCTTCTGCTTTCTAACTCTCCGTTTCCTTTTTTTCTTCTTTCTACCTCTCCTGTCCTAGCTGTGCAATTCGCATTTTTAGCCATGTGGTTCAACCTCCACTGTAGCCCTTATGCTCTTTAGACACCTCCATAAGCCAGTTGAACTCACTAACCTTGCAGAAAAACATAAGATCACATTTTTTTTGCCTCTCAGTTTTCTGCAAGGCTAATGAACAGGCTCCTGGAGGAAGCCAGAGCCTGCACAGGAGACGCAGCAGGAGGAAGAGACAGTGGGATGAGGGAAACACAGGACTCCATCCCAAGTGGGCATCACATGCTGGAGTTAGTCACTTTTATCTTCAGTCTAACTCATCATCCTACTGGAAGCCGAATCAAGGTAATTTTATTGCATCCTCATAGCTCACCACTGGTTCAATTACTTTTATATTGTGTGTTTAAAACTTTTAAGCAGGGGAACAAGAAAAAGAAAGGTTGGCGCTTGCTGCAAATACGGATGAACCAGTGGCACTGTGAGAGTCCAAACCCATCGCTGGTTAATTCCCCTACACAAAAGCAAGCAGGACTGGACTTGTGTGGAGTGTGCCTTAGACAGCACTGTTCTGGGAAGAAGAATCAAGATCAAAAGTTGCTATGTCAACAAGCCACCACTGAACTGCCAGGGAAACAGCATGCCACATGTCCACATCTAGGGGAAAAAAAAAACCTCAGCCTTAGCTCTATTAGAGATTGCAATGGGAAAACACTGAGTAGAAGAATTATGCAGGAGTATTACATCTTTTCTGCTGTTTTTCAGATTTTCATTTATTTCTTAAGCGTATAACACAGTATTATCAGATAATACATGCATAAATCAGCTGTTAAGCTCAGTGACTGCAAACTAACAGACAGCTCCCAACACACCAGACGAGAAAAGTCCCCACACACCCCTCCCAGAAGAACCAAGGTCTGATGATATCTGGTAAAAAGGGGAGATAAATGAAGGGAACCAAGCGACAAGCCTGAAACAGTTATTTTATGTGTGGTGTTGCAATGTGCAACCCATTACTGTTCAAAACCTCCCCCCCATCATAAAGCAGAAAGAAAATTTCATTTCCAATGTGGTAAAAGTCCAGGTCAACTGTCTGACTGGGCCTGGGACATCTTCATCTCAAACCACAGCTTTCAGCACCAACGTGCAAAAAATAGAGCCCAGAAAAAGAAGCCAAGAGCACCCATCAGAAAAATATTTCTAAAAGTGGAGAAGTCTGTTTAAATGGGACACAAGTATTGGTACAGGTATCTCTTGGGTAGTAAGTTCCCAGTGCTGCAGACACTCTAAGCTAAGAGCTGAAGAAACAGAAATAGTTACAGAAGCTGCATTTGGTAATATACTAGAGAAAACAAAGTAAGGAACTGGGATGCCAATCAAAGAGTATTCATTATACCGTACAGTTATATATTGCGTACATGCATATAAGCACATTGTATATAAGCATGTTTGATCTACCTTGGTTTTTTCCTCCATTTAATATAATAATTTAGAAAATAACAAGTGATTAATGCTTGCAAGCAGAGCAAATTAGCTCATAGCAGCAGAAAGGTCAGTTTAATTTTCCAAATTCCTCAGTGATGGCTTGAGCAGGTGTTCCAGTAGTGTCCCTTTTCAACCCGGACCTGGCCTGCGCTGCTGCCAGCCAAGCTCCAGCAGAACGATTATGCAAGGGACTACAAGGCCAAATGGCTGGGAGGGGATTTCCCTATCTCTGCTACCCACACGCATTTGTATTTTCCCACCTGGAACATTCGATTTTGTTGGTGCCTGTGGTTTAGCAGAAATTAGCTGAAATTAGAAAAGACAAGTTATGTTTTTGCATTTCGTGGCGTGACCGGGCAGTGTCATGTCGTCTCTGTAGGCTTCAACTTCCAAAGATGCAGTGTATCTTACAAAGGCCAAGAGAGAAGTCTACGCAGGAGGACTTTTCATGTTGATATTTCATAAGGAAACACATTTGGGGCCTAAATACAGATCCTGGATAGAAAGCACCAAAAGTTTAAAGCCTTCACTGAGCTTCACAGCTCCAGACCAATCTGCACTAAGCAAATCAAGCTCCAGTCTCTCCCAGCTCTGCTCACAGCCATTCGTGTGTGTTAGGGTAAACACCGCTCCAATATCACAATAACATACATTTACAACAATATGGAAAAAAAATAATTAAAGGAAGCAGGAGGGGAAGAACATGAAGAAACGTGTTTCGGCACCACACTGAATGTTGCTAAAAGACTGTAATAATCGACAAGGCAGGAAGCCTTGTGGTCGCATGAAAGCCTGGAAAAGGATTCCTGGCTTCAGCTTAGCTATTGATTCATTACACGGCTCAGCGAGTGATTTAACATCTTTACGTCTCTATTTACTTCCACATATAAAAGCAGCTGTAATAACCTTTGTCATGGTTTGTAAAAGTTAATCACCTTATCAGGCACAATCCCGATTATATAGGTCTGCAAGTCACAAAGTACAGTTAGCTCAATTTACTTATTTGCAGTTACCTCATCTTATTCCCTACTTGCATGTGTTTTTTTCAGGAAATAAAGCCCTACAATGTGCAGTTCAAAGTCAGAGACTGATTATGCGAAATATGAAGCAATGAAGAGACACCACCACAGAATAACAGGGAAGTTTGGCTAGCATCTCCCAGGAAGCTTAAAGACCTGTAAATACATTTTCAGCTGGCACAGGGCACTTCTTCTTATAAGCAAAAAGAAAGCTTTTGCTCTCCATTCCTTAGTTTCTTCATTCTAGTCACAGAACAAGGCAGGAAAGGAGTTCATCTGGAAAATGCGCTGCTAACACGCTCCAGTGGCTTGCTCTTGAGAACAAAGATTTCTGTTCACAGTACTTACAATCAGCTCTCAATTAAGTTAGCTTTATTCTACTCTCTATTAAGCAAGACATAGGTCATACAAATCATAAATAAATTAGAATATAAGAGCAGACTATATTTTGCACATTCACCTCTGAAGAACAGCATTATAGTACAGGTGAGACCTTCAAGTCTCTATGGGATAGGAGTGGATTCCCTTCCAACTTACACATCTACACAAAAATAATCATGGCATTTAATGCTGCTTTCTTGACTCACAGCTAAACGAGGACACCGTTGCAGGTGGTGAAACTGCAGGTAAAAAAAGAGTTCCAGTGTAATCTAGATTTGATTTGAGAAAGTTTTTTTCTCACATAGATGTGTAAATATAAGAAATATCTACAGTTAAGGACTGCATCTTCACCCTTTTGTCTAAAGCGTGTTAAGCTACTTCCTGATTCACAAGAGAGGTTGCAGAGCTACCTGCGAGCACTGTATGAAAATACTTGCCTACAAACGTGCACGGCTTCATATCCTTCATGCCTCTCATTCCCTGCATCCCCAACGAGAGTCCCGGTCTCTTTTTACTACACCTAAACTGCACTGTAAATCTTCCCCTAGTTTGGATGTGAGAGCAGGGGGATGGGGCACGCTGGAAAGCGTGCTAAGAGAGCACTCCCTACTGCAAGCATTCCCTTTTCTCATAAACCTTCAGGCGCTGCTGGGTATCCACCTCCAGATATATATTTTCTGTTCACTTTATTTTGTCTTCCAGCAGTCATAAAGTTACCAAACATCATCTTTCTCCCTGTCCCTCAAGGACTTGCCAGCTACTGACAATACTACCTTCTGTATAAACTTGCTATCTCACATTCCAGAAGAACGGTCTAGAAAAACAAAGAGCAGCTGCTTATATGGGCATTTCTTCTACAAATAGTAAGTGTGCATGTAGAGTATGTATGTATATATCTCTATAGATGTCTTTTTATATATGCACAAACATATATAGAAACATGTATACAGATAAATTCCAAAGCAATTTATCTGTGAGACAATCTCTTTATGGTCAATAAATGTAATATGAAACAGAAGGAATCACCATTTGACATATTTTTGAGATGAACAAAATAAATTTTATGAAAGGGGGGGGTGTCCTGGGTAGAGACTAATAATTGCAGGTGAACCCTCTAAGAATATGTCAGCATACTGCTGTCACGGGCAAAAATATTTACACAGGTCCCATCCTCAAAGTGTTTAAGGCCAGGCTGGATGGGGCTTTGAGCAACCTGGCCTGGTGGAACGCGTCCCTGCCCATGGCAGGGGGGTTGGAACTAGATGATCTTTAAGGTCTCTTCCAACCTAAACCATTCTATGATTCTATGCATTGGACTATCTTAAAAAAAAAGGCTCACTTATGAGTCCAGGTCTTCAATGCATGCTGTTCTTCAAATTGAGTAAATCTTTGCACAAAACATGTTAAATGGATTAACCTGGTTTACCTATGGGTTTAATACTATCAGAAATGAGCTCTTCCCAGCAAAAATGCCTTAGAGACCCTTGAAACATTAAATACTTCCAAAATGTCTGTAAACAAAATTAGCCAGGTTTCTTTAGCTGTACACACAGGAAAATTGTCAAAAGCTACAACCACTTTATGACCTTATGTGTTGTTCTCATGATGGCTCAGTACCTTGCTGAAACCTGGTATCTTAGGCATCAGCCTTCATGGTCTTGAGCTTTCCTGAGGTGGAGCTGCTCTGGTCTGGGGCTGAAGGGGCTGCAGGGCCACCTGCACTGATGCTAGGGGTTGCACAGAGTTCAGGCACCCAAAATCCTGCTGCTCAGATGTCCGAGACCAGCGGTACACACAAATTACCTAGCTTTCTGAAAACAAAATGTCTCCTTTTCAGCATTCAGGAGCAAAACTACAGCGCCTACAGGAATACTGACCAACAGACATGGTACCTTCAAAGTTGCCTAGATGAAAATCATATCTCTGCTCACTTTCCCTCTCACACATGCCCAAAAAGTACCTGGAGAGAGAGGGGCACAACTAGCTTCCCTCACCCCCTTTCTCGTTTCAAGGCAGGCTCCTATGTTGATTGCTAGCGGGCTGAAAATCAAAGGTGGCAGCTCTGGCACGTCCAGTAACAAGCCCCTGTGCTTGCCAAATGGTGAATTACCTCACGACAACCTATTCTTTCTTTCTTGTTTTTCCAGACTGGTTTCTATTCAATTAAGTGCTTTATACTTACACAATAAACAACCCAAAGGCTTGCCCAAATATAGCCTTTATTTTTTTGCAGTGTGGCCGGCCGGTCACACCTGCATTTTCTATTCCTGTATTTTTTTCCTTCTCTAAATGAATACCATTTCGTTTGCAACACCTCCTTGCAAAGCAAAGATTGCTTTTGGCTCCTGCTGAACACAGCTTGCAGCCGGCTGCTCAAGGGGGAAGCTTCATTGCAACTAAACCCTAGGCACAACGAGAGAAACTGCGAACGAGAGAAAACCCCAACTGCGTAGGGAGAAACTGGTAACACATTCCAGCCCGTGGGCACCAGACTGTCTTAAGCAAGAGGGAAACAGGAAATAAAAACAAGGAAGCAAAAGAATCACACGACTTTAGGCACCTTCTAAGTGCACAACACAAGGAAGATGGAAGAAATCTCTGCCAGCCAACAGGGCATGAAGTAGTAGTGCCAGTGTATTTCCGTAAGCCTCTCCTGCTAATGCCCATGTATTACAATCCAGCTCTTAGTATGTACTTGCTGAGGGCCTTAGAGCAGCAACATTGCCTCATTTCAGACCCGAGAGTCTCTCCCAGCAGGTATGCAATGATGACTGCTTGAAGTCTTTTGGCAGTACACAGGTGTTTCCTCTTTTTTAGGCTCCATAAAAGCCTATGCAGCTTCTAATGTTGCATCGCATCTGCCTCACTCCACCTGTTACTGAACCAAACAACATGCATCAAGCCTTCAGTAACCTGGGTTTTCCAAAAGATCATCTACTACACATGGGCAGAGACGCACTAGTGACTTAAGGAGATGCAATTCCACTGGATTGAAAAAAGTTCTTGTTTCTCACAGGAGTAGCAAATTTAATTTTGCACTGCCTAGCTTTCAAAAATTTTTCAAGTCTCATCATTTGTACACCACCAGTGGAAAAAAGAGTCTCGTGACTCTATCAGTCCATTTTATGTAACATGTTTGCAGTGAATGATTAAACAAAAAGATTATTGCTTAGTAAGTTTTGAGTACTTGCCCAGAAATCACGCATGCAGAGCCAAATACTACCATTGATGTTTAAGCACTTTTAAAAGGATTAACTAAAGGAGACGGTGCCAGAATTCATCCTTTGAACAGGGAGGTGTGCTTGTCATTGAAATGTCAATATGACAAACTCAACATTGATTTGCAACTTGACGCAAAGTGCACGGGGAACTTCATTCTCCTGTTGGTTTAGATACGGGCACTAACGTACACTGCAGGGTGAAGCTGTGGTAACGAAACTAGTGATGGCCACAGTCTGGGCAAACGGGCATGTGTAGGCTCATGTCTTTGCCAGTTCTTTTTGTGCTCCCATTGTTAAAGTCATAAACATTCGTGTGACCCAGTAGGTTGCTCAGGAATAATTTAGATCTGTAATGCTACGAGTACTGTTCACAGAGATTTCATTACTTAAGTTTCAAGTGCTCCCCGCGCTGCTGATTCCTTAACAATTTTCAGATCAGGCACATCAAAAGTTCTGGTATAAATACGCGGGTAAACACTGTCACAGAAGAACTGACAAGGTTTCCTATTGCTTGGAAAACATAGGGGATTTAGTGCCAGCTCACAAAATGTTTGTGAAAAGCAAAGCCAAAACGAACTACGAAATGCCACTGCAGATTTTATAACTAATTACCTTTATTAAATGTTTTCGCAATTACCTCAAGTCTAATGGAAGGACTTGTCTGTACTTGAAAGTTAATTCTGACCAGGACAGAGTACATGTACACTGCAATAACTGTTGCAGAATAACTCGTGTGTGAAAACCTGTTCTGGAATCAGTCTGCCTCATTCCACTTTAGATTAACCATTCTGAAAGAAAGAATTTGGGATCTGACACATATCAGAGTTGAGAGCTCTTTTTTCAGAAGTACTTTAACTTGATATTGTCTTCCACTGTTCTCTCCTTTCCTTTTCAGTGGGCTTTTGGCCATACATTTAATTCAGCTCTGTAGTAAGGATAAAGGGAATAGTAAAAATAGTAAAAAAAAAAAAGAGTCCTTCTGGAGAACCCTTTTATTGATTAATTCCTCCCAATGTCCTTGAATTTTACAGCAAATGTTGTAACTAATGATCTCTGGGTATCTGAGGCCTTTGCTTATACCTTTAGATTCAGAACTTTGGGACTACGGCGCCCAAGACCCCTCTGCAGCTTGCACAGCAGGCTCTGTCTCGTTAACTCTGCAAGGGGTAGGGTGAGGATGAGCTTGGACACTACAGCCACACGATGAATCACCCGGCACCGACAGCGCTGCTTTTAGAGAGATCCAGAGCCTTGCACAGGATTTTGGTCTCCACACTCTTTTAGATCATCCAAACGGAGCAACGATGACACTAGCAATCAGTGGCTCTTTAAAACAGCTTTTTACTCCTTTTGCCTGCAAGAGGGAGAGCCTGCATGCACGTTTCCAGTACCACATAGCAGGCCAGAACTGCCTGCAGAATGACTTTTAACCCCCCCGTAGACTGGATGATCAACCTCCTCCAAGGGGGCTGATAAGGTCACTCTTCCGTGCATGCAGCCACTCTTTCTATTGGGAATGCCTGGCACAACTATTACACAAAAAATCTATAGAAAAAATAAAAATGATAAAAAAATCAAAACAGTGGCAAGAGATGACTCCAGATCATTCAAGTCACTCTGTTTTTCTCCTCCTTGGCTCTGGCTCTGATTGTCCTAAAAGCTGCTGTTCTGAATACGAGTGGCGTTTGTAGCCGAGCGAGGCAGGAAGCCCAGTTCTCAGTACTGTGCTCTTGACCACAAAGCATACACCTGGGGCCAGGATTTGATGTGACAGTCTTAGGCTGGCTACTGCCCCATCAAAACCACTGTGGCCATCAGCTACTGAGAGCTGATTCAGTACGGATTCAGCTTATTAAATTTTGGGAGCAGAGAGTTTATTTTGACAGATGTTATGCCAGTTGAGGCACAATCTGTCCTGCTGCAGCTAGCATAGAATCTATAAACTCCGTATGATGTGCTTTTGGTGAATTTGAGAGAGATTCAATCATCAAGTGTATACATCTCATCTCTGTCAAGTCATGGCACACGGAGGTGCACAGAGCCAGTATCTGGTACTGGATGGTGTACCCTGAGGCTGGGGAGTTAGAAACCAGTCTCACACAGATGCCTTCCAGAGGTACTCATTACTCTGACAAAACTGCAACTGTAAATCACCACGCCAGGACTCAGGCGACCCTCAGACTCTGCTGATGAAGAGCACTGCTGGAGACGATACCCAAAGAGCCACTGAACGCGCCAATGATAATGATTTTCAGCTTAAGACAAAATTCAAAAAAAGAAGAGACACGACCTCTCTAGCAGGAGTGTCTCTAGGCTTCAGCAGCAGTATGAATTCAACGTAAAATGGCTGCCAGCAAACAATGCATTTTAAGATGCGTAAAATCTCAGCGTGTGGCAACAGTTACAGTACTTAACTAGGCATATTATCACTTGAAACCCTCTGTGGCCCGGGTAGGGAGCCACCAGAATAAATTTCAAGTAACCTGTATGTACTGTCTTTCATTTCACAAGAAGGTATCCACCGAAATATACAGCCAGATCTACAGACTGAGCTGAGGGACATGGAATAACTGCAGGAGGTCTTCCACTGGTCTTCCACTGATTTGTAAGGTAAACCAGGGTCAATCTAAAAGAAACAAGGTGTTTCAGATTAGGAGAGACTACCTACATTGCTTATGACTGCTGCAGGGAAAGGTCTTGTTACCTATACGGCATTAATTCCTTGCCGCCATGGACTGCTCTTTTCTAAATTGCCTGGGAAGCACATTCCCTCAAGAATTTGAACATTTCAAAGGTCTGGAGAAATCTCAGAGGGTAAGAGAGACAGAGAAGAGTGTGCATTGTCCATCCTGAAACATGCCTGTAAGTACTTGAGCTGCACAGAGCTTTCCACATGAAAGGATGTATCAAGCTTCTGCTTGTTCATCAGCTCTATTAAGCAAGTCAGCTCTTAAATTTGTTAGAACAGAACATATTCCCAGCTGGTATTACCGTGGCACTTCTGGCTTCAGTGAAGTTATGCAAGTCACAACAGCCTTGGATCAGTATCTTTATTCATGCGCCCGCACCCCCGGTCTCATGCATTCAAACTACCGTAAGAAACACAAAGTGTGAATTTACAGACTGCTTTTACCCTCAAAGTGCATAGACAGCCCGAAGTTCAAACCTACACTCCATCGGTTTCTACCAGCTCACATACCCTCAGGTCATGCTATCCTGCATTAATATACCATAAAAAGGAAGTATTAAACAAGATGGTTGAAAAAGTTAGCAGGTTGGCTTGTAAACAAGCATCATGATGGCTCCACTTCATTCCTGGCATTAATTTCTAGTTAAATAAGTAATTGTAAGTGTCTGAGAAATTATGGTTACCATTCATCTGGAAAAAGGAATCCCCCTTTGCACCCTACATCCTATCAGAGACTTCCACTGCATTCACATTGTTCTACTCATCCATCACAACTCCTAGTCTCTTGGTGACCTGCAGTGCAGCAGCCACCCACAAAGATTTTGGGCAATGAAGCTCCAGGAATTGATCCCCAGAGTCCTCCTCCTGCCCACAACAGAATCTCATTTCCTCCACTGTGGACAGTCACATTCTTGAAGGGAAGAACTCGGGGCAGAATTCACAATGGCACTGAAGGAGATACCTGGTTTGCATGCCATTTTTTAGAGTCTTTATTTAAATATCTAAATAAATAATCTAAATTTATTATTTAAAAAAAAAAAGGAGAGGGGAGAAGAGGAAGGGAAGGGGAAAATACCAGCTACACTATCACATGAAAAATGGCTATTTTTTAATAGTCACTTTGAAACACTTCTCTATTCAGATAGCTCACAGCAGCTCAAAACCTTTCAAGCACTCATTTTTTTCCTCTGGTTTTCTGACGCTCTATGTAATATACAGTAAGAAAACTCTACTTTTTTCAGAAATTTATACATTTTATATCAAATTTAAGAACCTCTACTTCCCTTTTCACCTTCACCCTATATGCTGAATTTAAGCACGCTTAAATACCTGGGTACAAGGCAGTTAACCTGAACCAAAAATTGAGTTTCAGCAGATTGTTTAAACTATAAAAAACCTCTGTGTTAGATGCTGTACAAACATTGGGCTCTAGTGTAGTTAGAAATAACCCCCTCTCCAAATTCATCATGAGTGAAATAAGGAAAAGTAAGATTATAGAGACCATGCTGTTTGGCTGAGGAAGGCTTCCCTGTAAAATTATTTGGTTTGTAAATATTAATTTTATCATGCATGGCCATTCTGTAAAATCTGCTTGGTTAATTCTTTGCCAACCTCAAATGATCAAAAATTATGAGTTAAGACCTCCAATAATCAGCAGCTTTTTCCTCAAAAATTAGTAACATATTGGAATATTTATTTGTCTCTTACTTTCAGGGTATGCTCAGCGGCTTGCAGTGAAGCCACTTCAGAAACTGTCTTTCAGCAAAAATCACCCTGCTTCAGGGACGTGGTCAAAGTAACAATTTCTGATGAAACACAAGTTCAAGGAAAACATGTAAAACCATAAAATTTAAAATAAAATTCTGGGTGAAGAACTTTTCCAATATGCACTGCTTCATCTGTTAAACTTAGAATTGCTGTTGCACAGACCTACTATCAACTTGGGAGAGGAAAAATATCCTTAATGGGCTGCAGCATTAGGTTAAGCCTCGCTTTACTTCTACTTCTTCTAAGATTGAAAATACAAGCTTTAAGTCCTTCTGCAAAGTCTAACTTTACATCGGAATTTACAAGTTAGCCCAGGAACATTTTTTTTTTAGATTACTTCAGTGAATCCGAGTCCCAGAAAAATGTGGATCTCAATGCAAACCTTGTTGGTTGAGTCCATGTCTAATTTTACTATAAAGCAACTTACGCAATAGGATAACCTGCTTACTGTGTTAGTTGAGTCACCTTCGTCAAAGGCTTTCATAGGAGGTGATATAACATCCTAGTAGGCTTATAGAATTAGTGGTTGTGCATTGACTGTGTGACAGGAACAACGTTGGACTGGAAGATAAAGGGGGTATTTTCTAAGCTCTGCGTAAGTATGTGACTTCAATGTTTTTATACTGCAAAGGCCCCAGGCATAGGAAAAATAAACATTAAAGGATGTGCAAGAAACACTACACATCATTTGAATTCCCAAAAATAATGCAGGAATCAGGTTTTTTTCCAACATATATTACACAGCTAGTAACATCTGAAACAAGTGGTCTAAAATGACTAACATTGCTCTTTGGTTTCCCCTCCCCGCTTCAGATTTTCTTGAACCCTCTTGGGACTGCAAGGACGCAATGACTTGCCTGTGCCCTTCGGGAGGAACAAGCTTTTGACCCCACTCATCCATTTGTAAGAATATCATGGAATGTGCAGTGGCAAAAACTGACTCTTTTCCTGGGTTATGCATGATTTGGGCTACCCAGAGGGCAGAGGGAGCCATGGCCAGCAGGTACGCCCTTTAGAGGTGGTGAGAGCATGACTTAAGCAGAACTCCCAAACTTTTAATTGGTTTGCTGCATTTAGCTATTGCAGGTTTTTCTGTTTGATGTTTAATTTCTTACTGAACCTTGAGCAACCTGGTAGGACATACAACATCAACCATGAGTAATCATTTGTTTGTAGTTACTATTAACACTATCAGGTATCTTAGTCAAGAATAATAAAAAAAGGCAAAAGCACTAAATAAATACTCTTTATCTGTATTTAAAGGCTCTCCTTTTTTTGTGTCACTGATGACTGAGGAAATTAGTAAGTGGTGTGGAAAAGGTTGACTTTATTGTGGAGCAGGCTATAAATACATAAATAAATTAGTATATATGGGTTTCTATCAGGGTGTGTTTTATATTGACTACTTGTCTTGCTGCTAAATTACCCCCATTTTGTCATATTTACTCCAGAACTGCCCTGCTGCAATTTTTGATTCTAATCTCTCCCTCTTTCTCCTTCCTTTTTTCAAAACAAATATCTGAATGCAGACTTTGCTGCAGGTAGGTCCTGAGGTGCAGAATTACCTTCTGCTGACATCCAGCTCATCTTTCCAATCCCAGTTTCCAAACAACACCCACAAGATCTATCTATCTACTCAAAGCTGTATTTACTGTGACCAGTGTTAACTCCAATTCCTTTCTCAGTTGTGTCTCCAGCCAAACTCCCTTTATTTTCCAGCTCTTTCAAATAAATACTCCAGTTTAGCTGGAGGTTGATGTAGGACTGATGTGGCCTGATGTAGGAGGCATGATGTAGGCCTGAGTGTATTAATAAATCAAATCAGGTAATCCTAACTGTCTTGTCTGGTCCTTTGCTCTTGTGAGTTTCCTTGTGGTTTGCCAGTGTAATATTAAGTGGCTGCATGGGGGGTTGGAAATTGATCTTTAAGGTCCCTTCCAACTCTAACCATTCTATGATTCTGTGATTCTATGTCACTATTGAATTGCTTTATTTACTTTCACTGAAAGTTTTTCGGGAACTGCCATTTTGGTGTTTAGTTGTATAGCACCTGGAACAGGTGCACCTGGTCCAGGCTTATGGATCCTGAAACAACTGACCGTTAATAAAATACAAAGTGTAATCACTGGTAAACGACAATCTCTGTATTACACTGGCAAAACAAAGAAGAGCTAATTGTGGTCTTAGAGGCTGGCATGACATACACATACTAATATAATGGTTTCCTAGATTATATCACTTGCATAGCGTGCCTGCATGTCCCCTGGACAGTATTGTTTGCATTTGACTGGATGTACATTACAAGGAGACAATCAAACTCTAAAGCACTTAAAGGAGAATTACTGTAATTTGGTCCAGGCTTTCTAAAGCAGTTAGACACCCTCGTTTTAAGGTAGGGAAGCTTCATTTCCCAGATACATGGGAACATATTGGTAGCAGCAGGACACTACACTATTTCTAGGTACTAGGAAGACACTTATCAGGAGAGTAAAAGTCCATAGCTCGCCTGAAAAGAATCAAATAATTCCACACAGTACAGGGCAGGGGTACATCGACAGCCCTTACGCAGGAACAAACTGCCAATAAAGTTTCTGATCAAAACAGTTCCAAACCCATGCAACAAGTTCCAGGGCCACGGAGGCATACAAAATCGAGATGTGGTGAGAAAGAGTGACTACAAAAATCCTATTCTGTGCAGGAGCCTTCAAGTGAGAGATCCACCCCTCTAGCTGCCTTATTCTGGCTTACTAGGCTGGAATTACACTGGGTCTGTTTAATGAGTAGATTTTGCTTCAGAAATTGTTTTTTCAAACCAAACACATTTGTTTGAACTATCAGTTTCAACGTTTTTTGACTAGATTTTGCAAGTCCAGTGTACATAAGAGAGAAAAACTTAAATACAGAGACTGACCTTTTCACTCTGCAAGCAGAGGTTTCAACAAAGTCCTGTCTGATTAGAGATTTCAGAAGATTTCAAAAGTTTTGTAAGCCTTGGAGGTACTTGTGAACCAGAACCTGTTTTTTACGGCTTGTTCCAATGTCAACAGGCACTGAGAGGCAGAGCAGGACCTGGCACTCCAGCTAATTAGCACGCTGTGCTGGCTCCCAAGCATAGCTGGACACTAAAAGGCCTCTGGCTTACACAGACTAACAGTTGACAGAGTCTTTTGGCCAACCTCCTTACTTTAGTGTCTTCTATTTTCTTGTCAAATGTAAAGTGAGACTTTCTTTCTAATCTTATTACTGCCCCATTACTATCTACGCCTGCGTTATTTATTTCCGATACAATTTGCAATAGCAGTGTAAATCTCCCAGCTAGAATCTTTCCCCTATGCTTGTATCAGACAACAGTGCATACGCTGTTGTCTTTCTTACATGTAATTTTGCAGCTGATGCAGTAAAGGAGATGATAGACATGAATCGAAGATGGCACCGAGGGTGATTGCCTTGCAATGAACTACGTTCCACCCAGAGGTTTCCTTAGAAGCAAAGAACATAGATTGAAGATAGTCCCTCAAAGATCTGCTTTCTGGCATACAACAGATGAAAAGGAAGGCGCTCAAATGGATTAAGACTGTATCAGAAAGAGAGCTTTATCATTTCTATATTCAGTTTTCCCTGAGTGTAAACTGCTGGAACAACACTGATTCAACCCGAGAGACCATGAAATACTGTTATCCTAAGTGAAGCATTTCCAAAATGTTCCTGCAGGTTCCAGAGTCTCTCCTGCTGCCAGAGTAATTTTAATTTAATGCATTAACTTTATTTAAAAATATCTCTCTGCTTTGGAGAGGAGTTTGGAGCCAGCTGCCCTCCCTCTCAGCATATGTAAGTGATAATGGCAGGTGAATATGTACTATACAGTAGCTTCATATTTCTCCCATTAGGATCCATGTCACTTTCTATTTTCGAGAGCTGAGTGAGTGTTTACTAGGCTACGCTTCATCCCCCTCCTTCCCCTGTACCATAACCTTGTAACCCAAGATGCAGTATTGGGTTTGCAGTACTCTGACCTTGTGTCCCTCTACTTGAAATTAACTGCTTTTATCCCGCGATGGCTGCTGCTTGGGTTACACCGATAACCTTTCATGACAGGCCTGGGGAACTTCCCTGCAGAAGCAGGAAAGGACCACAATTTACCTCAATTCAAACACCAGCAATTCGAAGCTGGGTCCCCATTAGGCTGGGATGGTGTTAGATCTTTCTGAAGTTCCTCAGAGGGTCCTCAAGGGGCCATGAAGGGACTTGCCATTTAAGCCTTTGGGTGATTGATCCACAGGTGACCCAGGGACTGAACTCACATTCTGGCCCCCTTTCTCCAGGCCTTATTCAAGCAAAATACTTAGTGAATTTCTTAGGTATTTTGCCTGGTAAAGACAGAAGAATCAAGCCACTTGTGGAATCCATCACGTACGTTTAACATGAAAAAGCAATTCCCTATCCATTATGCCACCGTACATCACTCCCCAACACACATGTGACCCCAGAAAGATATCCAGAGAAGGAATGACATGACAAATGGGAAAACGTTTGAATTATTTTGTCATTCCCATCTGGAGGGTGTCCACCTAAACCCCCTGGGAGTTCTACCCATGTGCCAACTCCGAGATCAAGCTGGAACCAAATCACTGACTGCCAGCGTTTGGTGGCCTGGTTCACAGAAAAAAAACCAACTTGGTGGAAGCTGGACAATTGCTGCCATTACTTTGAATCTCCTCTTTGCATAGGATTTGAGTTAATTTTGGCTTCCACATACTGTAAAACTGTGCCTTACTGAATTGCTAGTTGCTGCTCAAAAGGACAGTTCCACATCCTTTGGCCCCTGGCTGCATCTTCCCACCCTTCACCTTGGCCAGCACAAGCACTTATCTGATGCTATAAAGAACCAGGTCAGCTTAGACAGCAGAAAATTAATCACTCCTTTTTCACGGTTTAGTTTTAGGCTGTTTTGGTTTGAACAAACTCACTTAAGGTTCAGAAAAATGCAGATTTAAACTATAAAACAAAACAAAACAAAAAAAAGCAGCACACTGATAGATGGCTCAAACATTTTCTGAAACTTCACTTTTACCATTTGCCAAAAGTAGAGTTTGATGGGGTATGACTAGAAATTCTTCTTTCTTGCCACTTTTTCAGACTGCGGTCACTTAGCCCCAGATTTCGACAGCTCTGGAAAGCTCAGTGGACAAGACTTGGATTCCTTCTACCACATATCTACACACCTTGCTTTCTCTCCACCTCCAAAACACATTCAATTATACTCAAGGCAACACAAATTTTGAAAGCTTTTACACATAGCTTACTAAGAAGAAAAACAGACTTATTTTGCCTTTGAGGTATTTTAATGAGCTGCTAATACTTCTCCCAAACAACATTCTTTACTTTCAATCCCTAGCCTTCATTTTCAACCAGCCCTTCTTTGAGGAATTAAAGTCCTTTTTCATAAAGCCATTGCCTATCAGCGGGCACTTGAAATACGACCAACTGTTATATCCCTTACATGTCATAGTCATATTTTATAGCACCTATTTTTTTTTTAATGTGGATGCACAGACGGAGAGTTTATACTTATTCGTAGAGAAGACTCATTTGCTTTGATTAAGTATTCATGAGAGCAACTGCTGAGCATTCTAGTATCTCCAGAGACCAAAATATGCTCTTTCCCAAATCACTAGAAAATAGACAGCATCAGGAGAAGCACACTGACAAGACCTTACTGATTTATGCCAGCTTCCCAGTCGAGCTGTCATACCTAGGGTTGTTGCAAGAGGTAATAGTCCTTAACATTGAATCCTTGGTTTGTCTGCCTGACCTGCCAGTTAACTGGTGGTTAACAGTTAATGCATTTCCCAACAGTGTTCTGCGATAAAGGAACATGCTGGCGGTTTCATAACGCATTTTTCATTGCAGGTGCTGTCTCCAGCAGTTAAAATTCTGTCTTTCCCTATTTACAAGGGGGTTATAAAGCTCCACTGATTTTCATGCTTTGGAAACCAGCAGCTAACATATTGTACAAATTGCAAGCCTTTTACCCACATATGCGACTTCTTTAGAGCTCAAAGTATCACCCTTGATAACGATGAGAAATGCTGGCCTGGCTGCTACATGTCTGATAAGTGCACACAAAACAGCTGAGGGAATTAACAAACCAAGGGCAAAAGGCAAAGATCATGTATGGGATTAAGGTAGACAGTGATCCTCCCTGAAACATGCTATTTGACCATTTCATTTTGAAAAGGCAATATGACTTTGAAGCCCTAACAGTATTTTCCATAGAGCTGAAAAGTAAGGATGACAGATGTCCCACTAGCTCACTATCTACTGTCACAGCAAATATAGTTTTCTTGTCACCACCTACAAATCCCAAGATACGACTTCCTTTCCTCCCTCCCTCCCGTTTATCCCTCCATGTCTAACTCCACATTTCCTCACCCCACCTGCTCTGCCAGAGCTCCCATCAGCTTCCTTCACAATCACTGCCGCCAAGTCCCTCATGAACAGCAAGTTTCCTAAGCTCATCATCTGCAAAATCTCTGTCCTTCTTTTAATGGCTTATTTCTGTCATGATACTACTTATAAGTAAGTGAACATACCTCATCTTTTTATAAAATAAAACAAGGAAAGAATGAGTTTGTTGGGTAAATCCCGAGACGAATGGTGTTGCAGGGAACACTCACATTTGGTCAGGATTTCGCTGACACTCACTGCTGATTTTTATTGGTATCAGTGGGAATCTGCATAAGGATCTAACTTCTCTTGCAAAGCTTAAAACAGGGCAAGAAGATAACAACAACAAAATGAAGCCCTTAAAAAAACTAGAAGAAAATCATTGCAACACACTGACAGAGGCCATTATGCAAACAGCATATTTCAGTACTGGACCCCAATTTTCCTTCCTGCTGCTCTGGTCGGGAATACAGGCGCACTACATCTGGCCTGAAAACATTCTCCAGGCTCCAGCAATGATCTTCTTTCTTTCCTCCTGTCAGAGTCCTCAAGGTCTTAAGGCACAACTTTCCAAGACTCCCCCACAGTCCATATATGCTCTTGCCAGAACTTCACCTTCCCACTTCCTCACCCCCAGTTTGTCAAAAGGAGATTCTCCTCAGTCACTTTACTCACAAAGGAAATGAAAGATACAGGCTATGTCTACACAACACAACAAAGATCTAGGTATCACCAAGTGACTTATTTTCAGGACTTGAAGCAACACAATACGGTGAACATTAGCACCTAAACTCACACCAACAAGTTTCTGTATCTCTGTGGCACCAAGCTAAGGCAGCTGTGCTGCTTCCAGCACTCCACCTAGCATCTCCTCATGTCCTTGTCTTGTTCATGTCAGCATCCACCTGGTAGCTCTGCACCATGTGAGACATACCTATCGTTGCTGCAACATGCATCTGAAACACGAGCGCAGGACTCCATCTCAGTTGCCTAACCTCTCCTCAGAGTTTATTTCATCTTCCACAGCAGTACAGGCCACTGAAGCAAACTTCTCTTCAAGTGCACTTTTCTTCAAGCATCACCTCTAGTTATTGACACTCTTTGCTGAAAAGAACTTTCTTTTTAAAGAGCAGAAGGTAAATATCTTTGTCTCCTCCTGCCCTTCCCCTGGGTTTTTATCATTCTTCTTTCTTCCCTGTTAGTTACAGCAGATAAGACTGATTCAGCCAGTCAGCAGACTTTTTTTGCTCATGAAGCTATAGTTTCTGCTTCTGTCCTATACTGGATGTCCTCTTTGGGACTCGGGAGAAAAATATGTTTTAGTGCCTGAACTGGCTGACTAAATATTTCAGGAATTAGGTTAAGTGTCGTCTGCCTTCCTGTGGATGTGAAATCCTTTTAGGATTAGGTTAACCCTTTGCACCAAGAATATATCAACAGTCACATACACAAATAGTACATACAGAAGCTATTCAAAATAATCCACATCCTCTGCTATCCTGGTGGTCACTCTTGGGTTTTACTAAGGATGAACTGTAATCATATGAAAGATCTTGGACCAAGATAGAGCACTTCCCATGTCTTTCCTTTCATCAGCCAAAAAAAAGTACTGCATTAATAAGAAAAGTCAATACCATGTATCCTTGTAGTCATCAAATAAGTGTAGAACAATTATATTTCTCAGACAGTCTGGTTTTAAAAGAAGTCTGTGTTCACATGGTACAACACATCCAACTTTCACAGACATAAATATCAATGGTTTACCCAGAAGCAATACCCACCAGGGAATTTTTCCAAGGTCCCTAAAGGGCACCGTATCTAAGTAAAATGAGGAGCAATGAGATTCCAGGAGAACATCAGCCAAGGAGAGATCCTCCCAAACTGCAAAAACAGGGAAGAATTAAACTTGGCAGATATTTCTCAAGGTGACAAGAAAACACGTCAAATGTATAGTGCAAGTGACTCCCTGAAATGTGTCAGAAACAACCTTCTGGCAGCAGCCAGAAAGTTTCAATTCTACCACGTATGCAAGACCACCTGTGATTTCAGGTTGGGGGGGATGGAGGGGGTGGTACCTGTGGAGGAAAAGCTGTGTCACCATTAAACTCCTCTTCCCTACCTACTCAACCTACTGTGAGCTCAGCAGTGTCATCCGTGGGTTTGCGTAGCCAACGCGATGAAACCCAGTGTGAGTTTGCTCCTCTAAGCATTACCACAGAACAAGCAATGACCATATGTTTTTAACTGAAAAAAAAATATACTCTGTGATCAACAAGAAAATACATGACAGAACTGGGAATCATCACAGGGCAGAGCGTGTCAGAGATTATGTGGAGGGCAACTAAGCATGGAGCTGCCTGAAAACTTGTATGTGAACCCACAGTGTGCTCCTTAGGATCAAAGGATGTTTCCTTCAGTGCAGACATAGCACAAAGCTGCCTATAATAAGCCTCCTCCAAGCCCCCACTATGAGGCAGATAAACGTGAACAGGTCAAGGGAGACTCAGTTATGAAAAGCTTTTAATAAAATGTTTTACAACCGTGTGACATTATGGCTAAGCAGGCATAAGTTACAGCAACCTCTTTTGGTCCGCTAATAGCTAATCTATGTGCAATTTCATTTCATAAATGAACCCAGGAGAATACAGGAGACTTTTCAGACAGATATAATTTTTTCTGAATTTATTAGAGCAGCACAGCAATCAGCACCTGAATTTCAGAGCACAAATATGGTTCCACTGTGTGCACTGGGGAAGGCTATAAACACCCACCATACAACGGGAAAACCTTAAAAGACATCTCCAAGCCTTGGACAAATGTGCTCTATTTCTGGATGCCAGTCACAGCTGGGCCACGGTTGTCTGTACAGGGGGCCAAACCAAAACCCTGGAATCATGGATGTCCACACACCATAAAGAAGCCTGTATCTCAGTGAGGAACAAAGCTTTGCAGCTTTAACCTGACTGCACTCCAAATTGACCCTTTTTGAACAACTGGTCTTTCTAACCCTACGGGATAATTTTTCTTTAGGGGTGTTCTCCTCAGCCTAGGAAGTGAAAGAATCATCAACAATAACCAAACATCCTGCCTTCCCTGAAGTTAAGTACTAAATCATTAAATTCCTGCAATTTTCCAGATAGGATGAGCGCACTTGTCTGACTGCTCTGGAGCCACTCTAAATTCATTGCCATGTGGCCACTTGCCCTGCTTGCCTCTGCTTGTGGTGTCAGCACAAAGTACAACCAAAAGTAACGTGCTTTGTCTCTCTGATTATCTACCCAAGACAGTAGTCTCCCCAGCCAAGACCGTCCAGCAGAAGAGAAAACTCCCCCTCTTCCTAAGTGGCAGGATGTGACCGTGAGGGGACAGGGAGGGAGGTTATCTTGGGACAGGCAGCAGACCAAAAAACAGCTTGCGTCAGCGTGGGAAAGGATTGGCCCGGAGCGGAGGGTGTGCCGGGGCACGCTCCCAGCCAGAGAAAAGCTCGGAATAAACAGGGAGAAAGTCGCTGGCAGGGAGTTTGAACAAAGGCCTCGGAAATGCAAAGAACTGGGCCACGCTAATGAGGGCACCAGCACTTCCCTGCGAGCAGAAAGCTGGGGAGGAGGGTGGAGGGAGAGGAGAGGAACGGAAAGCCGGAGATGGAAAACTGTGGAAGAGTTGCAAAGAGAGCTTTAGAAAGAAAGTAATCGGAAACCTCAATCTGACGGAGATAAACAGTACGGTTGCTCAGGAATTTGGTGGTAGGGTTTCTCGTGATAAACTTTAATTAATGCAAAATCTGCTACGGGTGTAACTGAAGCGCCGAGGAGTCCTTTACGTGGACAAGGTGTGGCAGAAACAGAGGCGGCCCTTGCCCCAGGGAGCTTGCAAGTGGCACTTGGGCAAGAGGCAGCAGATGGCTGCAAACAGACGGGCAGCAGGAGGAGATGGAGAGGAACTGTTGGGCTGGTCTCAGCCCCAAAGCAGAACTTTGGTCTTCTAATTTCAAAGGAGGGTGTGCTTGGAAAAGAATAACGTGATATTTCAGCAGAAGCTTATGGGGCACAAGCGAAAAAGCTAAGAGCAGTTGAAATATGACGGGGCTCCTTTGAAAATTTATCAAAGGAAAGAGTTTAGCACAACAGACCAACTCGAGAGAGCTGGGAGCAACCGTTTCAATAATATATGAGATGTAAAGGAGGGTGAAGGAGACACCAGGAACGAACTTGCAGTGAAACAGTCTCCATCTCAGGAAATGGAAGAGACAGAGCTTGGCAACAAACTAGTAAGCAGGAGGTGAAGTACTGTGCTTAAAGTTTCAATACAATGCTGCTGCAATATATTTCTTTTCTGTAGAAAGTGCCCTTTGACAAAAGCATTTAAAAAGTCATCATTACCCTAAAAATAACTAGAACTTTTAAAAAATTTTGTAACTCTAGCGAATGCTTGTTGCTGAACTGACAGCGCTTCATGCTGTTGGTAGGATGCAGAAACAACAATTAGATCTACATTTTATTCCTAGCTCTGCTTACTAAGCTGCTACGTAACTTTAAGCTAGTTGCTTTACTGTCTCAACATTCCATCTTTAAAAGGGGCATAAAACCAGCCATCTGTGTGACAGACATTAATGCTCAGATGCAGGCATCTGTAAAGGGTGTTGAAAGGGGTCTTTTCTGCAGGCACTGACGCACACATTCTTCCTCCAATTCTCATTTATCTCCCTTTCACCGTTGAAGAGACATCTACAGGGCTTATCTGTAATAAGCTGTCAGTTAAATTTCTATCCAAGCGAAACAAGAGACTCTCATTGCCTTAAAATACACTGGGGTGAAATCCCTACTAACTTAGGTAAATGCATCTTACAGATTGCGGTATTTTATGGGGACCATATCAACACTTTTTCACATTATGCTTCAAGACTGATGCCAGCAGGGAGAGTTCCACGTTTTGGCAGGAAGTTTTCTACAACCTTGTGGTACTAAACTCACCTTGCTTTATAACCATACACACAAATGCCTGGGTGAAGTCCACATGGCTTTCTCTACCTCTGCAACCTATGTTCTGACTTTTAATTGGAATTTATGGACATCAGTCATCACTTGAATGCTACATAGTTCTTACCCCTACATTTACTGTATTTTAACCACTTAAATAGTCTATTCCTTTTAGCCATTTAATTCCTTTCTCACCATCAGACATACAGAAGATGTTTAATCAAAAGACAGAGGCTTTATTTTTTTACCTCTCTATGTAAACACTGTAATTTTGAGTAACTCATACCACTTTGTAATACTCTAAATATTTTTGCCATTTATGAGCTATGTATAAACTCAGCATATATATTTTTTATATATATATATATACATACACAGACACACTGACTTCTTCATTGACCTAGTCTGTATAAAGTACTTTGAAATTTTTGGCAGGATGTTGCCACAGAAGTGCAAGTTGTTATCCTATTGCACACTTTTAAGCCCTGAAGTTTCAATCGGAAAATGAACTCAAGTGAAAGAAATCTACAGAAAAGTCTTTCAAATACATATACTTTAGCAAGAAGAAAAACGGATCCAAATATACTCACCACTGTAGTATTTCATGTACATATTCACGTCCAAAGCAGGATGAGAGTTCCGCATGCTACTTTTAAAACCAGCCTTTCCTTCCCAGAGCGAATAGCGTGGCAGGGACTGCCATCCAGCGGTGAACCAAGGGCTAACAGATGACTGAAACTGCAGACAAGTAAAATTAAAAAGTGTGAAGGCTGAAGAAGATTAAGAGTAGTAGCTAATAACGATGCTGGAACTACCAATGGTAGAAGAATTTCTTTAGTCAGCTTCAGATATTGGTTACAGTGTTTAAGTAAAAGACATTTATTTTCCAAATGCAGCTGCACATAGAATCATAGAACCATTCAGGTTGGAAAAGACCCTTGGGATCATCAAGTCCAACCATCAACCCTACTCTACAAAGTTCTCCCCTACACCA
>JAOXNO010000033.1:24770432-24780584 GCA_028565335.1 Limnodromus scolopaceus
AGGTGTTAGATGAGACAAGAAAATATTTAAGGTCACTGTGTGTTTCTACTGCTTTTGAAAACATTAGAGGGAAAAAAATTCCTCGTATATCTAAAATTATTCCTGCTTAGGCTATGAAACCAAGTGATGGTTTAAATCTAGTTTGTTAATAATTTTGTTAAGTAGCAGTGGTTTTGAGCACTGTGTGCCTTGTGTACCTTTAAAAAAAAAGTCTGATGGAACATTCCATTTCCCTGGTTTTATGAGCTTTCATATTTATTGCCTTGTCTACTGTGTATATGAATCTTGGTATTTGTGACAGATTTTTCTTAGTTTGTGCCATTGTGTATACAGACCATATGTTGTCTATGCTCATAAAACACCCAGTAATTGCATGTATGTGCAGAAAAAAAATAGTTACTTGCTAAGAAACTTAAGAACTTTCAGGCTACCCCTGCAGAGGTGTTTTTAAATCCAGCCCCAGGAAACAATTGCCTCCTTTTCTTAGAGCTGTGATGAAACTTTGGCAGGATTCTCAGATGTATTTGGCAGTTAACTTCTATTGATTTAAACAAAAATTATGTACCTGAATTCCGTAAGGATCTCGGTTTGACTGCTGTTGATGTAGATTTTGGATACAGGAGTGCCTTTGCTGGCTCCCTAGCGTAATGCTTGGGGATGCAGTAGGATTTTTATTGTTTTCAGGATGAGTCATGCAGGCAGCAGCACAACAGATGGTGTGGAGTGTAGAACAATAAAGACAAAGATATGAGACAGCTAAGAGAAAACTGTAACAGTCAAAGGAACGACCAAGATGATGAGGGAGGCTGAAAGGATGAAAGAAGCCAGGAGGTTGAGCTTTGCCATGGATAGCAGGAGCTAATGAAGTGTGGAGTCAGTGCAGGGTGAAGTAGCTCAGACAGCGGTCAGCAGGGAAAATGAAAGGACCTTTAGTTAAAGTAGAAGGAACTGCCAAGAGGAGCAAGGCTGATGGATCGCCAAGTGGCTGGTGGGGCCAAGTGATGGATTTCAGTGTGATAATAGAGAAAGTACCAGAGGAGGAAGAATAAGGAACTGGAAGAGCTGAGGAGACTGATGAATAATACCCTTTGAAGGCAGAATACCACAGCAGTTAGAAAAAGAGCAATCAAAACCAGCAGTGGTGTCCTGAAACTCGGAAGTCTAGAATGACAGCAAAGAAACAAGGGATGGCAGCTGCTGAAAGACAATAGCATAAATCCCTCAAAAAGAGCTCAGGCCAGCAGCAGGCCAGCAAAGAGAGATGAAACACAGTAGTTCAGAGTTGGTTTAACAACCAACTGTAGCAGACAGAGGCAGACACGCTCAGGAAAAACACGGAAGAAGTTAAATTTCATGGGTCAGTGGGGCACAGTTTCCAAAAGGAGGGTTCTGGAGAAGCCTGTGTAATTGAAAAGTGTATTAGTGTCTACTGCTGCTCCAGCTCAGAGAAGGCAGAAAAAGATAGAAAGCTCCATCAGCAAAATACCTCCTAGAATTATCACAGGCTCCCTCCACCCACTCATCATCCTGTTCTAATACGGCAGCTTTACTGACAGCCACCTAATTGTAACACCTTTTAGGTGAAAGACTAACATGGAAATTAGGAAAGGAAAAGGCCTTAAACATTCATCCATACATTTATATTTTCTTTACACCAACAGCTAATACATTTTCTGTTCTGGCAGTAGGCAGTTAATGGAGCTACTTTCTGCTGTCATGTCTAGGTCGTACAACCACTTGATTTTTTCAGACTGAAGGGAGGCCAGCAGGATTCTGTCCCACAACTGCACCACAGGGATATTTTTAAAGGATGGATTTACTTATTTACAAAGACCTTTCCATAACTGTTTTTAGAGACAAAGAGTGTCAGTCTTTGGAAGGTCAAAAGTTTTGTTCTCATCCATGGAATAAGAAAGATGGGCAGCTGCTGGAAGATACCTCAAGAAGGCAGTCACTCACCCCAAAACACCAAACATATCTGCAGATTTTAACAGGCATTTGCCTAGCCTATTCTTAAAGCTGTGCACAGCAGAAATTCCTTCACAGCCACATACCATCTAGTCCAGTAGTCAACTATTTTACCCTCAAAAATATTTTTCTACTAGTATTATCCCAACTTTTTCTGCTGCTAATTAAGCTCTATCAACTCCTGATGCAGAAAGGAAATTACTCCTTTCCTTTTCGCACTTAGTTTTACGCCTCATATACTCTGTAGTTAAAAGCTTTGCAAATACCTCAGTAATGTTGTATTGCTGCAAAAAAGGCAAACATTCCTCTTCAGCTTGCAGTGCAGCAGAACCCGAGGACTTCCTCTCAGGAATCCTGTGTTTCATCAATTATTTTGCTTGTGTAGCATTGGTATTTTGCACTTGTTCCTAGAAAGAATAAACCAGCCTGCTTTTTTTCGGGCATTTTTTTTTTTTTTGTTAAGAACATTATGCATCCTAATTCTGCCCTCCCAACGGTCTCTGAACTATATGATTTCTGCTAGTTTAGTATGTACTCCCTACTCAATCCAGGTCACTGGGTGTTGAGCAAAACTAACCACAGGACAGACCTCAAAAATAAAATATCTTTCCACTTTGATAGAATGACATAACTAATCAGTAAACACTTAGAAAATGGTTTTCAAAGTACTTTGGTATCCAGCTTATAGTTGTTTTGGCTAAGCCAAGTTTCCATAACATGCAAGACAGTATCAAAAGATACAGCCTAAACATCTGCTTTCCTTCTATCCATGGGGCCCATAACTCTCATGTATGGCTTTTTCTTTACATGACTTATTCTTTAAAAATCCAAGTTGGCTGCTCATCTTTTTGCCATCTTCTTCCAGATCCTTAAAATGCTTCCCCTGCCCCCCAAACCTTTTTCTTCAGACTTAAGTTGTTTTTTTTTTTTTTATTAGTCCCCATCCCTCACACTTTCCATCTGCATTTAATGACAGATGAGGTACTGGAAGGCTGAATATAGTGAACATATTATCTATCATCCAGGAGCTGTCAGGAATAACTAAAAGTTCTGAAATTGTTTCAGTCTGTCTACTAAGTAACATAGAAAAAGCTTAACTTTCACAGTTTACTCTAGAATAACACAACTAGTCTGAGTCCTTTCAAAACTTTTCTTTCCCACTTTCCAGCTAGGACCATACAATGACCACTGACACCAAAGGCATACCAGTCCCCACCTCAACACTGATCTTTGTAGTGAAAACTGATACAGAAATAAGAAGGAAATAACAAGTGTTAGTTTTTCGAATGCATAAGGCAGCGGATGATACCATATTGATCTGATTTACTCACACCTAAATACTATTTCTTGCAGCCTGCAGGTAGAACATTCTAAGAGCTTTGACATTTATAGAACCCATACGGGATAGTTACATGATGAAGAGAAACTCCATCTTATACCCGAAGAATATTAGTAACTAAACTGATATCATTAAACAGGAGCTTGGCAAGTTGCCTTACAGATTCAAGATACTAGCTATCAGAATGCAGTGCCTCGCATCTCTATCTCCAATTAAAACTTGGTGCAAGTCAGACATGCTTGACTCCCATTATAGTGCCACAGCTGTTGCTCTAAAATGAGCACATGGTCTCAGTCCAGTTCTTTGCTGACGAGTATCCATGTCAAACAAAAAGGACACCAGCATAATTAGTTCTTACCGAAGAAACCAAGTCACCTAGAAACTCTTATATTTCTAGTAGCTGCTTCCCATTAAACACTACCCTTTAAGAAGAGTTCGATGCACTAGCTGTATTTTTGCTGTTACTGAAATCCAGAATTCTCCAGTCATCAGTATAGCTGAAAAGCCTCAATGCGACTGCAGAGCGTTACAAAATGTTCTCTTAAGATTCTTACAATTGTTCCAATTGCTTTCTTGTAACGGTTTCAATCCCCTTTAACCATGTTCCGGAAGAAAAATATTCTAAAGCAACTGCAAAGTTGAGAAGCGGCAATTAGAAATTCTAAAAATAGGCCAGAACTATTGCCACAACCCTTTTGTGAGGAAAATCATTAATGCTGGAGGAAAAATACAATCATCAGATTCACAAACGTGCAATACCTATTGCATTGTCACAGACATTGCTATGCTGTAGGAAAACAGTTTCCATTGTATGCAGCATTTCTATGCGTGTCAGGAAAATAAATGAGAATTGCTGCCTTCATCATACCCACGCTGGCTCCCTATATTGGGAGCAGCAGAAGAAATTTAGGATTGTCTCAGATTCTAAGACTGTAACTCTTAAGAAGTCTAATATGTAGTGGTTCCTAATTCATATATGTGAAGAACATATATTTATGCATATAAAATAAACAACTGGAACTGGAAATAGGTACACTATGGTTACCATATCAAGCAGTATTCTGCTGGAACAAGTATCCAGCTTTGCAAGTAGTTACCTGGAGCACTTTCAGCCTTCTAAGCAAAACTCCATTAAGCACAACATATTTAGAATTAGAATGCTGTTCATTCATAAGAAAATCTAATGGTTGTCTAATGCCATGCTTATCTTTACCAGCAAGAGTATTTATCCTCAAATGGCTGAAATGTCCCCCTCCCTCCAAAAATTGTTTCAGTGGCACAGATCTCCCAAACATGTCTCAATTCTTGGAGAAGCAAGCAGGGTAGTCAGCAGAACTAATACCTCGGCCTTCCAGAGGGCAGACTTTGGTCTGTATAGGAGCCTGGTTGACAGAGTCCCTTGGGAGGCAGCACTGAAGGGCAAAGGAATCCAGGAAGGCTGGACATTCTTCAAGAAGCAAATCTTAAAAGTACAGGAGCAGGTTGTCCCTATGTGCCGAAAGATGAGCCAGCGGTGAAGACCAGCCTGGCTGAACAGACAGTTTTGGCTGGAGCTCAGGAAAAAAAACATTTATGACCTTTGGAAAAAGCAGCAGGCAACTCAGGAGGACTACCAAGATTTCGTGAGGTTATGCAGGGAGAAAACGAGAAGGGCCAAAGCCCAATTAGAAGTTAACCTGGCTACCACCATAAAATACAATAAAAAATGTTTCTATAAATATATTAACAAAAGGAGGGCTAAGGAGAATCTCCATCCTTTATTGGTTGGGGTGGAAACATAGTGACAAAGGATGAGGTACTTATCCTTCTCTTCTTCAGTCTGAGGGTAGGAAGGCTCTACAGAGGGATCTGGACAGGCTGGATCAATGGGCCGAGGCCATTGGCATGAGGTTCAACAAGGCCAAGTGCCGGCTCCTGCACTTGGGTCACAACAACCCCAGGCAGCGCTACAGGCCTGGGGAAGAGTGGCTGGAGCTGCCTGGCAGAAAAGGACCTGGGGGTGTTGGTCATCTGTTGGCTGAACACGAGGCAGCAGTGTGCCCAGGGGCCCAAGAAGGCCTACAGCATCCTGGCCTGTGTCAGGAACAGCGTGGCCAGCAGGAGTAGGGAAGCAATTGTTCCCCTGTACTCAGCACTGGTGAGGCCCCACCTTGAGTATTGTGTTCAGTTCTGGGCCCCTCACTACAAAACAGACATTGAGGTGCTGGAGCAAGTTCAGAGAAGGGCAACGAAGTTGGTGAAGGGTCTAGAGCACAAGTCTTATGAGGAGCAGCTGAGGAAGCTGGAGTTGTTTAGCCTGGACAAAAGGAGGCTGAGGGGAGACCTTACCGTTCTCTACAACTGCCTGAAAGGAGAGGGTAGCGAGGTGGGGGTCGGCCTCCTCTCCCAGGTAACAAGTGATAGGCCTCAGGTTGTGCCAGGGGAGGTTTAGATTGGATATGAGGAAAAAATTTCTTCACCAAAAGGGTTGTCAAGCACTGGAACAGGCTGCCCAGGGAAGTGGTTGAGTCACCATCCCTGGAGGTATTTAAAAGATATGTAGATGTGGTGCTTAGAGACACGGTTTAGTGGTGGACTTGGCAGTGCTGGGTTAACAGTTGGACTCAATGATCTTAAGGGTCTTTTCCAATGTAAATGATTCTATGTTACTGTTCCACAATTTGCAGAAGTCTGGAAAGAACATTCAAGGGAAAAAAATGGAAACCAGAATGTCTGGGCTTTTTTGACCTAGAGGTATTTTTCAGCTTAACTCAATTAAGTATAAGATCACTTGGATTGTTAAGGGCTCATATATGCATATACTCACTTTCAAAAGCTACACAGGCTATACATCTCTTCCTGACTATATTGACTAGGCATCATCACTCAGAGATTATACTGAAGCCTACGGGGGAGCCATGCATTCAGTATTTTCCCCAGCAAGAGAGTCAGAAAATCAAGACCCCTATACTTCAGCTTGACTCTTTTCGTTGCACCTGGAAGTAGGCCAAACTTCTGCTTTTCATCATGGAAAGATGTGTTCCTATCAGCTCAGCTTCACCTTTATCACACTGTTTCAATTTTGTTTTTAATCTCCCACCCCACAATCTAGTTCAATTCACCCTAGAAGATATGAGCACCAAACACAGACAGATATTGTCACTAGTTAGACAAAGTTTTCTGTCACTGAAATATTCCTATTAGTATCCTAAACTCCTACAGCTGAGGCCACCTGCTGTCACCTATGAAGAACAGCAGACATTTACAGAAAATACCAGCCTTTCTTTAACTGAAAATGGGACTTTGATAACTCACAGCAACACCTCTTCTTTGCAGTTTGATAGTGCTCATTAGAAATTTTTCCTTGAGTGACCAAGAAGCCTCCAACTCACATCCAAAATCAACCAATCTCCAGTTGTGCATTCTCACATCTTCCTACCTAGCGCACTCCTCATTTCTGTGTGGTCTGTCTTCTGCTCTGCCTTTATTTTCCTCATTCTCTCTGTGCCTCATGCTTTGGCAGAGGATCATAGCAGATCTAGTTCGTAGCCTGTGACCAAGGAAACATAAGGGATAAATTAATCTTGTTTGTTGCAGACAGAGTCATCATCTTAGTTTTACTCTCCTAAAACTATCTTCTACCTTGCAATTATAAATCTGCTTTATTCGTTTCAATTTATGTCACCTAGCATGCAATTATAATCAAATGCATTTCATGGATCATAGGCATTCAACTGTACTATTAAAACCACTGTTTAAGAGCATGCTTATTTAGAATCAGCAGCAAGCTGAGAGGCCGAAGCTGAACTCCAGTGGGACAAGTACTGAGATGCAGGGATCTCATTATACTCAGTGAAGTGACCTTCTGGTTTGACTTCCCCCTCAGCTGTATTAAAAAGGTGACTTACATACCCATTTATTTACTTATGTAATATCAATATACCCCCTTGAAGGTAAGCATGCATCTCACCAAAACTGAGTGACCAAAAGATAACCGCTTTGAAAAGACTGGAAACTTTGCTTCCTAAAACAGCTTAAGCTACCTTAAATCTTAATGATAAACACGTAACATGAGCATATGCAAAAGTCACATTGTATGAGGGGGTGGAGGCGACACATCCTGAGGCGTAATCCAGATGATTAACAGAAATTTGCTTAGGTAGGTGAACAGTAATACTTACTTCATAATTACAGGATCAACATTTCTCACTGACAATTATTACACAAATTAAAAGAGTGCTTCAAACATATATGGCTTGCAAAAAAATACATTTATGGAGATCTGGAGGGATCCTTCCTTCCCCCAGAATGCAATACATTATTTCAGTGAAACATGATAGTAACATTCAATCTTTTAAAATGAAGACAAAGTAAGTTTGAGCCTCTCCTCTCACACACACACACAAAAAAGCAGCAGCTTCAGAATTAAGTTTTCTTGGCTACTGATAACAGTATGTCGTTTGGATACAGTACAATTCATGGAGAATATGAGGTTTCTTGTCCCTGATATTTAAAAGAAAAAAAGGTCATTACCCAGTAGTGAAAAACAGATCTGAAATTATGTGGTCATGGTATGGTAGCTCAAGCCTGGATGTAGAACAGGCCACCCACACAAGAAAGAGCTTCAGAAACTGCATAGAATTAAAATAATTTTGTAGAAAATAATTTTTATTTGGCTCCTTTCGTACACTTTTTCAAAAAGAAATGCACATTCATACAGTTTGCCTTTCCCAGTGCATGTCTGGTTTTGCTCCCATAGAGCCATTAATATCAAGGCAAAAGGTGCCTTTGAAATAATTTCAGACACGTATTTTGACTGTAAAGCATCCAAAGTTACTAAATTTCTAATTATAGCCCAGAAAGAAACATTTCAGGTGTTTCTTCTCCAATTCACACACATAATGGTTCCATACAGGGAAGAGGAGACAGACCTGCAGCAAAGAACTGTCAAGCCAATGGCTAATACTCATTTCAGGTAGAGCTAAAGATAGGTTCTCTATTTCATACTGAGTTGGGATATAAAAGAAAAACCCAGCCAGGTAACTTGCTCTTTTCAAAAGCCCTAAAACAGAAATGATAAAGCATTGCTTCAAAACTACAAATCAGCCATTGGTAATGACAGTTTGTTTGCAGAGAAAGCATTCTTTCCCCAGTTGGTTCTCATGACCAGGTCTCCTATTGATGGTATCTATGGGATTTGTTTCTTGCTGCTTCTTCTTGAACACTTCATGAAGAGGAATAAATTCACCTCGGGCTTTCATACGTCACAAGAGGTTCTAACCCATCAAGTAGCCCCTACAGAAAAAATTTGTTAGAAAAAAGGTTAGCAAACACAGGCAGCACTCCTCAAAACCGAAGAGACATGGTCTTAAAACAAAAACTTCAGACTGCCAAAAACTCTGCTGATCATGGCTATTTAAAACAATAAATCCTGTCCAAGGTAGAAACTGGCCAGCTTAACTACACGCTCCTTCCTCAGTTGAGCTTCTTCAATGAACTCTGAAAATGGATTAGCCTGTTCTCAATCCAGCCTTGGTAATTGTTTAGAATTTTTGAAGCCCAGGTTACACTCCATGAAAAGTGCTTTATTTGTACCCTTTATGCAAACTAGCAGCGTTAAGATACTCGGTATAACCCAACATTTTCTGGCACTCAGCACAACTCTGGTCTCTTTTTCTCTTTCACTTCTCTAAAGCCCTATTTCTTTGATCAGTTTAAGAAAGAGAAGACACGTGTACTCAACGAAGCAAGAAACACAGAGCAGGTCCCTATCCAGCTACCTGCTCCCAGGGAACCCATCAATTCTGTGTTAAAAAGCAATTTTTTTTAATACACTGCAGAGGTTAAAAAAAAACCATAAATATCTAAGAAAGGAGGAATGACTGTCATTGTTAAATCAACATGTAGTGGAGCTACTCCAGAAATTAACTACCAGTATCTCCAAACATCAGGTTTCAGCTGTTCTAAATGAAATACATGGACTCAAAAATATAAAGGGAGAAAAAAATTGAAAATTCAATTTTGCATAGCCTAAAAGCTCCAGATCTTTCCTACTTTTTGATCTGTGAAAACAGACGCATTAAAATGTCACATATATTGTATGCTTCAGTGTTATGTTCAGTTTACAAGCAACAAAAAAAGAAAACCTGAGACATCATCTTTACTTTAGATGTTTCCTTTGGATGTTTCTGAACACTCATTACTGCTGCCATCAGTTCTTCTAGTTATGATCTCTCATGTACCCTGTCAGAATAAAGAACTCACTTGCCTTTCTTCAAGTTCTTTGACATTTGCTTTTTCCTCAAAGCCCTAGCTTGTAATTACTTTTACCTGACCAGCACATGTTCGGTCTACCTTAAAATGAAATTGTCAGACTCACTAATCCTATCTTCTGACATACTGGGTACCGTCACCTTTTTTTTTAACCACAGCACAATCTTACAGTCGTTGGCCCCAAAAGCATCCCACCTCATTCAAGGTAGCTTGTTCCAACAAAGCATTGAAAAAAAGCCACTTACAGCCAAGCTGCAGATCTCTAGCATACCTCACTGCGTTTTCTGTTACTCTTAAATTTAACATAGGCACACACGAGCCACAAAAGAGAAGAAAAGCTGAAGAGTATTAAATCACTTACGGTAATTTCATCCTCATGAAAACTCTGGCCATGAAGAAGCTCAAAAGCACGCTGACAAATCCAATAAAGAGCAAAAGAAACCTATTCAGCTTGGGGATATTTGGTGCGTTGGATCGATCCAGAATTATGAATCCTAGGCCACCCATTGTGAAGAGGAAGCTGGATGCAAGCCCTTCCATAATATATTGCCCATTTACTCTAAAGGAAAAAAAAAAAAAGGGGGGGGGGGAGG
>JAOXNO010000033.1:24792018-24803798 GCA_028565335.1 Limnodromus scolopaceus
TAGCCCTCTGCTGTACCCTCTCCAGCAGTTCCCTGTCCTTCTTGAACTGGGGAGCCCAGAACTGGACACAGTGCTCTAGATGGGGCCTCATAATCGATCATTCCCTTAACATGCCCTCCCCACGTTCAGCAGTCATAACCTTAGAAGCTTCCTGAGTTGGGTTGTGTTTTCTGACTTTTGTGTTTAATAGCTGTAGATCCCTGAGAAAAGAAAAGAGGGGAAACCGCAAGAGCTAATGGAGCATAAGATGGCTTGTCAACAGCCAGAAACAGCGTTCCAGTGGTGCCAGATTTGTGGTTATTAAAAAAATAAACACACGAAAGCCACCTCTAGCAGGCCCTTACAACTGCGTGAAGTGCCACTTCAGTAGGAAGGAAAGGGGGAACGCTGGCTAGAAGGAGCCCACTGGATTACATCTCTTCTCCCAGACCTTTGTGTCAGCTCCCATCCCACTCACGCAGGTCCCTGACAAGCTGAGAAGCACGCCGAGGGGCAGAACCAGCCCCTCCGCTCTGAATCCAGCAGATGGCTGCTGGTGGGAAGGCCCACACTATCCATTGGTAGCCTCCCTAATGAGTCCTGCTCCCACCCCACCACGTGGCACTGACGCATCCAAGACTAAGAGGTTTTTGAAGCACTCCTTCCCATCCCTTCTGCTCCCCAGCCTCCATGCTGATGGTGGCCCCTGCTCTGCCACACAAAGTCCATCCTTGGCTTCTCCTGGTGTGTGTGGATGCCTGGTGGCCACTGCCGCCATCGATGCTGGCTTGTATGGGCAAAGCCTTTGCATGGTGTCCGTGGGGACGTGGCCACCTGCAAGGACCAAGGGATTGGGCCCAGCGGCTCTCAGCCCTGAAACCCTCCCGTGCTCCACTGGCCTCAGCAATGTTCTACAGCAATAGCTGGGGACCTGGGCATTAAATATGTAGGAAGCTGCATCCAAGACCAAGAGGTTTTTGAAGCACTCCTTTCCATCCCTTCTGCTCCCCAGCCTCCATGCTGATGGTGGCCCCTGCTCTGCCACACAAAGTCCATCCTTGGCTTCTCCTGGTGTGTGTGGATGCCTGGTGGCCACTGCCTCCACTGATGCTGACTTGTATGGGCAAAGTCTTTGGGTGGCGTCCATAGGGACATGGCCACCTACAAGGACCACAGGATTGGGCCCAGCAGCTCTCAGCCCTGAAACTCTCCCATGCTCCACTGGCCTCAGCGATGTTCTGCAGTGATAGCCCAGGACCTGGTCATTAAATATGTAGGAAACTGCCGCTGCCATCGTTAGCAGCTTCGGCATCGCTCTTGGAAAGCGGCGGCTGCTCGGAAAGCTTTGATGTGTGCTCCCGGCCTTATTTACGGGCTTGTAACTCGCCGCTCGTTGCGCCGCATCCTCCCTTTTTTCCGATCTATAATTATTATTTCGGTTAATTATTGGGTCTTTTAAAGTGCAAATTATGGACACCAGATTTCTTCTAATTCATGAAAGAAGGGAAAATATGTATGAACTAGATTTTAGGGTATATTTAAAATAGGAGCATATTTCAGACAACAAGTAAATTTCAGAGCAATTAGAGGATTCAATATGAACTTTCTAGGCCCACAACCCTGGGGGGAATAAGAAAGCCAATTAAATTAGATTAAATAATGATGCCTAAATATAAAAGTGTAACAGAATCCAATTGCTAAAGAGCAACACTATTAAATTATGATGGAATAGTTTAGTTGAGATGTTGTCAGTGCAACAGGTTACTATTTTATTATTGAACAACAGTATCGCTATTTTTTAAACTTACCTGATTTGGGCTCTGAGCTCAACTGGTGTAAATTCTGGGAGCTGTCAGTTAAATTCCAGCAGTTTGCTTCTGCTGATGCACTGGCCTAGTTTTTCAAACATTTTCAGTTTATTTTGTCAGAGGAACAGGGCTGTCAGGCAAACGGCTCTCCAGAGCATCCAGCAATGTTAGCTTTATGACAACTGGTTTAATGCTATCTAATGTGGGGATAAGATTTGAAGCAGGAGCTCACTAAGCCCATTTTGTACAGATTAGTGTGAGTCAAGCGATTCTCTCATGTTCTCTGCTACTCCTACCTCTTCACAGGACCGAACTATCTCTTTTGGGAGCAGTTATTTTCCATGTCCAACATGTCTCATTAACTCTTTCTGCACTGTTTTCTTGCCTTGAATACAACAAAGGGGACGGATTAGCAAATGTATAACCCATCAACTTGGAAAAGCAACAGTGGCATCCTACAAACCCCATTTTTTTCTCTGCCTAGGATGTCATAGGGCCTGAGGATGTGGGCTTTTTTCCTTGAGAAAACTGGAGGTTGGATTCCAGGCTGTATTTGCTTATTGGCAGAGTAGAACTGGAAACCTCTTTTCTACCAGAGATGATTAGGAAGATAATAATATCTGGTGGAAGATTAGTAATGTGATGCATTTTGCACCGACTGCAAGCTGTCACTGTATTTTGTTTACTGCACCAGAAGAACACTTTTTTTTCACAGCTTAAGACCAGTTCTTGGTATGCTGACCAACCTTGCTTTCTTTTCCACATGGTCCTCTCCACAACCCTCTTTTTTCTGAAAGTCCCTATCTATCTATGTGCATAACTGTTTGCTCGGGTGCATACATCAGAGTGAGAGCGAGAACGCTCAAATGAGTATGGCTCAATAAGCCCGGCTGGAGCCCCAAAAAGCATCCCTATTTACTTTCCTACCCTCTCATCCTATTTCCAGGGATCTCCCGGGCCCCACGAGGACTCTGCTGCCCCATCAACCTCGTTTCACTTGCTGTCCTACTGACCTGGGCTGGCAGACTCGAAGAGGCACGGGAAGGGAAGCGAGCTTGTGTGCGAGCACACAGTGGGTACCGCAGAAAGGACAAAAGTGACAGCTGAGGGATGCAGTGCTCCTGTTAAGCCGCAGCCACAATACCATTTCTGTGAACAGCAGAGAGATATGTGTTTTAGAAATGTCTCATCGAAATCAGAATCCAACCTCAGGTGCCGCTTGGATCCAACCAGCAGGATTGGGTCTGTAAATGAGGGAAGGAAGCGAGAAACCTTGGAAAAGTACTACCAACTGCCAGAAAGGGCAGAAAGAAGAAGCGGTCCTATAGCCCATTCTCTTTCCAGAGTTAATTTTTTTTCTTAAAAATCCCGTTCCCTTTCCTCGTTAACTATGTGGCATGTGTTGCAATCTTATTATACTCATTTATATCAACATAACCTTCCACAACACGGACCTGTGCAAATTACGTTACGAGAAACTGTAGTTCATTTCCATTTCAGTGGAGCTTGTTAAACAAGCAAAATTATTTTGTAGCAAAGGGAAAAACAATTTAGTAGAATGCACTCCTAGCATAGGAAGTACATAACATCATATTTGGGTTGAAACTTTTTCTGTCAGAAATGTCATAACCCCGTAAGAAAGAGAATTAAAATCCCGTTATTTTAATTTACATCTAGCCACGAGATAAGTAAAGTTATCATTGAAATTCTAATTAAATAGGATGATTGACTAAGGTAGGACATCAAAGAAGAGAAGTGAATATGATAAGTCAAAGTCTTATTAATTAGTCCGCGTGGAAGAAATTCCAGGGACGTCAAGCTGAGGCTGCTGCAAGGAGAAAAAAAGCAGACAAGAAAATGTGTGTTTCTTTGAAGTTAAGAACTGAGATAGTGATGGAGGTAATTGTGTCTGACTGGATCCAGTAATGAAGAGCCGTAAATCAGACCTAGGAATCGGAGGAAAGATTCTAGTAACGAATGTGGCTGCCCCCCTGCTGCGAAGAAACAGAATGCAGAGCTGACTAATTGACCCAGTCTATCTCCCAGTAGCTCTCTGTTATTATTTATTAATTTTTAATTTCTGAATTATTTACGTTCTGGGAAATTATTTTTGACAGCCTGTTAGGCGTGCCAAAGTTAATGGAGGATGAAAGGACCGGTACTAGAATTAGCAGGGATGTAGTCACAGGCTACTGAATTTAATGATTTTGGAAGGGAAAATTGATTTCACACAGCGTGTCACTTTATACTACTTTAGGGATACACCAGCTATTTGATTAATTGAGGAATAACCAACTCAAAGTATATTTGAAGTGTAAATGAATCACAGTGCTCAGCTGTTTATTTTTCCCCTTTTCTGATGAGAACACCGAGTTTGCTTAAAGTTGCTGATTAAAACCAATACAGGTAGGCCCCATACTCACACCTGCTTACTTTCTCCTGCCTTAGGAAAAAAAAAAATTAAAAAAATAAAAAAATCCCACCATCTGGAGGAGACACGCAGTCCTCCATCTCTCTTGGGATGGAGTTCGTCCTTCCTACACAACGCCTAATTAAAGAGGCTTTGTGTGCGCTCCCCCTGCGGGAAGTGTTTAAGAGGGAGCAGGGTGCCAAGGTCGCGGGGAAGTGCGGGCAGCTGGGACAGGAATTCTGCACGCTGGCTGCTCACGGCCACCGACTGCTCTTCACCCAGTCCCCGAGATGAAGTAGGGGTCCCTGTGACATCTCCCGTGTCGGTCCTCCTGGTGCCCCCCGGGTTGTATCACTCCAGCCATCTACGGTGCGGGGCGATGGAAAAATAAAGGGGCTCTGCCCAGCTCTTCCAGGCTGCGAGAATTGCGTTTCATCTTTGGTGTCAAATGCAAGCTGAATCCTGCCTGCTGCTCGGCCTCAGCCTTCTGGCCATCCGGGCATCAAGGGCGCGGAGGCAATCTTTTCCCAGCGATGTCTATAACGCTATAGGCAGCTCAACATCTCCAGAAAAACTCATGCTAGAAACATCTCCAGAGCTGCTCAGGATCCTCACCTCACTGCTCCTTCCCCCGACAGCCCAAGGCGAGGGGGATGGCCACGTTTCTCCTGCCATACGAGGAATATGTGCCTCCTGGCATCCTGTGCCTGGGCTCAAAGGGGAAAAGCACCCTCACTGACATGGCTTTCTAGGGCTGATTTGGGTAAATCACTTCATTAATAGCAGTGTAATCAGCTGTGTGGGCACTGGTGGTGGTTACCGTCATTCCGGGTAATGTAGTGTCTTTGGGTGGCTCAGTGTGACCTACCCAACACCTCAACAATCTACTTACCTACGTGCCAGTCCTTACCTGGTCTAAGTCCACCTTCCCCAGTTTTAAAATCAGAGTAATTGACGTTACTATTTAATAAAATCTCAGGGATTCTGTGAAGAGAATTAGCACGCAATTCCTTATTTGCAGAAGTTTTGGGAGAATAGCAAACACCAAAATTCTAGGAGTAGCTGCTCCTTTCCACAGAGCTGCTTACCACAATAAATGACTCAAAAACATCTGCCGTAAATTGACATGGATCCCATGAACAGGTGAGAAAGGTATAGGCTAGGCTCCATTTTGAGCCCCATAAACAATAAAATGCCTTTGGATTGACCAAACTATTCAGTGAAAGGTTAAGTGTTGAAGGGATCTGGCGTTTTGGACATTTTGCTGTTGTTTTGTTTTTTTAAAATAGGAAGGGCTACCTACCACGACAAATGTTGACATTCTGGGGTGAGGTAAAGAATAATGAAAGATTGCATCAGTATACCTTTAAAAAATATATCTGTGTTCATGATTTAAAGATAGATGAAGAGGTACAGGAAGGTTTTGCTGCTTAGATTCTCTAAGGGGTTTATAATTCATTTAAACATCTCCCTAGGTTATTTTTCTGAGCACTTCAGAAGCACTAGAAACATTTCTTTGTGTTGTTTTACTGATGAGAACATGCAAGGCTAGCCTGTTTTTTTCTGTTACCTTTTGGATTATACCAGTGGCAGTTAGTGATGCGAGGAGGATCAGCTACAAGAGGGTGGTAAAGGAGATGTGTGACCTGTGGCCTCTGCTCTGGGGATCGCTACGTTATCACATTTTTCAGCATGTGCAGACTGGACCTGGTCCTAGAACAAAAGCCTGCAGCAAAAACTATTTTTCTGGATCTCCCGAATCTGTGAGAGAACTTTGGGTTTATTTTGTGGTTGTTATTAAAACTTTCTAAAGAAGAAATATTGTGCATGATGTCAATAGAACAACACCAAATATGATTTTCAAGACTGCACTTTTTGTTTGCAATAAAATCGTGTCGCTGAAACGACACTCATTGCCACGCAATTCTAAGGAGTTCAATCCACTTGTGGCAGAATCGAGCACCCCAAATTTCATAGAAAATGTTTTATATATTTAGATGATGGTTTAAGAAACAGCGAGCCATATCTTCAGATGTTACAGAACAATTAGGTAATTTATGCTACTTGAAGATCAGCCTTACAATCTTAAAATGGCCAATGGAAAACCAAATACCTTCTATAGTACATGTAGGAATTTACCCTAAAATATTTACATTCAACAAATGCAGCTAAGTATTTGGAAGAAGATGATTTAGTGTGCTCTGCTCTTCTATACTGGAATGAATCCATAGCAGAGCTGGCTTCTCCTTATTTCAATATTAAAACAAAAGGGGTATGCTTGCTGTGCAGCACCCTGGGAATTCAGCTCAGAAGTCCAATTAACAACAACTAATTCCCCATACTGCCTATTTACCCCTAAGAGTTGGCTAGATATAATAAGTCATGCATTTTGCATTTAAACTTTTAATGCCCAGAGGATAACAAAAATCTATCCTGATCACTTTTTATTTTCGTCATACGAAGACAGAAGAAAGCATCCCCTCTTCCCCCTTCAGTTAAGTGTATCCGTGTCTCAGCGTGAAGTCTGTGAAAGGAGCTGTCTCCTGCCTTCTCCCCATGTCTCCCTACCCTTCTTCTCCATAAATATACCTTCTGAAGGTATAGTGTATATAAAAAATATATATATTTTATATATATATATGAAGAATACCTTCTTCAATAAGGTAACAATCCCTTTTGGATGTGCTTTCTGTATAGGTATGCACATCTTAAAACGATGTAGAATTATTCACCCTCCAACAATGACCTACTGCTCATTCACGAGACCAAGTTTACTCCCCTTCAGGCTGTCACACTGCACGGAATGCAGCGTACATTCCCCTCGTGCCGGTTTTCGCTACAGGAGGTATCAAGGTAACGCCCTGCTGTGAACATATGTTAAAAGCTATCATTGTAACATACTGTCAATGGTGATCACCACGCTCTAACATGCTAAAGATCAGGCAAACAGTTTCAATAATTAGAATGATCTTCTGCAATTCAATATTGCTTACCATGTAAGTCAGATTTGACACCAAATTTTCCAAAGGTAAAAGTCCGGCGAGTTACTACACACTTTAAATGCAAAAGGGAGACAAGCAGAGAGAGAGAGCATATGTGCACGTGAAGTTTTGGATGTTGCTCACTAGGTACAATCTAAACTGCACATTAAAAATTAGGGGCACATTGAAATATCTACCTATCTGTCCAGATATGCTTTTGCTGGTGTTTAACAGAAAAAATTAAGGCCTAGAGGTACACACACACATATATATATATCTCCGTATTTATGAAGTTTTGCAAGAAAGAAATAATGCCGTATAATACAAGATCACTGTGGCTGAAGGGAATCTGGAAGAAAAAGGAAGTGGTTTGAGAAGAAAACAACGGAGTATATAAAAACGTAAAGCAAAGTACATCGTGCTGCTTGATAGCAACACAAAACGTGACGCTGTGCTGGAAAAAATGCCTGGATCGATGTCAAGTAGCTGCACCTGCAGAGCAGCAGGTTATTGTATAGAAAGCTGCCTACACAATATTTCTGCAACGCTGTACTTTGCCATGCGTGGCAAAAAACCCCAGAAGGTGTTATTTTTTCATGAAGCCGCGGTGAAGTTGGCTTATGCTTGGGATCAGGCTGGCTGCTCCTTACGGGGGTTTCCGAGTTGCGTATTTGCAGATTCAAGGCCAAATTTCCAGCGGGGCTCACGGCCAGCCAGCTTTCCAAGCCCCCAGCTGCCAAGCTGCGAGCCAGGCTTCTCACAGGTCCAGGAATCGGAACAACCAGACGAGAACCGAGCTCTCGTGAACATCCCAGACTAATTGGCTGACTCCTCTCTTAGCAGATACGCCCGTGACAGAAGTTGAGACGGCTGAATGCAGTATTTCTGACGTGCTCAGATGTGAATTTTAGTACCTGCCTGTACAGAGCTGGCAGGTGCAAGCAGGGGCCTCCTCTGAACTTCTGAAGAAAAGCGTTGGCTGCATCTCGCTCTCGAGCAGGTTTTTAGATCGTTCTGCACCCTCCCCCTCCGTGGGCAGCAAAAAAGAGCAGAAGTCTTGAGAGGCTGATCCTGAAACAGAGCTGCGTGGAGAGCATCACGAATCCTGAAACAGGGCTCTGGAGAGCAACACCATACCCCCATGTGTGTAAAACCCATGGTCAAACTTCCCGCTCACTTTGGAAGCAGAGCAGGATGGCGGTGCTAACGATTCTCTCCCTTCTGAAGCCTCTAGATTTTAAGTGCTGTGAGGAGATTGAGGACAAGCATTAAATTTTGATTAAAGGGACACTGCCAACTTACAATAAGCTTAGAATTTAGGGTTTTGAAACAGGCTGGTGTAGGTGGATGGGAGCTTGCATTTTTGGATTCTATGATTTTGGGTGTAAATATTTCTTTGCAACAGGGCAAAGACAAGTATCTTATCTTCGGGCTGAGAATGGAAGGCATCAAAAATTAACTTGATTAGAACCAAAAGTAACATAGCCTACTCTAGTTTTGCTGCTGAGGGAGACAGAAACACACATGGGAAACAACACGTAACTTCCCAAATGTATTAACAGCTCACCAATTAAGTTTGGTGTGCGAGAAGCTTGTTGTTTGTTTGTTTGTTTGTTGTTTAATGTGGTTTTAACAGAGGTAAAAAGCCATGCTAAAGTCTCCTATTTTAAAGATCTGACTAGGGAGACTAGAGTGAAAGGGAAGGTTACCACTGGTAAGGTGTCACAGGGACTAAGCTGCAGCAAGTAAATGCCTTTGCGTCTGCTTTTACTTTGTAATGAATGTATATAAAAGTTGAAGGTATCTTGTCTTTAATGTGTTGCTCACTGCAGCTAACAAGGGAGTAACTAATTACTTTCAACAATCAGAGAGATTTCCTGCAACTCATTTTGCCTATGATGGGAGCCAGACCTGAACCAAATTTTCCAAGGGGAGAGCCTAAAAGGCAGCGCCTCGCTGTAGCTTTAAGGTACACTAACCCTATAGAAAGAGTATTACCCAGAAATGCTCATTCTCAGAGGAACAGTGGGAATGTGAATCCAGATCTTCACCTGATAGAAACCAGCTCCCTGAACAGAGCTATGTTGATTTATAATTGCCAAAGGTCTGGCCCTCACATCCCAACAAGAATTAGCTGGAGCCACAGAAATCTTCTGCAGTAAAGACATAGCTCAGTTTGGTCTTGGCTCGACCGAAAGCTGGGTTTCTGCTGCAGATTTCTCTGCTGTCTTTGCAATATTCATTCAACCAAGCCTTTCAAGAGAACAGGCCAAAGAAATGAAAGGGAAAGGCAACAATGACTGTGATGTTCTTTTCGTTCTTTATAGAGGAGAAAAGAGTGAAGCAGACCTCAGATAACCAGCCCCGTGGCTTTAGGGTGCGATGATAGCACCTCCTCCCAGGGTCCGTGCAGCAGGTGAGAGGTGCTTCCCAAAGCTGTAGCATTAAGTATATATGATATGTAACAGGAAGGATGAAATAAGGCCGTGCTACAGCGCTGGAGATGGTAGAGTGCGGAAGAGCGCTGGAACACAAATTGAAAACTACTTGTTAAACAAGGTTAATTTGTTCTCCTTCCACGGTGTAAAATGGCTTCAAACACTTCTAAACTAGGTCATTTGACTGCTCAAGAAATACATGGTGCTAGGCAGCTGTCTTGAGCAACAAGTTTATTGGAGAGTTTGATTGCATCCCAAAAGCGTGCTAGATATTTCTGACCATATCAAAGAAAACTCAACTATATTATCGAGGCACACTAATGAGGCGGTTTGTTTAATTGAAATACTTTAAGTTTCCATGTAGTACAGCATGAAAAAATCATTATTTTCATTAGATGAGCTACTCGTTAGCTGAAAATCTAAGTTACAAAATATCACAGTGTGAGATAATAAATACATTGTAAAATGCATTAAATCCAGGTTATTAAAGGGGATTTCTATTTAAAATATACAGTCACATAATTTAAGCACACTTCCTCGAATTAGGAATCAGGTTTGATTCTTTGAAAAATACAGCCCAACCCAAAGGACCTCATCATGCTCCCTTTGCAATCACTGTCGAAACTCTGACCCGTGATAGCCTGGATAAATGACCTGCTTATTCTGTGCCACAATTCTGTCATAATGGGCTTTGTGTGTACCAGCTAGAAGTTCTGAGGCTCATCTAAAGGGCCCAATTTTGACCTTGAATTCATCACTGCTCTCTCTGTTTGTTACAATCACTAACAGCAAGTCAGGAAGCACTTTATGGCTTGAACTGTTAGGGGCAAATGTTTACCTAAAATTGTAAGACTTGGAGAAATTGTGAGTTTTATGTAAAAGCACACGTCTTCATGGGACGTCTCCCATGTATTTGTTGAGAAGTAGTTTAAGAATTGTACTGCTCTCCTCAAGAGGTTGCAATTTGAGTCCATGATGAGTTTGGGTGAAAAGGGAAAAATGGCTGGAAGGGACCTCTGGAGCTCACCCAGTCCAACCCTTCTGCTCAAAGCAGGGTCAGCTGGAGCAGTTTTCCCAGGACTGTGTTGAGTGGGTTTTGAATATCTCCAGCGATGGAGACTCCACAGCTTCTCTGAGCAACTTGCTCCCATGTTAGACCATCTTCATAGAAAATAAGCTTAATCTTATGTTTAAATTGAATTTCCTGCATTTTAGTATTTCCTGTATTTCTGTCTCTGTGTTCTTTACTCCTCCTCGCTCAGTATGTATACAAATTGATAAGATTCCTTCTGAGCCTTCTCATCTTGAGGCTAAATGAGCTCAGGGTCCTAATCTGCATACCAAGAGCTCTTCTTGATCACTAGCATTTAAACATTGATCTGAGATGAGGAGAAAATTGTATTTTGATTACTGATTCACAGATGGGCTTGGTCCATGTGATTAAAAAAAAAGGAGTAATGCAAGACTGTGGTGCAACTATTGCTTTATGTAGTTTTACAATGGGGCTGAGTTTTATCCTTCTACCCTGCACAAACCCCCTCCATCTTTCCTGTGGCTTAGATTAATGAGGGTATCTTGACCCCAGTTCTTATATCATTATATAGTTCTTATATACATATGCCAAGGGATCTTCTGCATCGTCTCACTTGTGCTCTCTCTCTCCTCCCTTGCTGAGGGATTAGTCCACCAGCACCGTGAAGGTGTCCTTACGGCGTTATTCTGTCAGTAATCTAGCCAGCCCAGGTCACCATGGTTGTGCAGAAACAGCCCCAAGGTTTAGCAGCCACATCTTAATTCCTGAAGAGTCCTGGGCATGCATTCAGGTTTCAACATCACACGTTGGCATCCCGTGATGTTGGTACATCTTCACAGCTATTGCTCTCCCTGCCAGCTAGAGTCAAGTCAGCGATGCTGAACGGTGCCACCAAGAGCTCATGGACATGGGAGGAGACACAGCAGGACTGTTGAAAGATCCCCTTAGCCAGCAAGCCAGCCAGCGATTCGGGACAGCAGATTACAGATGGTGCAATAATCTCACAACTGGCCCAATTTGGAGCCTAGGCAATACTTATATGGAGATGAGCATACATTAAAGGCTGCCAACGTGTCAGCAGAGAGGGCCAATATTGAGGCTTGCCCAGGAAAGGGCATGCTGCCTGCCCCC
>JAOXNO010000033.1:24805783-24817501 GCA_028565335.1 Limnodromus scolopaceus
TTTGGCAGGGGAGTTGGACTAGATGATCTCTAGAAGGTCCCTTCCAACTCCAACAATTCCGTGATTCCATGAAAATACACGTTCCTTCAACCACAGCTGGCAGGCAGGAGGAGAGACTCTCTGCTGAAGACTCAAAGGCAGCAGCACACGCAGCAGGTAGTCCTTTGCCACATGAAAACAGGCACACTGCTCCTTCTGGCAGTATATGGCTCCACCTCGGTCCAGCTGACACTACCCAAATGCCCCAGATTTTCCTTGGTGGAGGTCTGCAGCCAGCTTGTGGTTTCTCCTCGGAGGGCTGGGCTGTGGGAACAGAGCTCCCTGCACCTTGCCAGCGCATGGGAACAGCTGCGGTTAGAAACGTATAAATACTTTCTTACCCCAAGCAGTTTCCAATTAATGTGCAGATGGAAACCACGTAGATGGTCTGTGGGAGAGAATCCTCGCTTGGCAAAGGAGGGATTATTGCTTTTATGAAATGCCATAAGATCTCGACTAGCAGAGTGCCTTGTTTCTTTTTTGAGATCCAGCTCCAGTTCAGGGAGCTCAGATTTGTACCAAAGCACTAATGTCGCTGGAAGGTGAACCTGTTGTTTCATGAAACTGAGATGCAAAAGATAGGAAAATCCAACTTCTGTAAAAATTACACAATGTTGTATGGTGTACACACACATTTGTATGGTGTACGAAATGTTTGGTCATATGGTTTACCAGTGTGAATCCCCTGCTGTCCCTTACGAAGCTGAAAGTGCTACACACCTCTGAATATCAAAGTTTTTATTTTTAAAGGATAAGAAGAGACTTGGAGAATCCTAGTTTTAATCACATCTGATTTAAACATTTTAAGCTTTAATTTTTTCTCAGATTTCCCCATCTGTAAAACAAAACCAAATTCAATCTTTGCTTGTCCATTGTGATTACTGAGATAATTACTTCACAAATAATTACTTGGTGAACAATTACTTGTAAAGCCTTTAGAGATCTTCAGATGGTAAGTGGTAGAAAAATACAGGGCATGATAATTTTGTCTATCTTTTTTTTCTCTTAACATCACTATAACTTGTTCTGTTCCTCTACATTTTTCCACAAATATTGCCAAAGAGGGAAAGATATTGCCAAGGAATCACATTGCCAGAGAGTGTTTTTAAAGTCAAGAGGCAGATTTTCTTCTGAGGTTTTTTTTTTATTAGATAAATGCATTGTCATTCTAGTTTCTAAGCATGACTAGTACAGTTAATTGCTCTTTCATTCACTGAAATATGAGCTGATTAGGTCAGGGTGAAAGTAAAGGGCCTTTGCCATATTGTATGTGGAATACATTGTATGTGGTACCTACAGGGCAGGTTCCACCTGGCATCATCATGTCCCAGATGGCTTATTTTGGATTATCATAACAGGTCAGTTATTAATTGGGTTGTTAATATAACAGGTTCTCCCAGAGAGTATTCAGGGGATGGGATGGCTAATCCATGACAATTTTGCCTTCATGTATGGAACCTACAAATAACGGATACAATAAGTATGTCGAAAAGCTTTGCAAATGAAAATGGATCCTGAACTACACATATGGGTTAAAAAGGTAAGGATTTTTGTGGGGATAAATCTCTAAGCTGAATTGTATTGTGTTGTGAATAATTGCCGTTTCGATTTTCTTCTGCAGATGCACCCATCCTCAATAGAGGGCAGTAGAGGATGTAAATGTAACTGTTGATTTATTCACTTTGTTGTGTTCAGATCAATTCTCTAATACTCCTTTAACTGGCTGTAATATGGACCCTTTTATCTTAAAAAAGGAGGAAGTAAGAGTGTTGGCCATCTGGGAGACACACTGCCAACACCCAGATGTTAGCGTCCTTCTGTACCATTGACTCGATCAGCGCAACATCGAGTGGTGCGGGGTGGGTGGGATAGTGAAAACATGGGAAGAAGAGAAGGCAGGGTTTTCCTGGAAGGGGAAGGTCTCTCGTCCTGGGCCTTCACGAGGGAAAAATCCTGGCATTACTTCATGACTGCAGTCTATTAGCTCATAGTTAATAGAATAGCCTGGGAAACGGCACTAAATTCTTTCAGTGAAAACAAATGAGAAGGTAGAAACTTCCCCGTGCCCGTGTCAGTATAGTTACCCTGCTAGACTTCAACTGCTGAAAGATTTTGCCTAAAATGAGTAACCTCTGCTGGCTTTAGCCCCAGGTGTGAAGGCAGGTACCCCAGCTGGGTGGTGGGAGGAGGCGGCGCTGCCCCTGGCAAGCAGGAGGGAGCTGTGGCAGTGGGAGCTGTGGCGGTGGTCGCCTTTGCTGGCCATTCAGGCCAGGCAGGGTGGCTGCTGTGCTTGGGCTGGGGAGAACAAGGCGTTGACATGAGGCCAGGAGAGGAAGCCAAAGCCCAACTGAGGGAAGAGCTGGGGTGTCAAAGGAGCTGGGGCACAGCCAGGGTGGGAAAGGCCAAGGTGGAGCAAAAGCAGGGCAAGCAGCAGTCTGAATGTGCTGAAGTCTAGACCTAAATGCCATGCTGGAGACCCTGCCTTTTGCTTGAATCCTTAAACATCTCTATGAGGTGGCCTTGGCACAAGTTAGGCTCTCTCGGGTACAAGGCTAGGCCCTGTATATATACTCGATTGCTTTATGATGCACATCACAAAAGCATAATTTGGTTCCAAGTGTTACAAATAGCGTGCTCTTTCCACAATGTTCACTGGGCAAAGCAATTATGGCATGTAAACATACTTGTATGACACAATCCTACCTTCTTCTACCTGCCAAGCATGGATATGTTTGGCATCTCAGTGTCTTCTCCTTCATCTCCCAGCTTGCTCCCTCAGCTTCATTCCCTGCTTTGCCAGGGCCCTTCCCACCATCACCATCTCAGATCTGCTGCTTCTCCTACTCCTGCCACATGCAGCCCCAGTGCTGGTGGCCACATTACTCTCTCTGTCCTATCACCACATCATTCCTGCTGTATTGTCCCTGCCCACGCCATCTTCAGTTAGATCCCCACCACTCGCACTTAACTACCATGAAAGATCTAGGTCTTTAGGCTTTTTGATCAGCTACAGTAATTGCAGGCTGCTAGAGATCAGCTGGAGTTCTTACAATTCAACAGCACATAGAAGAAACCGCCCATACTTTGTTTTCCTCTATGGAATCAAACTGCTTTCTGTTCTCTATCTTGCTCAAGCCTGATTTCTGTTCAATTTTTGTACTTCTCTGAATTTTGGTCATGGCAAAGCCTTATTTTTCAGAATGATGTATGCACTCTGTATGCTCATACTATGTTGCTCATACATTCCTATGAGCAAAATGTATGAGAATTTTAACTAAAACTACTAAAATGCTTCTTCTGGCTTAGAAGATGTCAGCTGTATGAGTGAGTTACATATTGTAGCTTTATGCATTGTCTTGTTCTCATGCAGAACAGCAGACAGCACCTGAGGTAGTCCACAGTGCTACCTCAGTATAGGCTGTGTATTCAAGTTTATCTTCCTCAGTACTGACTGAGAAATGCACCAAGTCTGCTCAAGATGACAATAAATTGCAAGAGCCTGCTCAAAGAAAAGGATGGGGAGAAAGAGTCTGTTGTGAGTTTGGGTGGGGGAGTTCAAAGGATTTGAGCTTTCAAGGGGAAGGTCTTTTTGGTCCAGAACACGTAATGCATAAGTCACAAATGTTAGACTCTGAACTCGGTTTGGAAGCAGATTATGAAAAGCCCTTGGAAGACAGGTGAGAAGGAGAGGGAAAAAGTCCCTTCAAAGGGATGAGGAACAGGATGTCCATATAGAGAGTTTTCAATGGGACCCTACAGCAACATAAGGTAGGGTAGAGTGAGAGTGAGTCCTAATCGCCCAAATCTCTTACAGCAGCCACCACAGCTGGGCACCTTTCCATAAAAAGCTAACAAGTAAATCAACAGAAAGGCAGTCACCACTCAGGGAAGATTTTTTGGATGGGTATCTGTCCGCATCAGCCAGAATTCTTCTGGTCCTTCTTTTCTATAATATCCTAAGTACCAAGCTTACACGGGCTGCACTTAATCAAAAAAAAAAAATCACAATCTTTCCCTAAATAGCTCACTCTTCTGCAACTGCCAATATCAAGATGGCCAGAAGGTTCACTAGGGAGAGAAGCAAGACATTGCTGTCTTCCCACTCCCCGGTGGCTGAGCTCCTCTGCCTTATAGCTAACCTGCTGCAGCAGCTCTGTTCAAAGCTGAAAAACTCCCACTGGTGATGCTGTACACTTGGGTCCCAGTGATGAGAGCTGCTTTCTGCAGATGTATCAGCACAGCCAGCTCAATTGCACATTTTCCCGGGAGGTGATAAGACTGGTTGGGACAGTAAATAATTAGCTTTTCTGCCTTCGGCTATAGAAATGATTATGAATTTTTAAGCAATGAGAGTGATTGAAGCCATTTCTGTTTGCTTTCTTTTAGTTGTGTTGCAAAGTTTGGCTTCAAGAAGGAAAATACCCTCAGAGGAGGTTGACAGACAGGTGGGAAAATAAAAAAATGCCAAGAGATCAGAGGTAAGTCAGTGAGCATTAAAAGCTAGGGGAGAAGGTCTTGATAAAAGCGGGTGGCTTTCATAACAAAGGAATTACCTTTCTTGTTCAGTCCTTCCTTTATCTGATAACAGGCTATTCCCCAAGAAAGTTGGCTCCTGGGAAGTTAGTTTCAAGCAGAAGTTGAACATGAAAGTTCGTTTTTTTGGCAGAAGTTGCTTTCTCTTTAATTTATTTATTTTTGCAAATTTATCCCCTAATCCTCCTTTTAATTAACAGGATGCTGAAAGATACTGTGGAGAGGAGTTGTCTCTATTAAGACACAGATTGGGTTTAATCTCAGAGGTAAACTACCTCCCCCAGGCCTGCTCAAGGCTGCCTGGATACGCCTCCTCCTCTGCTGAAGGAAGTTCTGCCTCCAGGACTCTTGTCCTCTCTGGCAGGCTGGCAGTAAGGGGTCCCCTGATGCCATGTGTTGTGGCTTTGGCTCTTGATCAACCTACTTGGCACAGCAATGAACCCGGAGGTCCTTCAGGTTTTCCACACAATGCCTCATACGTATTAACTTCATGCCTTGCCTTGTCAACTGAAATCAATATTGATAATAATAAACACATTAGCAATTAATTATAAATGAATTATCATTCCCTGGAAAAGGACTCTAAGGTAAAAAAACAGAAGGGCATTTTCTGAAGGTTCCCTGTCTACCTCCTCTATCGCCTAAATGTATCAGCCTTGCAATTTCCAGTGGTTTTAAAATCCTTACCAAAACATTCTGATTTTTCAGCTGCCGCACCACTTTGTCCTTGACCCACCTTTCCCTATCTTGAATGAAATCTCGCTGTTATAGAGGCACAGCAAATACCACTCTCCTGCTGCTGTTGCCAACGGGACTGCAAATCAGACCATACAACGGTGGTTGGCATGCCCTGAGGAGCCCGATACCATCACATCAGATGTACATGCATTGAAAACTTCCTCAAGGTGGCAGTGAGGGTCCAGAACAATTGGCCTAAGGTGTGACGGCTCCTGAAATACGCAATGGTGTTGCTCCACCATGGCACCATCAGCCTTTCTCCCTACTCAAAAGATTGGAATTGGTTGTGATTGCAGATTGGGGTTTTCTTTCAAACCAGTGGGAGGAGCTGAACAAGTTCCTCCAAGTCCTGCAAGAGGGAAACCAAAACATCTATCCCAAAAGAATGGATTTCTGCCTTATGGAGGAAAGTTAAGAGGCTGACCAAAGAGGAAGGAACGAGAGCTTCTACCGTATGACTATAAAATGCTGTTCCCAAAATTACCACATCAGTGTACAGTTGCCACAAAGAAGACCTAGTTTCTTACTGTTGAAGTGGCATCAGGGTGACTGGAATGACCAGTTAGAAAATGCAACTACATGTTTACCCAGCCAAAACGATTTCCCTTCAAAGTCCTCCTTCATAAATCTATAAAGATGTAAGGCTTGGAAAGAATCTCTTGCAATCGCATTGTCCCACACTTTCCCGTGAGCCAGGATCAGGTTTAGACACCTGTAAATTGTTGGTCTAACCTGCTTTCAAATCTGCCAGTGGAAGGGCTCAACATCCAGAGAAAACCTAATTCCCAAAGTGTAGCTTAAAATTTCTTTGCTGCAGACTACAGTGATTTATTTTTGTCCTTCTCACGGTGGCCATAGAGAACAAATGATGGCTGTCTTCTTTAAAGCCATTGTTTACATATTGGAAAACTCATACGTTTTCCCCCATAGTCATTTTCCTCTAGACTAAACAAACTCAGTTTCTTCAACATTTCCTCATCACTCATGTTTTATAAACCTTTTATCATTCCTGTTGCTTTCTTCTGGACAGTCTCCAATTCATCTACATCCTCAATTCTGCTGGGGCCTGCTTGGCCATGGCTGAGAATCTGTCCCTAAGAAAAATGCCACACTTCTGAGACATTAGAGATCCCTTTCCAGATTCCACATTTTTTCCACAGTAGGCATAAGCATTTTAGCTTCTGATAGTACCAATAAATATATATATAAACCAAACCAAATCAAACCAAACCAAACCCAACCAAACCAAACAAAGTCTCACATTCTTGAAGGTGCTATGTCAATTTTGCACTCCAGTGGCTGTTGTCTTTATAAAACATTTACATGTGCTCCTTCACACTTTCTCCACCTAGCAGCATGGCTACTGAGGCAGTCGGGGGCCTTGCAGTTAGCAACCCCTGTAGAAGAGCCTCTTACAAGGCAGTGTAATTAAAGTCAACATTCGAAGCATTTCAAATAATCAAAAGACTAACCAGCCCCCGAGTAGAGGCAGAATCAAAGAGTCTGGTGTGGAAAGAAAGCCAGTGACCCCGAAGGCATGAGCAACCAACCCAAAGAGATCTAAATGCCATCTGAGGAAAATGGGGGAGGAACTAATGACATCAACAGTAGAATAACAAATAAATTCAGGAGACTTCAAAAAGTGAATAACTAAGCTACCAGATTGCATATGTTTTGTAAGTATTTGGGATAAGGAGAAATCTGTGTGGTTGGAGTGCCCAGGCTTGGTTTAATTCACCACCATGGACGTCATTGGGTGTTTCCTACTTGGTATCAGCCATGGCTACCAGGCAAGCACTTGTGTAGTTTTGAATGGTCCCACACCTACAGTCAGATCAGAAATACTCTCTTGTTCTTCTCACTAAGTTTGAAAAAGGGTTTAGTGCACTTAAAAGCTCATCTGTTTTATTCATCTCTGTCAGCTACAAACCTCATCACAGCCGTGATAGCTGCTATCATGAAGCTTGCAACTTTTGCTTGTAGGTTTTTTACTCAAGAGGCACACTCAACTCCAGAGCAGCCTCACTTCCAAGGATTTCTTTTCCTTCTGTGGGCTGACTGAGGTTATACAAAACACTCAGCAATATATAGAGTCACCAGCTCACCTCTGATTAGAGCTCTTTATCAAGGAAACCTCCTTGACTTCAACTTCCAGACAAATTCATGGATCCCTCCTGTCTGTTCACTACGCTGAGCAGCGGCTTTATCACCCTTCTGTGTTTCTAACAGCTTTAGATGCACATTGTCTGCATCGTGGAGCTCTTTTAAATGGTAGAACTGGGACTAACTCATCCTAAGAGTAAAACCAGCAAAAAAGAATCTGGTGCCATTAATTTAGCAAGCTTTCAGCCTGGTGTTTGTTTAACCAGTATGGATGAGAGCAAAATTCCCCCACAGCCCCTTTTAAACACCTCAACTAAGAAAATAAGCTTGAGTGTGGTAAAGAGTATGTTGATATCCCAAGGGACCAGAGAAAGTGTAACAACAGAGCTCCTCATACAGAAGGGGGAGTGTTAGGCATATTTAAACCAAACATTTCTTTCCCTTTCCTTTGGGATAAAACTATTTCCCATAGAAACTAAGGCTGTGCCCCTACATGTGTAGCCCGGGGAGAGGTGCTTTGATGTGAAAGAGAATCCTGCTAAAGTACCGGATGCAGAAGCCAATGTGGAAATAGGAGGGACTTCCAGAAGCAGGAAAAAGCATTGTCCCAGAGGGGCTTCCATCACCCCCCCCAGGTCGTCACTCAGACTGTCTGGCTAGTTTCCTCCTGCCGGTCACTTTGCCGTAAGGAAAGTCTTGTCTTAGATATGGGGCAAAAGTTTATAACTTTTCCCTTACTTTAGGAAGCTGACAAAGTGAAAATATGAGATTTTATGGCATAATCCAGATAAAATAAAAAAAAAAAAAGCTAAAACTTCATGAATTATAAACCAAACTCTGCTTTCAAGTGTACCACAGAAATCTTGGAGAAACCATAAGTATTTCAGAAAAGCAGGAGTGCCATAAATTGGATTTAATCCAGGGAAAAGGGGAGACTGATTTAGCTCTGTACATTTTTAGGAGGAATACAAAGAAATTAATGTAGTAGCATGAAATTCTTATGAGTGCATGCACTCATATGCTGTTGGAGCTAAATGATAGCATGAAGGGAACCTGCACACAAAGTACAGACAATTTACTTTAGTTTATTGGTAGGATACCTCAAAGGCACATGGTGGGGGGGTCTGTGTGTAAACACTTGGCTGCTACTGCAGGATTGACAGCCCATGGGGAGACAGTTCTGGAAAAAAATCTGTGATGCTTTCTCCATCTTGTTCTTTAAAAGAGCCCAACATTACTCTCCTTTCTTCATCACTCACTGAGATTGGTGCTGGTCATGGCCCTAAACTCCAGCAGTGAGCTTTCACAGAGAGCACTGGAGTGGCGTCGCAGGACCTACAAAGAGCAGAAGTCCTCCTGTGTGCTCATGAGCAGTTTCTGGTTGCATACAGAGTGTGTTCAGCAGCAGCAAAAGAACATGAACCACGATAATTTGTTAGTGTACAGTAAATCTCTCCCCAGCCTCCAAGTTTTCACCATTATCAAGGTTCTTGTGGGTGCTGGTTCTGAAAGAGCCAATAAAATAAGCATTTGATCATTTGATCAGAAAACCTTATCTAGGCAAATGGCCCTATGATGGTAATAGGTGAGTTTTGTTTCTTTAAGTGTTTCAATGTGACGTTCGTGAACAATAAACTACATAATTGTTTCATTGTATGCTCTGGCTTGTGATGACAAATCAAGTGGGGCATTCTGCAACAAAGGGTTAGTCCGCACTCCCACAAGAAAGCTGTGAAGGTTTAACATTGCATCCCAGAGTAAAGTCTGGCACCTCATTTTGCACCCAGAACAATGTATTTGTTTAATTACTTAAATGAATTTGTTGAATTATTTCTTTGGTGACTAGAGGGGACTTCCTATTGTTCATCTCTGAGGTTTACGATTCACGTATATTTATTTCTAAGTTAGCACCTAGTGCCTACCTCAGATAGATGAAGTGCACTCCCTATCTTCAACATCTTCTTGCACTGACTGCCCACTAGATCATGGCTCTACCTGATGTTCTTGGAGCAAAACAGAATATTGGCATATGGATCTCTAAGTACCAACGTCTCTGCCTGAAGATACGGGGAGCTGGAGGAAGTCAGCACTCCTGAAAATCAAGCCACAGGATCAACACCACAGCTAAATCTTCAACGTCACAGCTAAAGCTGATCAACATTTCTCTGGATGTCCAGCTGGTAACTCAAAGTCTTTTGAAATGGGACCCAGAGCCAGAGGAAGCTCCATGCTTCCTGGTATATAAGGAACTGGTTTCCTCTCTGTCTTTAATGGGAGTAAGAGTATTTTGTTCCTGCATAGGGAGCCCTGAGGTATATTTAATTAACACTCATTATGAACTCTGAGAGGAGCTTGAGACATAAACATTATTATAGCTTCAAAGCCTAGGGGATCACTCAGGTTTTACTCAGCTCTCTTAATGCTGGCAGAGTTCTTACTGATCTCTGGAAAATCCAAGTAAATGGAAAAAAGTCTTCAGAATTTGGCCCGTAATGTACCTGTCTCTCACTTCTGGGCTGGACTTCACCCTAATCTGTCCAATGTTTTGCAGGCCTCAGCAATTCATTGGCTCGAGCAGCCATTCAGAGGTGTTGCTGCACCACTAATGGTTCTTATACAGATGCTTGCTCACTATCAAACAGTCTGGCCCTATTAATAATAACTTTAAAGGGAACAGAGAAAGAGGAGATGAGAAGTAGATTCAGTTTAATAAGAATCTTCTTTCACCTAAGTTTTATGTTCTTTTCTTTTATCTTTTTATCAAGGCAACTGTATTCTGAAAAGCCTCAGGATACAATAAACAACAGAAGGTGATGCAATGGCTGCTCGTTATTGCTTGATGGGTGAATCATCCTACTAGCTGTTATCTGCGTTGTTGGAACAGATCACTCGAGGGCTGCATTGAACAAGGGCCACAAAATGTAACACTAATGTCATGATGTGACACGTCAGTCTCTTTATGTCTAGATGAGTTTCCTTTCACTTGTGCATAGATTAAATAATGAAAAAAGGTGCCCATGGTATATATTAAAAATTATACCTGGGCCTAATATTTATCAAAGCTTGGTTGGTATCAACTGGCCAAATTCTGCAGCCCGTGCTCATGCCAGCGAGCAGCTGTTCATGCAAAAAATTCCACTGATTCAGAAGGGCATCTCAAACAAGCGAGTGGTCCCTTTTCAGAATTACTACTGAGCCTTTTCCTCCCCCACCCTCGTGTTTTACACAAAATGCCACATCCTATACAGTTTTATGGTGTACCAGCGTACTCTTTTTTTTGCTGGGTTTTATGAATATTGTATTACTGGGCCCAAACTGAGAATACAATGTTTCCACAAGCAATATTTGATTGTTAAAAAATGCCAATGTAAACATACCCTACCAAAAGCCAAATGACTCCCTTTACCTTTCTCAAACTTGGTGCATGGTCTACATGAGGACCTCAGCAATTAAGATCCTAAAACGTGACCTGCCTGGCAGATGAGGCTGCTCTGTGGGTTTGTATCCGAGGTCCTCTAACCAAAAACCACTTTTGACATATGAAGTCTAACTCTTGGCGTTAACTACACAATTTAGCAGCTGCAATATGCTTTTCCTTTGGGTATTTACTTATACTGACCTATTGTCTTACATCTGGACTCCATGAAAACACTTCAGTCCTTCAGGAGCAGACATAGAGATAGCAAAGAAAATTTGGGATTTTGGGAAGTGCCTCTGCCGAACTGTCTCTAGTTATCCTGCACAAACCAGGTCTTGTTTGGTTCACAGTATTTTGTGGCATTTTCTCTCTTTGTTTCTTGCCAGTCTATGCGCGCCATTTCCAAAACCAAAGCTTTGAGGGTCTGAACTAACAACTGTAGTACCATCAGCTGTCCCCTGGGAGTGGGACGCGGCATTGCATGGCTGTAACCAGAGCATGTAGTGCCTAGAGCAGAAAGAGAGGCTTACACTTTATGCTGAGCTATCTGTGCAGAAGGAGAAATCAGGACAGCGCAGGCTCTGATGAAATTCTACTCTTGCTTATAAACAAAAGCCACTGTAACTGTCCAGTGCTCACATAATTGAGCCAGCAATGTGCCCTTGTCACCAAGAGGGCCAATGGGAACCTGGGCTGCCTAGGGAAGAGTGTGACCAGTAGGTAGAGGGAAGTCATTCTCCCCCTCTACTCTGCACTGGGGAGGCCACAACTGGAATACTGCATCCAGTTCTGGACTCCCCAGTTTAGGAAGACAGGGAACTACTGGAGAGAGTCCAGCGTAGGGCAACAAAGATGATTAAGGGATTGGAGCATCTCCCTGATGAGGA
>JAOXNO010000033.1:24821893-24836283 GCA_028565335.1 Limnodromus scolopaceus
TGCCTCACCACCCTCACTGGAAAGAACTTCTTCCTAATATCTAATCTAAATCTCCCCTCTTTCCATTTAAAACCATTACCCCTTGTCCTGTCACTCCACTCCCTGATGAAGATTCCCTCCCCAGCTCTCCTGTAGCTCCCTTCAGATATTAGAAGGCTACTATAAGGTCTCCCCGGAGCCTTCTGTTCTCCAGGCTGAACAACCCCAACTCTCTCAGCCTGTCTTCACAGGAGAGGTGCTCCAGCCCTCTGATCATCTCCGTGGCCCTTGGAAGGTGCATCTTATCTGGAACTGCCTGCTGTCACAGGCTTCACACACAATTGTATAGGAGTAGGATGTACAAACAGCTCATCTGAAGTGCAGGTGCTCTTACCCTCTCACCATTGACACCTCTGCTGCTGGTAAGGGTAGGGAGGACAGGTAGAGCTTAGGACCTGGCTCAGGAGAAGTGACTCAGAGCAGAATCTGGCTGAGCACAATGTGAGTGGACTGCAACTCCTCACAGCCCACCTCCAGACCTGCTCGGAGCTGTTGCTGGCTAGCAGCATTTCCTAACCATTTCTGGTCTGGCTCCTCAGTCTTTGCAAAGCCGTGCATTTCTGCTGTGGAGGGGTAGTGAACACACCTCGTTCTCCCACAGCCAGCTCCATAGCCTTGGAGCTGCGCTGCAAGGTCTCAGCAGGATTGCACCGCTGTGATCTGGATCCCTCGGTTTTATTGACATCCATACTTTTGGGATACTTTCTGAGAGTCGGACATATATTCCCTGTTATTCGAGCAGATACAAAACCTATAGCATGATACAGAGCTCACGGGAAGAAATGCAGCCTACAGGGTTTTCAAGGTTTTGAACTTTCATCTGCGAAGCACTGAAAGGCAATCCCCAGAACTTGGAACCAGAATTGTCACTGATTTATCAAGACCGCTAAAAAACAAAAAACCACTGAATTAAAGAGAATGGCCGACCTGAGAGCCTGCTGTGTCGTGGGAAGTCATCCAAGAATTCAAATGACAACACCAGGAAGGGATCACATACAAACAAACGTTGACCCAAAACGTGGAGAGATGCCCTGGATTCAGCAACAGAGCAGGGTGACAAGACCTGCAGACTGAAAATATCCACCTTCAGACTCCCTGCTCCTGATCTATTGTTGGAAAATGTTTCATCCACAGCTGGTAACATTATCTGGATCTTCCCAACACCGAAGCAAAGTATTGTTTGGTTATTCCCAACATGAAAGTGAAATATTTTCTGAGCGTGCTCATGTTTTTTGCATTATTAGCAATACTTTTAACATATTCACACTAATTTGATTCCAAAGAGACTAAATTATTCCTCAGTTATCCTTACCGGACATGTTTTTTTTCTAGAAAGAATCCCTTTCCCCCTCCATTCCTTAATACTCTATTACCTAGGTAATACCGATTGCTATAAACTTTCTCACTGCCATTGGTCTCCACTCCACCTCCCATCTCTCACATCTTCTTTGGTTTTTTTTTTTTTGTTTGAATAATCATTCTTTTCTTTAAAACCAGTAGAATCCTTGTTTCCAAATGTGTAGTTCTGGCTGTTGGCCACCTCAGAAATTGTTTCTACCCAGTTGTCAATTGCAATTTTTACTTCCTTTTAAAAATTCTTTCCTGAAGTTGATTTGGTCCATAACCATTCAAGAAGGGCAGCCTCTGTGAGCACTACTGATGGGGCTGTAAATACCCTTGGGAAGCTTTTCTTTGCCGTGCCGCACCAAAATAAGCAGTGGTGTCCCATCCATCAGGAACAGCTTGGCCTTCAGCCAGCTGGGATTTCAACGGGTGTTTGGTGATGGAGAGGTCACCATCTGAAGAACATTTCTTGCGGCTTCCTATACATCTTACCTTTCCTCAGTGTAGTAAAAGAGCAAACAACTGTATCAAGCCACAAATATTTAATAAAAAGCATTTTTGTCCACTAGAGTTGTGGTATTTAAAAAAAAATAAGCATGCGTTGCTCATATTATGCCTCAAAACACTGATTGTGATCTTGATGCTTGACTTTGTGGGAAGCTGTTTCAAGCTAGGATGGAGCACAGAAGGCAGGTTTCAATTTGTTAGGCTCACACATAAGAAAACTGCTCCTACCACATCAGATCTCTGGCAGTACAGACTGTATCATACATCTAAGTGAGGAAACAGAGGATGAGTCGGACTTTGCTTCTACAAATGGAGCTGCGCAGATGGCACAGTGCTTACAAAGAGGCAGGAATATTGTCTTTTGATCTCAGTAGGAGGGTGGGGACAGAGGAGGGGGAAATGTGATATTACCCACAAGCTGGGGAAAGTTTCAAATCTCTGGCTCAAACAGGCAGAGTGTTTGCTGCTGGGTTTCTGCTTTTATCCTTCTCATCACTGATATTAGCTCCTGATGCCCCTTTTTTTTAATTCTCAGTAGTAATTTATAAAGCAAAGCTTAAGGTACGTTGGAAGACGTGCAAATTCAGTTCTTAAATTATAAACTCTATTAAAACAAACCTTCCAAAAGCACTAGTCAGTAAAACATATTTTACTAATGTCAAGTATTCCTTTTAATGAATAATGATGTTAAAATCCCAGAGCAGAGCAAAATTCCTAATACATTAAATGGGAGATTTTTTTGGACTTGGCCAAAAACGTATGAATCAGCAATGCTAGTTTAACTTAGCAAAAAGCTATAGATTTAAGACATGAATCTGACAAAATATTAATTGGAAGAAGGGTATGCCATCTTCACTCAGTTTAACCATACTATCAAATAGTCATGCCGAAGTCAGTAATATTACAGAGAAAATTACAACAAGAATGGCAGAGCTGATTCTACGCAGTTTTGTAATCTGTTGAAATTAACATCCTGAAACAAAGTCAGACTAATCAGTAATGAAAATAAACAAACAAACAAACAAACAAATCTCTGGATAGGGATAGGCCCTTTTTTATGAAAAAATACTGTAGTTTTTTTAATTTTCATTGAAAACTTGAGACCAATTTCAAGAGCAAACCCCCTTATTTTACTAGTTTTAAAAACCTGGAAATTTTCCAACGCAATTTTGAGATTTTTTTTTTCTTTCCATTTCTGGCTACACACTGTAGCGAAAATATCTTCTGATCTCAAAAGAAATCCTAATTGTTAAAAGATCCGTTTGTTTATTTGTGTGTGTGCGTGTATCTCGGAGAAAGAAGGAGGAACCTTCTGAAAGCAATGCTGATTACTCAGCGGATGAGTAATTCCCACGCCCCACTAACATAAGAGCAAGCTGAGAAGACTTGTGCTTGGCCCCAGAGCACAGTAGACAGGTGTTTCATTAGTTCACATTAGTTCACAGTTTTCATTACATATTTCCAGTCCTACCAGCTGTATCTACATTGTCGTGGAAGATAATACGCTATTTTTTTCCTAACTCGCACTGCAAAAGGTAGACGACAGCTTAAAAGTGTGCTTGCTTGATTTATAGGTTCTCAAACCTTTTGGTCACATTCGTCACTTAAGAAAAAAGCCATTTAACTTCTGTGTAAAGCAACATGTTAGAAAGAGAGAGGGAAAGCAGGCTTTCATGTGGCACAAAGCCCTTCACATTTAAAACAGGAGAAAAACTCATCAATATTCGAAATGTCTTCTGTGGGTACTGTAAATAGGCTGATATTTATATGCCAAATCAGCAGAAGAGGTGGAAAAAGAACGGTGTGTGAAAGTGTTACCAGAAATCCCATTCATATAGATAAAATAGCATGGATGAGCCGACTGTGTGGGGGTTTTGCATTTATTAGCCGCGACACTAGATATAAGGCTCAGTTTCAGAGATCATTCTTCACTCTTCTAAAAGTTTGAATAATTAATCCAAATTCGCAAAAGGGAAAGCTCTATACATGACCTGAACTTAGAATATGTGAAAAATCCTGCATGCAAGTTTCTCTCGTTCCTGAATATTTTTGTAAAGACTTTTTCAATGAATGAGAAACTAAGTGAAAGATGCACAAAGGCATTAGCAAATTGGAAAAACCTGCAACATGTATTTATGGTGCAGGATGTCTAATTTTTTATGGAAAATAATGAGCCAATTTTGGACTCTTGGGCTGGAACTCCTATCTGGAGATGTGTTTCTCTTTCTCCTCTCTGACTACAGAGGGAGCCAAGTTTCCTCAATTAAAAAGCTCAGGTAAGTGCCTGAACTTAAATCGCTCTAAAGTTTCTAATGTGAAGAGCATAAGCAAATTAAAAAGCTGATTCCCTTCAATTTTACAATAATTTTGGTGACACAAACTTTCTGGGTGGAAGTGAGGTCTTCAGTTAGTCTATTTTCTTCTCTAAATGTGTTTCAGTGTTGTCAGCTCAGAAGATTGTGTACTTTTCCTACGCCCAATAAAGAGCAATAGAAAAGACAATGTCCTAATGTATTTAGCAGCAGCAGCAAGTAAAAGTCATTACACAAGATGAATATAGTAAACGAAAAGCAATATAAGTATCATTTAAAGTTGGGTTTTGACCACAAATCTATGAAAGTGGTAAAACTGTGTTTATCTGGAGGGGCAGTTACTAAATTTTCTGTGCTTGCTTTTCTCCAGGCTTACAGATTCCAGGAGAATATGGAGGATAGCTTGCATGCAGGAAACCGTTTCTGAAAGACATCAAGAGAGAGACCATCATGGTGGCAAACACCTCAGGCTGTGGCATTCCCCATCTTCATGGAAAGCTCTGCTAGAGGAGACCTGCACCACGCAATAGTTGCCGAGACCCGCACGAGCTGCCAGCCAGCCGCATCCTGGCGAGGAAGGACAAATGGGTCAGCCCCATCCCCAAAACAACCAGAGGATCCCAACCCCCAAGATCACGTAGGCTGCAAGTGTTACAAGACCAAATGCTCCAGACCTCTTGGGATATGGTGAAAGAAGAATATCTCATCTGCCTCTCTCCTTATTAGCACTTTGAACTCATGCACTGGGGTGAGATCATGTTTGAGGAAACTGCAAAAAGGTGGCACGGTGAGTGCTTTGCTTCCGAGGAAGGAAGACATTTGGTGGACTATTAACTATTTGCTGGACAATTAACTATTTAGTCGACTTCGCTGCAAATGGAAATAATCACAGACCAATCATGCTGATATGGCTTCTTCCTAGATTTCTTGAGAGTGACAACTTTGTCACTCAGTTCCTTTAAATTTTACGATATTTTTGGTGACATAAAACTTGACAAAAGTGAGGTTTTGTGAGAGCAAAGAACCTTCTTAGATATGAAACACTTTTTCAACAAAAAGCACAATCAAAAATTAGCAGACTTCCACAGATATTTCAGTCCTTCTGGCCCTGCATATTAATGACATAACAATTTGTCACTAACTTCTGAGCCGCTCTGTGCTAGTACAGCTGAGTCTGCATGAATAGTAAGAGTCCCCTCCCAAGTACAGACCAATGTGATCCAAAAGAGAGGTAAGAATCTGGTTTATACTGATTTTGACATCACGATTATGTCAGAAAAGAAACACGTGTCACTGACAACAAAAACTGTAGGAGGTAGACAAGATGCATGTGCCTAAGTCTCTGAAGAAAGTTTGGTAGACGCATTCCCATGAAATCTTACTCCATCAATTTGCTGAGAATGAAAATTAAAAATTGCGTTCAGCCTTCTATTGTGTAGAAGCCAACCAGAAGAAATACTGTGTCAAAATATGTGCTCATGAAATAGGGTTGAGCATCCACCTGGTCTAATCAGCTACCACTCCTGCTGCTCATACCGTCTTGCCTGCAATTTGAAACAGTCTGTATTTGGGAAAAGCGATTAATTTAACAAAGCCTTAATGAAAAAAACTTTGGGAGTAGTGACATCAGCTGAGCATCTGCCCTTCTGTGCCTTCAGTTCCACAGAGTTCACCTTGCTGTACCTGCAGACTCTTAACGATTTTGCTTTCATCTAGACTTTCTCATAAAGGTAAAGCAAGGTTGCCTACAGCCAAAAGCAAGCAATTCCAGGTCATGCTGTTCCATATGGCTGCATCAGACCTATTTCCATTTGACTAGTGCTTCTGGCATTGTAAAAAGTAACATGGGAAATCCCTGTTTTGAGGTAATGCAGAATTAGAGATAAGTGGGTCTGCAAAAACCCGAGGCTGGTGAAGAGAATTTGGATTAAGACCACAACCAAAATACTTCTGAAGCTCTTTTTTCTGCACAGATGAAGACATGCATGCATGTATATCATAATTATGCTTGACATCTGTTTACTATTTTGGTCTTCATACCTGTATGTGCATCTTTACAGACATTAGCAATTATACTACTTGCTACAGAGGCGAACCAAAGTGGGTGTGTGTAAAGGGGTAACAGATAGCATCTTTTCTGATAGCGTAAGAGTTCAGAGGATACAGAAAATTAAAAAGAAACTAGGTAACAGAAAACACCTCAATGCTCAGGGAGATGTAATGTTCCTGTAGACAGAGGAAAGCCCACCTATGACAAAAGAGAGCTACTGCAATTGCAACCCCACAGCAGCATGGGGCTCTGTCAGTGTTGGGTCTCAGCACTTATTTCTGCTGTCGGCAAGCTACCGAAGGATCTCAAATGAGTTTCAGCTCACAGCCCTCAGGAAGAAGAAAGCACATACAAACACTCTTCTACTAATATTTCTTTCTTCCACTCAGGCCTGCGATTCATTGGGCGTATTTTTAAGGTATCCATGGATGCGACACCCAGCAAAGGGAATCTTTCCCTACATCGCACTTTCAATCTATTGTTTCCCTTTTCTTGGATAAGGAGACCCCAGTCCTGAAGAACGAGGTCATACAGAAACTGGGCAGGCAAAAAGCAGGGGAAGAGAGGGGACGTCCCAGTCCTTCCATATTTACAGGGGGTTCAGAAGGGAGAAACCCTGAAACTACTCCTAATTCCCTTGAAGGGTGGCAGGCGGTGCATGGGTGAAAAAAAACACCTAGTGAAGCCAATGGAAGACAAGATTTCCTCTGATTTCAAAGGTTTGGTGGAGAGGCTCACTGCCTTCAATTCCAGCCAGAGGAAGCAGAGAAGACACCCCCGCAAAAGCACTAGAGCCGGCGAGGACCTGAAAGGGGAAAGAGCTTTGAGAACAAAGAGGCAGCAAGCCAGCAGGAAGGGAGCTGCAGGGGCAGGGGCTCTTCAAAGATGAAGGCTTGCACACCTTTCATAATTTGGAATCAAACTTTCTGATCCAGACAGACATATTTAAATAATTCTGACTCATCTGCCAGCAAATATACCTCCATGGCAACTCCCTAAACCTAGCTAATGTAGAGAAACACCCAAGGAATATGCTTGGAAGTGTTGTTAGCTTAGCGGCATCCAGCTCAGTTCTCAATACACTGGAGCCCACTTAAACAAGGAAAGAGCTCTTGAAAGAAGCAACTTGTTCAAAGAATTGATTTCTTTTTGCTCCAGAAGATACACAGAAAATACAGTGGAACTGTGGAAAAAAATACAATCCCTTTTGAAGAAATAAAGCAATTAATACAGAGAGAAGACTGAAGTGATTCCGCTAGTATGATCTGATCAGGCAGGGGGGTTTAATAAAAATAATGAAGGCCAGTTGTTCACTGGTTTATGTGAATCTATCACAACCACTGGGGGAAAAAAAAAAGTCATATAACAGCAAGACAGCACGCTTCTCACCCCTCATCCAGAGAACCCCAGCAAAGCTCCCCCACTCTAGGAAGTCATGCAAGGAGCAGCAGCATCTGCCACCCCCCAGAGCTCCAGAGGCTAGGATGATCTCAATGTGGGAGGGAAGGAGCCCATCAAAAAAAGTCTTTCTACCATCAGCCCCTTTTAAACACTTGGAAAATGAAGTAGATCCTGCTCAAATCTACTGCTGATCGACCCTGCGGCCACGCAACCCGCCGACGTTCTTTGTGTTCCTACTGGGGTGGCATCTCCCCATCCCACTCAACGTTCGGCAGGACGTGGGCACAGATCCTATGGAGCCAACTGGCAACGTGCTTTCATCTCACATCCCCGGCTTTTTTGGGGCATGCCTTTGCCCGTCTCGGTGCCTTGCCTATCCAGGCTTCACAGGTGAAGGGTTCCTCTCTGCTCCCTGAGAGGGCAGACCCTTGCCCAAGCCTGTCCCCACCGACTGCAGCCGCGAAGGTGCGTTACCCTCTGCCTGCTGGGTGAGCTCCTGCTGCATCCACCACAAACCCAGTACGCAAACAAATGGGCACAACGGGTCAGAGAGACGCCTCCGTATCGCTGTGTTGCACTGACCGAGACCAGCTAAGTCTCAGAAAGAGGATTTTAGGCAAATCTTTGCTTTCAGACAGATGTGGCTAAGATATGACCCAACGTGGTGGGTTTTCTCACCACCCTCTGGTCTGTACTCTAACAGCCCAGGAAAAACTAGTCCTGTACAACCAAAGCAGTTTCACTCTTGGGCTCGGTTTGGGTTTGTAGTGGTATAATTCAAAGCAGTTCAAGTCTGTCTAGGTATTCAATACATCTTCACTCTCTATACACTTACTCCCTCTATCTCACCACATATCTCATATAAATAGTGTCTTTCCCAAAAAGGCATGAAAAAAGCAAAGAAGCTCCTATCTCTTATATTTTTTTTCCTGCAAAGCTAAATTGATAATGAGAATGAATTATGAATGCCTTTCAGTTCAGCTTCAAAAAGACGAGGACCAAATTCCCCTTCAATGAGTGTCGATTAATATGGACATGCATGTGTTCATTAGAAAACATAGTTCATCAAGATAGAGAGATAATATTGTGATTTATGCATTTAAGTAATAAAATATCTTTTCCTTTGAAAATAGAATGGGCCTCTAACATGGTAGCTAACATGGGAGAGAATATGAAATATTCTGCAAAAGAAGAGAGGCACAGAAATTGCGCAACTTTCCTACTTGTTTTTGGACATGGTGATGGGTTGATGTGGGGGTTTTTTGTGGATTAGAGAACTCATTGAATTTTTACATTGTCTGGAGCATGCTAAACATAGTAACACAATTTTTAACGCCAGCACCTTTGCCTATAAAGTTAATAAAAAAAGGGCCAAGGAACTTTTATGGCCTAACCACACGGTGCAGCACTTGCCAGAGTCTTGGGTAGGCTCCACAGATGCCCTGCAGTCTAATACATAATTACTATTTTTCATGTGTTTATTTCAGTTCAAAGCGGGTGCAATAATGTGTTGCAGCTCACCAGATTTCGCAGCGAGATGCTGAGGCTCTGCGTTGCATGCCCGGGGGTAGGTAGGCATGCGGGGGCCTCCTGAGGGTGCAGAGCCTGGGAGGACAGCGTGGTGGATGTAGGTAAGCAAACCACAGAAGCCGGAAGGAGCCAAACAGCACGGCGTTCCCCATACTTCCAGTTGGGAATAGTCCTCGTGTACACTTTTCCTTGGCTCGTGTCAGAAGTGTGCTAATAATTAGGCAGCAAAGGCAATCTGTGGTCCAGCTTGCTCCCTGGCCCTGTTTTATTTAGCTGCCTAGCAGTACATATGATTTCATTGATACAGCGCTCACAGAGACAAGAATCAGCCTGGGAAGATCCTGCTGATAAAGACTGGAGACGCATTCCCTCCTGGATCAAGATTAAAGAGACCCTTAGGGAGCTGGTTATAAATTCCTGACTCTCAGGTTGCTGCTATTTCCTGAACTAAGGCTAGAGGAGCACTATACTAGTTGGCTGCGGGTTATGGGGTATTTAGCACCACATATGGATTGGTGGAACTGGTGATGAGTCCACCTTCTCACCACTCTGATGCATCCCCTGATCCCCTTCTTTTGGTGCTGAGTGAAATGGAGCTGGAATAGTTGTACTGGCCTCCACCTTCCTCCAGAGTGCAAATATCAACCAAGCAGGTGTTGTTCCCCTTTCCATCTGTTGTATTATGAAGGGGTGCAGAGCCGGGGCAAGGAAACACGATGCTTCTCTAGCTATGGCGTATTTGATTCTTAAAGCAGTTTTTAGAATACTCATAATCATGCAGTGTTCTGTGATTTTAGTGCTTTCGGGTATTAACATTTCTGAGGTCTCTGTGTGAGTCTCAATTATTGAAATGGCCAAGATTCTGGCAAGAAACCACAGGGAGGAAATCAGTTCTGTGTGAAAGATGCCAGGAGGCAAATATTATTTACATAGAGTGCAGAACTACAGAAATATAACAGTATGTAAATTTCTTGACAGATGCCCTGTTTGGCAGCTGCTCAGATTTAAATTTCACCCTCAGCCAGATCTGCAAAAACACAGATCAGTAATCCAGGGTAGATGTGATTTGGTAGAAATTCTGGATGACAACTTACAACTCCTCAAACTACTACTGAATTTACAAAAAAAAATAACAGATCAGGGAACTGATAATGTCTGTGGGCCCGAATCAGGCAAGATCCTAAACATATGAGAAACCTCAGTGAAGTCAGAGAGGTCGCTGCCCCCTAAACTATAATGAGATTATTTGCCTGACTCCTATAATGAGGAGAAGACTATGAAGACTATGATGAGGAAGATATTGCCTGCTGGGGTGCTCTGTTAAACCAGGGCACAAATCTGAGAGCTATTTGAGACCTAATGCGGGAGTGAAACTAAGGTCAAAAAAAATTAATTTCTCACATCTGCTTGGTGCCCTCCAAAACATGAATTCTGATGGTTGTGCATCTCACGTGACAGCTGATGATACTAGGCATGGTCACTGCCAACGCAGCAGAGACCCTACTTGGAGCCTGCCTCAGTAGGTGAGAGCTAAGGCACGTTCTGTGGGGAAGTTCGTTTTGTTCATGACCATGTCTAGTCAGTGGTTAAACTTAAGCCCTTGTTTCTAGTAATAGACACTGAAAATTGAAATTTTATGAGACTTCGAAGAAAATTCTGAATTGTTGTTCCTTCCTTAGGAGATGCTGGACAGAAAAGTGGCAGAATTGCAGTTTAAGTTGGATGGTTTTTTACAAGTTTTTAATCATATCCTGAGGAACTTTGAGTACATTTAACCCAGGACCCAGTTATGACCAGTCCATTAGACAATATCTTCGTGCTATTAACAGGCTGACATGGTTCACTGGGAAGGTCTCATTGAGCTCCAACTGGAAATTCAACACACTAGTTGATTAGCACACGCTGCTTGCGTTTAGGCAAAAGACATTTCTACTTTTGCTCGCCAGAAGGTCTCTGAGCTCTGCCTTATGCAAATACACAGTGACTATGATTTTTCTTTGAAACCAGCAGCTTCCTGCACTGGAACATCAGCGTGACAATTCTGTACGCTCCTGTCACGGGATGCTGGGCGCACAGCCCGTGTCAAACATCCCCACGGAGGCTACAGGGCAGCCTTGCCTCCTGCCCGGGACAAGAAAAGCTAAAGCTACTCCAGCGTAAATCTGTCAGCTGGCTTTTATTCCACAAAGAATTTTCAGGCATTATCGCCCGTCAGTAAATGCAGGGGGGGAAATCCTGCTTCAGTTTGGAGATGGATTCTGCTTTGAAGCACCTCTGCTTCTGGAGTCACAGCCCTGGGCGTATTCCCAGTACCTATGCCCTATCCCATCACAAGCCAGGCGAGCTGCTCCCTTGCATCGTTAAGCGACCTATCTACTCCCCTCCAGAAGCATCCTGCCCCGATCCGTTTCCCTCATCTCCCCTTCCCACCAGCCAAATGTTACTCCTTAACTCTAAACAAACGTTCTCTGCTCCGGCCAGGGCACAAGCAACGCAGCTCCCCTGGGACACAGGCACAGCCCTTGGGGTGGCGTGCCCCGAGCAGGCCAGTAAAGCGGCACCAAAAATTGCCGCCAGCAATCCAGTTGTTAAGTAGCAAAACTTTATCAGAAGATCTGAGCTCAGGATTTCTTGGTCATTTGCCTTTATTTAGGGATTATTTATGCCTCCTGGTAACCTTACTCAACCACGGCACGTGTTACACAGATGGGAAAGCCAAAGCAAAAATAACCTCGGCGGTTTTCCCAGCTCGTGCAGAACAGTAGTAAAAGCCGAGAGGAAGCCCTCATGAGCCCCGGTATCTAGTGATACCCGTGATCAAGCAGCCCAGATACCAACTGGAAGCAGACTGGAAAAATTACGATTGATGAGGAGGAACATACCCGTGCTTTTTGTTAAGACCACCGGTGCGTACCCCTAAGTCTCAAGCTCCCCCCCCTGGCTCCCGCGGAGAGGAGAGGGGGGGTGTCCCACCAGGTGGTGCTGGAGAGACGGGGACACCCCGGCCACCATGGGTGGGAGCCAGCATCCTCCAACCCCCCCTCCGCTCCTCTCCCTTGGCTCTGAAAGTGTTTCCTCCGGAATGCCTGCCTGATGATAACAGAATCCCTTTCATATATATTAGGCAAACACGGGCCCAAGGTGGGTAAACATCGGGAGCAGACTCATCTTTCTGCTGGATGCTGAGACGGTAAAAGCCCGGCTGCGTGAAACACGAGCCGCTGAGCTTTTTTGCTGACCATCTCTTCAACAACAAAGCGGCTTTTGAAACACATGGATTACACGTTTTAAAAATAAAAAATAAATAAAAAAAAAAGAAATTACAAACCAGGCATCTGACTTGCCCTTCTGTAACAAATGTATGACTCGGTATCACCCGTAAAATCAATGCCCTGCATGTGCTAACCTGAATATTTATAGATGAAAAAAAGCATGTCACTTATGTAAGACTAAAAAATCATACGCACACATGAATAGTTCCTTGTAAAAATAAATAATAAAAATGGCTTGTGTCAAGATATTAAATCAATTTTCCTTTTCAGCTAAGATCTTTATATTTAGTTCTGTAAAAGTCCTCTTGGCAGCCTGAAATGTATCCTGTTTAAACAGGAGCTTGTACTCAATCACACTTCTTTTTTTCTTCTTTTTTTTTTTTTTTTGGAATACTGTTCCCACTTAAGCCCTAGACAAAAAATATTGAGAAAGCAGAAAACAGGAATAAAGTCATCTTTGTTTCAACCTTTCCTGTCACTTCTTACTAGAAGGTGAAAAGAAAATATCTGATGAATGAGCAATCCTTATGTGTCAGGGGAGAAGAGCTAAGCGACCTATGGACTTGGGGACTACTGCCTGCTTTAGCATTCTTCTAAAGGCTGAGTGATGAAGAGACATAGTTACGTTGTCAAAAAGGAAAATATTTTATATGTCTTCAGGAAAAGATCATTCTTTTGTTAAAGCACTAATTTACACAGAGGTTCACAACACTAAGCTCAAGTCCATTGGAAAAATGCTTCTTTCCCAAAGTCCAAGACTTGTTAGTCAGTGTTCAAGGGGTGCTCTTATTGCTTCAGCCAGGAGACACTGAGAAGTAAGTGCTGTGCTCTTTTTCCCACAGTGGTAGTCACAGTGTGAGAATCCCAGTGTCGGGACACCGGTGCAGGAGGCATTAGGGAGAGAAGGGGTAAGAAGAGAGAATACACAGAGCAATTGTGAAGAAGAAGGAGGAAGCTGGAGACAGAGAAAGTAGCTGGACCTGTGGCAGGGGTCGTACAGCATCTCTCTGCGTGGAAGTCTTGGGACTGAATTTATTTACAGGGGCAAGAAAAGTGGACACGTATGTGTAGCACATGGGAGGGTGGTGGGGATGATGGTGGAGAAGAACGTAGAAGGGAGCATGCTGAGCTGTGTCTGGACTGTGAGCATTTCATCCAAACTGCTATATTGTTGAGACTCTTGAGCAATAAAGCAAATTTTCATTCTAATTAAAGATTCAAGGGTTTTAGAACAATCACCAGAAGAAAGAGAGAAAAAAAAGGCAAATCCTCAGAGGACTTGGTAATGAATAACAAAACCCGTTCTTGTGCACTGTCCAAAACGAATGGCATTCAGTATAATTGCAGAGAGGGGATTTGATGCTGCAGTCCACTGTGGTGTTCTCTGTGAGTAGATGTGGGATGGCCCATGACCGACAGCAATACTTAGCCCAGGACAACGTCTTCTGGCCAATGTCTACCACAGATCATGCTTGGTATGCCTTATTGTAGTCGCTGGGGTGGCAAACACTGGAAGGGGCAGAGCTTGAGGGCAGTTAGCAATTGCTTAAAGCTGTTAGAGTGGGCTCACTTGCGCAACATGAATCGTATCGGCCATATGCAGGATGCTTCTCTGCAGACGTTTGTAGCAGTGTGTCAGCCGAGCCTGCAAAGCCACTGCAACACTGTGAGGCAGTTAAACCCTGGGGAGCTAAAGAGGATCAGGTTGGAAGCTCAAGGATGAAGCACACATTGGAGGAGGAGGAGGAGGAGAAGAAGATATGTACACTTTGCAACTTCACTGTAGGTAAATCTGCCCAACGTGCCTACGTAAGCTAAGTACAGGATGTCAGAGCGGGGTGCCAAAACTTACTGTGTTTAGAATCACAGAATGGTTAGAGTTGGAAGAGACCTTAAAGATCATCGAGTTCCAACCCCCCTGCCCTGGGCAGGGAC
>JAOXNO010000033.1:24836383-24864753 GCA_028565335.1 Limnodromus scolopaceus
AACACCTCCAGAGATGGGGCATCCACAACTTCTCTGGGCAACCTGTTCCAGTGTCTCACCACCCTCACAGGAAAGAATTTCTTCCAGATATCTAATCTAAATCTCCCCTCTTCCAATTTAAAACTAACTGCATATTAAACTCTTTCAGGGGCAGAGCTACAAGACACAAAGACTGTCCCTAAACTCACCCCCAGGTCCTTTCTGGCTCCTTTCTGCTCTTCTGCTTACCTTTCTCTGAGATACAAGGTGAGAACACAGCTGGGGGCACTAACCATGTCCCCGATCCTTGGCTGAGACGATGCCATTCAACAGGGCAGCGGCTGGGAAGCCCGGGGCAAGGCCAAATATGATGGCTCTGCACTTTCCACCGGGGGCAAAGAGTGCTGCCCCGACTCTAGCTCATCTCAACCCGCAGCTGGGAGCTGGCTCTGGGCAGCCCTTGCCAGTAGCACGCTGCTGCCTTCGTGTCCCAGCCCTGCCGAAAGCCCTCTCACGCCACACACAGCTCAAGAGCTCAGATTAGTTATCTTTGCTCTAGTAGAAAGGGCTCTGGATTAGGACTCAGGAGGCGTAAATTCATTTGTCAGCTTAAGTACAGACTCTGTGTGCAACCTTGAGCACGGTCTTTAATCTGCCTGAGTGCCGGTATCCTTTGGAAAGGGGCGGTAATTCCCCCCTAATCCCCGAGGGCTTGGGGAATAAAATTGGTAAATAACAGAGCAGTGCTCCATTACCGACAGGATGGCTGGCACAGCTCCCCCGGCCGTACCGAGTTCCCTTCCTAACTACACAGCATACGTGTCGCAGATCTGGGGCACTCGCAGTCAGTCCTTTCATGAAACAGAATATAAAATCAGAAGGCAGCAGCAGCTACAGAGGAATTTCATGTCCCCTGAATACCACACACCTTTAAGCACCCTTCACTGTTTTGAAGCATCCGCTGAGGAGCCGTGCTCCCGAGTTACATTTGATGCCTAGGCTCGGTCGGCTGGCTCAGGCGCTGCCAGCGCTTGGGTGCTATCGTTCACTCCGCAGGCGCACGTGGAAACTCTGATAACGATGTAGAAAATGCCAATTCCAGAGCAAGGCTGCTTCAATAGCACTTAGCAGAAACAAAGTAAAAAACAAAGAAGACAGATGATCTTAGAGGTCCCTTCCAACCTAGACAATCCTATGATGCTGTGATTCTATGTCCCTCTTACACCTAACCACGTTTACGTTGCCTGTTCCTTCTCTTTAACCTTTTTCTGCCCCCTTTTTAATATTTCCCTTTCACACGTTTTCTGCACGCAGGTCTGCAGTTTCCCTTCCTGCTGAGCTACAAACCCGCTGCTGCTTTATTCCTCCACTTGGTGCTTCCCTGCCCCGGCTCGGAGCACGTAGGCTTCATCCCCTTGATGATCAGCTGAGGAGCAGATGGAGGATCAGAGGAGCGGGACGGCTGCTTTACGAGGCACACCCGCAGCAGCACTGATGGAGACAACCAAAGAGTGACCACAAGCCGGGGATTTCAAATGCTGCAATATTCAAATCTGGGATACAGGGGAAGGTCAAAGCCATAGGTCCCGGAGATCATGTAATTTTGGATTATTCTCAGCTTTCTTTAAAGCAAAGTTTCTAGTGTGCATATTCTCAGACAAAAGCTTGGAAATGGGAACCACCAAGGGCTTGAACATCAAAGGGCAAATAAAAGAATCCAGAACTGATTTTTTTTTTTTTAAATCTCATGATCTTGCCATCAACCTCACATTATGTTGGAGGGTAGCTCGGGATTTTTGAGCATGAAAGTCTGGCAGGACTACAGATGCCTCAAAATCATAACGAATTGAGGCCACAGTCGGCTTTTGAGAAGGCTGCTCCCTTGCAGCTAAGACAATACCAGGGTTTTGCAGAACGGTTTGGTCCTCCCCACACAACCTCTCACTAGTGAGTGCTGCTATCACCAGCAACCACGGGCACAGATATTTTCTTTTTTCTACCCCAATTAAAGAGGAAAGGCAAATTTTAAGTCCAAAGTGGCTGCTGCAGCTCAAGGTGGTGAAGAATGTAGGTTCATGAAGATGCCCAGAGGAGATCTCCCAGGCTTGCCTTCAGGGCCAGCACAGCTTCTTAAAGGGACAGGAGTCCCACATAGTTGCAACCATATGTTGAACGTTGTGAAGACATATGGAGCTAATTATGTAAATAAACAACTCAGCCCATGATGATTCTAAATAATGCAAAACATAAAGAGGCAAAACACTAATGTTCTAACTAATGAAAATAGATTCTTAGGGTGATTAATTTACAATAAAGAGAAGCTGCATATGTCAAAAATGGTACGTCATCATATGATTTAATATAATAAGGCACAGCTGCATTGCTCTTGATGTTTGTGAACAATGATCTTGTTCACCTCCTCGTGCATCTGTACCACGATATTGAAAGAGAAGAAAACCTCACTGCAGAGCCAGCAAACACTTGCGAGGAAAATATTTTTAAAGCATCTTGATAAATATTTACCAGCCTTTGGGATTTTTGAATGCTTGAGGTTGTGTCAGGAAAGAAGCATATGCTGATATCCTCAAAAACACCACAAGTGGTCAACAGTCTCCATACAAAAGGGAATAGCTCAATACAATAGGCCACTGTTGCTGTGACTCTCAGCATTGTTTACCTCTCACAGAGCTTCCAAGTACAAACCACTTCAAACAAACTACAGTAAGACTTTAAACTGAATCCACCCAACAGGTTAATAAAACAAATATTGATTGGGTTTGAGAGTCATTACAGTAAACAAACCCCTTTGGAATAAAAGAGTTCCTTTGTTCATGCAATATTGTCCAGAGCCTTCAAGCAACGTTATTACAATCTCAGCTTAAATCCTCAGGCAATATTTTACAGTGTTTGCCCTCAAATCTACTTTTATTTGTAGCACATGTATAAATATAGATACCTGAAGAGATATGGGCAAGTATTTCACACACGCAAAGGAAAGAAATCATGCCAAACTCAAAAACATGCTGGAAATTCTAACAATTACAAGCAAAAGTATTTTTTTTCAAGTGCATATAATTTATACACCTAAATCTTTTCCCAAAAACTGCAACTTGTAGACGCTTTTAGCTTTACTCCTCTAGAATCACAACCTCTGAAATCAGACAAAAATCACACGAACGGGGCAATGCCCTTTGACAAGGTCTCCCACAATGATCCAATGGACTAGGAAAGCATCTCGACATGGTGCAGCACAGAGACGCAACTCGGATGCTTGAGAGCAAGGGCAGAGACAGCGAGGATGCAGTTACACTGGAAAGGTTTGCAGAGAACTATTGTCCCAGGTGCAGGCTGGTCTGGACCACTCAGACCTTGTTGCCTGGTTAATTGACAGGGAGTGGAGACATCTAACTGGCTTTAGATCCTCACCTCACTTTCAAAAGCAGCTTGGGTGCCTAGAAACTTTTGTCAGGAGATGACTTAGAATGAAAGGAGTGACCAGGAGCTCCAGCTCTGCCACCTTTTGCAAATGCTTCAAGACGTGGATTGAGAACATCAAGCCAGTTGCACAGATTTAGGCATGTATCTTCCAAAGGTACTAGATCCACCATGTGGTTTTGAAACTTTCATCCACAATCATACCAGATTTATTCCCTTAAGTAACAGAGCAGGCTGCAAATTCAGCCCTAACCAGCCATATGCATTTTCTTTTCCTCTTGCAATGCTTACTTCCCTCCCTAAACACAAAACACGCCTTAGAAACGTAAGCACACAAAGAGTAACCAGCCAACAGGTTTAAGCAACATTATCCTAGCCTAGTAATGTCAAATTAGGGAATGGTTCATACTTGTCACAGAAGTGTGAAAATCCAGGGAACAGTGAAGAGTGAAAACAGTGTCAGAAGTTAACAAAGATATTCAATATTCTCGTACAAATGGATAAGCTCAGTAGTGCTGACAATTCCTGGAAGCATGATTCAACCAGTGGACTGGGCTCACGGTACGTTTGGGTTAATGGGATACTGCAGAGAGAAATGGCAAAAAGCAGGTAAATATCAGGAGAGAGTGATTCTCCAGACATTTGAGCAAAGTACGGTGCAAGAGCTCTAAGTGGCATTCACTGCTTCTCATTTTCTCCGTACACACAGCTCTTAAATAACCATTTATTCACCTTTTATTCACTGTTCCTAGCCATGTTGTGCTAAGTGCATCAGCCCATAGCAGACAGCTGGCCCACTGCGTGACTGCAAGGTGGGTACAAACCCTTTTGGCCCCTGGATTCCTTCTTGGGCATCCAAACAGACCCCGTCTGGCTTTTTCTCACCGATTCACAACATTCAGGTAATTCTCGATCGAGAATTCTCAACGGAGCCCTGCCAGCAACGCAGACTGGTGTGGCGCTAACGCTGAGTCCCTCTACCTTGAGGCATGGTCTCCAAGTGACAGTGTAAGGTATTAAGAAATTACAGCACCGCTGACTGAAAGCGCAACGCAGACCCGGCGCTCAGCGTCTGCCTTAGCTGAAGGGCACGGCATTCTGCAAATCTTGTTCAAATCAGGTGGTTGATCTGATAAGGCACTCCGCGTTGCTGGGGCTCTCCCTATCTGGGGACAGAATCAAACCCTGTGAGCTTTGCTCAGAGTCTCTCACTCGCAGGTAGCCTTCTTTGCTGGAAGAGTTAGGCAATCTTAGCTGACATCTTATCACCAGCAGCGCAACAGTCAAGACTTCAGGGTTTGCTGTCTCGCAGGCACCCACTTTATTCTCATCGCCGGGTAGCAGCATTCGACGCGCAGCCTCGGAGTGAAAGAATACCATGGAGGGAACGAGTGATAAGGAGCAGAAAGAGCTTGCACAGTTAGCACCTGCACAGCAGACTTAGGCTGAAGCTCACTTCATTGATGTGGGGCATTTCTTGCATCTGGAGCATAATGATTAAGAGAACAAAATACGTGTTCTACCACACTGAATGCCAGAAGTAACTGTCACAATTCACTCGCGTTGCACTACCAAGAAGATAATATAGGCTGCTAATTAGGTTTGGGTGGAACATATACAAAGAGATCACTCAAAGGACTAATGAGGCAGAGAGAAAACTTCTGAAATGGAGAATGATATTATGTGAGGGGTCTGGAGAGTAAGTCTTATGAGGAGAGGCTGAGGGAGCCGGGGCTGTTCAGCCTGGAGAAGAGGAGGCTGAGGGGAGACCTTATCGCTCTCTACAACTCCCTGAAAGGAGGGTGTAGAGAGGTGGGCGTTGATCTCTTCTCCCAAGTCACAGGCAATAGGACAAGAGGAAATGGCTTCAAGTTGCACCAGGCAAGGTTCAGATTGGACAACAGGAAAAATTTTTACACTAAAAGGGTTATTAAGCACTGGAATGGGCTGCCCAGGGAAGTAGTTGAGGCACCAGCCCTGGAGGTATTTAAAAGGCGGGTTGACATAGTGCTTAGAGACATGGTTTAGTGATGGGTTGTTGGCTTTTGTTTGTTTGCTTGTTCTGTTTTGTTTTTTATCAGAGTTAGGTTGATGGTTGAACTAGATGATCTTAAAGCTCCCTTCCAACCTAGACGATTCTATGATTATATGAGGACATATATCCTCAATGAGTGAGAGGATCAATTAAGTGCTCCATCTTTTTAGAATCAAGACAGGAGCTTCTTTAACAAGTCTCTATCCGTGTCCAAACACTAACACGTACACGGAGGATTCTGTAGACACTCAAACTCTCTGAGTTTGTGTTTATTCTGTTTTTAACCTTCTCTGTCCTTCTTCACAGTGCTGAAAAGACTACTTCAAGCTTCTCGACCATTCACTGCATTCCTTGATGATCAGCAGTAGCTGAAAGGTCCTTAAGTGAGGAGAGGGACACCTCTTGCCTTGCCCTGCACCGCTCCTGCATACCATTCCCAGATACATGATCTGTTGAAGGTGGATCCTCAACCGTGCAGCCTTCTCCCCTGCTCTTACTCTAAATGCCGCAAGTCCTTCATGCTGTCTCTGACTGTCTGGAGCTGAAACTGCGGGTGCAGCTGTACCACAATTCATCTCCAGATTTTTAGAAAACACTACGGTATTTTAAAAACAGAAACATATTTGCACAACCAGAAAATACGAAGGGATCCCTTCTGCCTGTTGCTGTGCGTACGCTTGTCCTTTGAGGTTCCAGGCACTAGTTTCAATATGGATTGCCAAGGGGCAATCTAAAGCAGTGGCCGTCTATGAGAAGCCTCTTTATAGCCCCAATTTTTCCAAACCACACCACACCATCAAAAAACAATTCTGAACAAGCACAAATCTAGACCCATGGATAGCCATGAGAAACCGATAGCCAAAGGAACTGAAAAGATTCAGAATGAAATATGAGATTACATGTCAATAACAGAATACAATGCATTGCACATAAATTTAGGATTTTTTTCTTTCCTTAGACATAGGAAAAAAATAAATCTTTAGTTTGATCAGATATGGAAATAAAGGGATTAAAAGAACCAGACGAGTGATTTGTAATTGGTCTCCAGACTGTACCGTTTCCTTCAGTAAAGTGCATGCAAGTGAATAAAACTGCATGGATGGACTTTATTAGCTGCAGCTTTCCTTCCTGACTCCGGGATTAGAGGAATACTTTAACCTTGACACATTCATCTTATACTCACAAAGCTCCACTTTTAACAGTCCCTTCTCCTTTCCTCTTCACTTCTCTGGTTCTGGCACATAATTTTCTAAATTAGAAGAGGCTACTGTTCTGTCTTAGAAAGCAAAGGAATTCTCACTTATCTTTGTTAGCAAGAGCATGGAGAAATTAAAGATGTTTTATTATTAATACATCCTAAAAGTCTATTGCAGATGGCAGAAACATGGCAAAAGCAGAGGTTTGTATAAATAAGGCCCTTGAAAGGATGCATTAGGCTATCCTTTAAATATGTTAAAAGGAAAAATAGAAGGAGCATGATTTTATTTATCAGATAGTAATGTAAAGCCAAGTATGCAAATACACGTTACTTATATATTAATGAGAAATTGTATTTCTTTGAAGCTTCCTTTATGCTAGAGAAGTTTGCAGTGAGATTTTTCAAAAGCACTCCAGCTCTGCACCAAGCAGCATGTAGGGATGCTGCTCCTGCTGCCCTTCCTGAAGGCAGAACTGGGCCATTACACAGCATCTGTGAGAAGTCCATAGCCGTGGAGAAAACTGCCATGCGCAGCTACTGGCACACCTACCATCCTCAGACATGAGGAAATAAAAACTTATTCAGAGGGCTGGTGAAAATGAGAACGCAAGGAAGTTTTCGTCTGTGTGTGTGGAAGCGGGTGGTATTTAGCAAAACACTTGAAAGTTAATTGCAGAATAAAAGAATACACCTCAAAGGTACACACTTCCTCAGTACACCGATTTATTATAATTACACAGTTTACCCTTACCTTTTTTCTTTATCCAGCCACATATTTGAGTTGCTTTAGATTAAAGTATACGTCTTGTTAATTATGGCATTTAGTTCTCAAATCGTAATTGGTGTCTGGTGCTAAGCTCCTATAACTCTTCTTGTCACTGTTTCAAGGGGGCCCATTTAATTTGCCTGAGGTAAACTAAAATGGAAAGTACCGTCTTATTTGAGTAACATGAGATATTTCTTGTGGCTTTAATGATCAAATATTGTACTGCTTATGGGGAGTATGATTGGGGGTTGGGGGTGACAATGGGCAGTCCTACCTGCCAAGAGCTAATCAAGGTAGATGATCCCATAATAATTTTAAGGAGTTTTATTACATCCTTTAAGCAGATGAAAGTAATACTGCCTAGAATAAACAAACACCATTAGGTATTGGATAAAAATCATTACAGTGAGCTACCGAGAACTTTCCTGCCACGTCTTCCTTTAAAAAAAATATCTCGCAGGAGTGTGGGAGACAGAAACTTTTTACCCCAACCTAATCACAATTTTCTCCTACCACTTGGGAAATAAACCAGGGACAAAAGCTGAAGAAGTGACTTTGTGGGTATTGAGGAGGAGAGCACCTGGCGGCTGTCAGGTGCAGACCAGAACTAGCTGTCTCATCCTGTTGTAAAACCACACTACCCAAAACTGATGCGCAAGCTTCCCCAAGCCTTTTCTTCAGGCACTTTAAGTATTGTCTGGTAACTCCTCTTTCAGGTCAAGATAAACGGGTATCTTCAAATTAGACTCCAAAGCTGTACTTCAGCATCAGCCAGATTTGCAAGGCACTTGAGTAAAGAAATTTCTCAATTTGTTCTCCCAGTGGCAATTTACCTCAATAAGCATTTTCTCCCACAATTTCCCATTAAATTAAACAATTAGCCTGTTTTGTAGCTTTGAGGGCCTACTCTTTCTGCATAAATAAAGTGAGTGCTTTTTCTGCTCCAATTTCCTCTGTCAGCATCATCCCCCACATTTTTTACTGTGTACCAACTTATCGGTATGGAGAGATGGTTAGACAGTCTAGACAGTCAGTAAGTCAAGTCTCTCCTGTGCTTTTCCCTAAGAAACGCGTACCCAGAAGCAGTTGTTGCACACCACCTGTGTTTTCACAATAGCTTTTTCTTCTGTTTAATGGATTTGCTCTCACTGTTTGAAGATAACTAGATTGGTGGTCATATGTTTGCTGGATTCTTGACCTGTGCTAGGCAGAAACCAAACCACTTCATCTCACATTTATCTGCAGAGGTTTTCCTACTTTTTCTCCATCCCAGTTTTGTGGCTGAAAGAAGGTGATAGAAGCCCATGGCACCTAACAAAAATGTGCCTCTTTTGTTCATGGCAGCACTGAACCTGGCAGTTCTCTCCTCTCCCTTGGGTTTCTCTTTAGAAGGTGAGAGGTTAAAATCTCTCTATCCTTTGGCTCTTGATGGCAAAGATCAATTTGACAAATTATCTCTAAATGTGTCTAGTCAGAAAGAGGTTTCCAACAGGCATTTCAAGCAGGCTCACACTTGACTTGCTCTGGTTTCAAAGCAGCAATGATCAATTCTTCGGTGCACAGTCCTTCCACATTCCCCTCAGGTGAAGATATATGATTGGATGCATTATAAGAGCATCTCAGTTTTATGTGGCGCTAATGCCTATCTATCTGAGGTGCTCTGTTTATTGTTTATATCCTATTTTATCTTGTTCCTTCCCCTCTGTCTTCATTCAGCAACAGCTGGGGGAATGTAGGACAGCCATTCATTCACTGCTGTAACTCGTAGTACTGATGGAAGTCTGTGCAACCTTTCCCATAAATATGCCATCAAATTTCTGATCATCAGGACTGGATCCTGCTGAGGAATAGGGACAAGCATCAAGACTTCTGGAGCCACTGAGAGGTGAACGGAGCCTTCAACTAGCAAGCACTTGCAATAAAAGCTCTGCCACTGTGGGTACAAATGAACGTGCCCTATTGCAATTTGAGATGACAACTCTGGGACAGACTGAGGAAACCAAACCGTAGCACGGGATTCTTATGCATGACTTTTCTATCATCTTGAAGCCAACTAGATAGACAGTCCCAATCAGAAACAGACTATTCCCTTTGTAGTTCTGTGAGACTAAAACATTTGTCATCATGACATTGCTCATAGTTCTCACTTTGCCTCACATGGAGTGAAATTGTAGTCTTGCTGAAGGCATATTTCTTGCCTACTACATCATTAGTCATTGGCCACAGACTTCAATTTAACAAGCAAAATCAGCAAGCTAACAAGGCCGTTGTCACCTGTGTTGCCTATCAGACTGCATCATATACATGAACAGTTAAACTTCAGCAGCTTATTGAGAAATTGCCTCCTCTGGAGATGGCAAAATGAGAGGAAGATAGAGGGAGATTTTTGTATTTCATTCCTTAATGCATTTTACTTCACAGACACCCAGGAAAAGGCCCTTTGCACCCAGTGAACACAAATATGTATAAAGGAAATTCATCTTTTGGAAACGCCTACAAGCCCTTTTTGTCATCATAGTTGTCATTGAGAAACTCACTGGCACTTTGGGAACTCAGCCACATCAGTACCAACAGCCAAGACCAATCACCAAGTCTCTGCTGAGGCTGGGGAGGACATCTGTGATAATCTTTATTCAGCAAGACAGTTATTCCAAGACAGCAAGAATCTTTTCTGTAAAAAAAAAGAACTATGGGAAACACAGAAGTCTGCTTTTCCAAGGGCAGCAATAATTCTTGTTTTCTTCAGGAAGAAAATGAGGAGACTTTGACTACGTGTCCATAGCAGTGACATTTATTGGCTAATAAAAAAGCTGCAAAATGGAAGTCAGATCCAGCTGAGTGGTGACAATTGCCAATGGAGACACCTTAAATCCTTCCTTTTTGCATCATTCTGTATAGTAGGGTCAATACCACCCTATCCTGTCTCTGAGACTGCAGGGGTCACAACAGCAATACCTTTGGCAGCTGCAAGGTGAAGTTTGACAGGACAAGAGGAAATGGGGACAAACTTGTATGTAAGAAGTTCCACCAAAAATAAGGAGGAACTTCTTTACCTTGAGGGTGGCAGAGCACTGGAACAGGCTGCCCAGGGAGGTGGTGGAGTCTCCATCTCTGGAGACATTCAAAACCTGCCTGGACAAGTTCCTGTGAAATCTGCTCTGAGTGGACCTGGTTTGGCAGGGGGGTTGGACTAGATGATCTCCAGAGGTCCCTTCCAAGCCCATGAGGTTCTGGGATTCTGTGAAGGTGCATTTTTCACTATGGCTTTGTTCAAAGAGGAATTCCTCCAGCAAGAACCTCCTTGCAGTCAAGAGCCTCTAAGAAAGAACTTTAATTCTCTCAAGTACTTTCTGAAAATGGAGACTTCATCAAGGAGGACTAGCACTGTTCCACTACAGTATCTTGCCTGTGCTGGTCTGTACATAACATCTCTTCCCCTTCACCCAAAGACTGACAAAGAACTCGTGAGCACCTCATTGGCAAAGAAGCCCCAGACCAAGGGCTTCTCACAGCTTCTCCTCACAAAGAAACATGCTACATCAGTTGTACCAAGTTATAAGCCAAATGGTGTCATGCGATGTGTGGTAATCATAAATGCAGTAATACCAATCTTAAGCATACCTCATATCAGCACCTGCTGTAAATTGGCCATGGAGTGTTATTCTTGAGGGAAAACCTGTCATGAAGTTAGACCTAACTCAAGCATACAAATAGCTGATCATTGGCAATGACACCAGAGGACATCAAGTGATGCCATTTAGGGAGAACGGGTAATGCTAACCATTTTCTGTGGTCCCTTTCCCCTCTTATCCCTTCAGGAACTGCAGTGGTGTTAGTGCTAGAGGGTATATCCTTGCCTGTTCCTTTCAATATCTGTTCACGGACTTCTTGGGTGTGAATCTGTCTAAACATTTTTTGAACCTGCTGACACTGTGCCTCCAAAACATCCTGGATAAGAAAGTCCAAAAGTTTATTACCTGCCTTATCAAGGGTTACTTTATATCTTTTAAATGATCACCTACTCATTTCACAAAGTGCTTCCTAGTATTACAGGATTCACTGAGTAACATTTCCTCACTTAGTTTATATATCATCTTCATGTGATACAGACCTCAGTCATATCCCTCTTCAGCCATTTTGCTTCCAAACTGAAGAGTCTCAGCATTTTTAATCTCTCCTTGTAAGATAATTGCTCTCTTGACTCAATCGTTTCAGTTATCCTTTTCTGGACATTCTCTAAGCCCACTCACTATATGCTTCTTCAGATGCAGAGACCAGAAATGTGCTCAACATGGTGCTCTCAACACAGGAGCAAAAGGCACCTTCAGTCTTGTTCACATGGCATTCTTGCTGATGATTTTGTTGGCTTTTTATCTGCTTCAGCACATTAAGCCAAGAATTTCAGAGAATCACTGGCAATGATTTCAAGATTTCTTTTATGAAAGTGATAACTTACAGTCCAGAGTTCACCACAGTGTAGGCCTGGTTAAGATCACATTTTTTCTAGACTAATTATCTCACGCTTACCTCAAGTTAAGTGTATCTACCACCTTTTTGTTCATTCAGTGTTATGAGTTTCTTTGGCTGTTCCTCACCGTTGATGTAGCATTTGATTTCCCAAAACTGCTTATCCAAAAATTAGAGACATTCCGTCACTGACAAAGATTCACAATCAAACTTGTCCCAGTAATGATCCCAAAAGGATGCTACTGCTGACTTTACTCCACCACAAGATATGGCCACTAAGTGACTCGCAGCTTCCTAACCCTAACCAGCTTTCAGTTTGGAAATGAACCCTTCCTCTATCCCCACAGCAATTTTATGTCTTTAAAATGTTCTGGTGTGAAACATCATCAAGTACTTCCTGAAAATCCTAGTGGAACATGTCCACTGGATGACCTTTATCCACAGGCTTATTGACATTGTCACAGAATGCTATCAGACTTCCCTTTACAGAGGCCACACTGGTTCTTTTTTCAGTGGATCATATTTATCCATGTACTCTTATCAATATGACCTCATTCTTAAAGACTGACTCTACCAGCTTGATGGGGAGGCAGGTTATCTCCAATATGGAATTTCTGCTTCATCGATAAATTTGCAATGAATTCTGAAAGTTCTGCTTTCCAGATATTCTTCAGCAATGTTTCTGTCTGGGGATGTGAGGGGGTGTGTGTGTCTGTGTGTGTGTTGCGTATTTTCTGAACAACCTCAAGAAATTTGGAGATTATTAAGAAACCGAGTATGTAAGTTATAAAGGAAAAATATAAAATTGGCGGGGCTAGGGACATCCTTCTTGGACTGCAGCTGGCATCAACCTCACAGATACTGGTAGGGACAACCCATTAAGCCCCTCTGCCAAAACCCAGACAGGTATTCCTTGGATAGCTGAAATTCTGCCACAGAAAAAGGAAACAAGTGCCAAACTTCACCACTTTTTCATCATGGGAGTTTCATGGCAGTAGAGTTGCCAGGACATAGAGGCCTCCAGAACTATTTGAGAAGCTACATTCAGCTCTCTGGTAGTTCACAGCAATAGACAACACTTCTGGTTATTTGTGAAAAGTAGTCTTACTGCCTTGATGTAATTCTATCATGCATAGGAATGAAGTCCCTAAAGCCTCATTCAAGGGATTTAATAGCAACAGATACAATTATGCATGGATTACAGAGAAGAGTTTCCTACTGTTGCAGGAATCAAAATTTTCCATAGGGAAAATTCTAACATATACAGTTGTCCATCTGATGTTTGTGTAGGTCACAAGTCACTCCTGTGATTCTCTTAAAATACTTGTTAAATCCATATGAATGCAGAAGGGAAATATTTTGCTAAACTTTATCATATTTGCAAGCCAGTAAGAACTCCTAGCACAAGTGTTCTGACCAAACTGCTGCTGCAGATGTGGTCCCAGACTGTCATTGCATCCCAGACTGTCACTTCGTTGCTGGAATATATTTCCTTGGTTTGTCTGTTCATGCTGACCAGGTAGCAAGACTGACTGCCAAAGAGTCAACACTGCCCTGTGTTTCCAACTGACATCAGAGGACAGCCAGTCAAGAAATTGTCCAAGAAGTTCAATCCATTTTAACCCAACAAAATGAGCTGCCTGCTCATAATGCCTGGGTGCAAGGTCCAATTATTTTCAAGCAAACCAGCCAACTGTTTTTCTATCTTAATATACTATGTCCAAAACAACACGGGCATGAAAGTACTGGCTTGATGTTATATCTGATGGCCCAGACCTGACATCAGCTGAGAAATTCTTAAAGGAGTAAACCACTTGCCAAGATCCTTGACATAACCAAAAGCTCCAATATTATCTCTTTTAAAACTGCCCAAGAAATCCCAATCCAAATCCCATACTGACTGCACTGATCGATTTCCTGGAAAGCACTTTTAAACCTTAGCTAGACAAGGCTTGAGGTGATTTTGCTCTCCTCACAAACAGCTAGTCTCTGCTTTTTCTCAACTATGAAACTTAACAGACTCTCGGATACTGCCACATCTGACCCTAGGATCTCCTTTTAACTCTGGTGATTTTAAGAGCTTCACCAAAAGCGCACTAATTTGAGCTGTCACTATCATGCTGTGCCGTCTCCAAGCACATGGTCTGGTTGAATGTAAGGTGCAACCAGCCAAAGATTTAATCCTTTCAAGCTGTTATTAAGGGAGACTGGCTGATGAGGCTTGCGGGGTTCCTCATTGTTCTTGCATGTCACTCCTCATCTGAATATTGCACACAGCCCCCCTGAAGCTGTCCCATTGGACAAGTTATCAAACTATGCCTCACTCGTCGCAACCCCAATCTATCTGAAGGATTGCAATACAAGCAGGAACAGGTTTTGGATTCATCTCTGACATCATCTACCCGGCATTCCTTTGCACTGCGAGAGCGTATTTGCTCAAAGCTACGGAGCTGTGCCAAAGGCAGCCCCTTCTGTTATCAAGGCCGCTGCACTTGACTCACTGGAAGTGCAGATTGCCAAGGGATAAGGTTGAACTGCCGTGTCAACTGGTTGACAAGACACCTGTCCTTCAGTTCTCCAGGGGCCTCTCTCCAGGGCCTGGGACTACTCCTGCGTTCACAACCCAATAGCCCAAGCCTAGCAAAGTCTTTACTCAAGTGCGTAAGACTTCTTTCTTGCTCAGAGTTCATGAGTCACAGACCTCATCACTCCTAAGAGGAAAGAATGCACACCACAGAGGAGTTAAATTTGTTTCCTTCAGAGGGATAATTATATCACCTAAAACAAGCACAGAGGACTGCAAGGTTTCATGCGGTCTGAACACCTACTAGAGGTTATTGTGTTTTATGTGGGGGAAGCTGTTCCTTGTTTGTGCAAACAGAATTCACGCTATGACCTGTTTCTCTACTTCTCCATTCAAGCAGAACCCAGAAAGATGTGGGGAGCAGGGGAAGCTGTTTGTGGTGGTGTTTTGCTCATAGTACTACGAAATTACATTCACATACCCCAGGCTGCTCCTAGCCTGTTCTGCTCCACAAACAAAACAGTGTACATGCAGGAATCCACTGGCTCAAACACATGCAGAAAGCTGTTTTAGGGACAGCTTCTCTTTGCTTTACCCATGAATGACTTCTTAGTGGGATTATTCCACATGAATAAGGAAGGGTTATCTGGTCTGTAAGACATGCTTTCTTTTGAGTCTTGCAAGGGAAACAGTGGAAACGCTATTGTTGAGTCACATAAAACTAGAACAGACAAGTTGCTATGGACAAGGCTGTGCCACTTAGACACAGCCCTCTGGTGGGAGTCGTGCTGAAGGCCCTCTTGGCTAGGGGTATTTTCCCTTCCAAGGCCTCACAGTTACTAATCCTGGTAAAAGATTGTCTCTGTCTCCCCGTGCAGCTGGCCAGCCTGGGAGAAGACAGCCCGCTAGCTGCTTCTCATCCCCCTTGGAGTGCTGAGCTTGCTGTGAGGAGCAGGTAGGGAATAGTCCCGCACGTAATGAACAAGTAGCATTGCAAGGGGAAAAAGCTTTTGTTCATCCCTATCCCTTCCAGATAAGCACGTATAGGAGAGGGAGAAAGTGAACCCTAAGAAGAGCATGGAAAAAAGCCCTCGGCTCCTGCTGGAGGGATGGAGGCTGGGTGATGTGCAGGGCAATTGTTTTCCTAACTCTAATTCAAACAACATCAGCTTCAGTCAGCTGTCTACCACTCTCACCCTCTCGGCTTTAGTTCTGCCTCCTTGCTCCTATCACAGGCCTTTGTGGTTTCAAACAGCTTATTAGACAGTATCCATGTATATTTTTTTTAAGGCCAGGCTGGATGGGGCTTTGAGCAACCTGGTCTCCAGTGGGAGGTGTCCCTGCCCAGGGCAGGGGGGTTGGAACTCGATGATCTTTAAGGTCCCTTCCAACTCTAACCATTCTATGATTTTCTTTCTGAATGTGTCACAGTCTCTTTCAATTAACCACCCCAGTTTCAAGGATCAGTCGTGCATTCACCCCACGTACAGACTTTGCTTGCTTGCTGACTAATCACAGGTAGCATGGCCCCTAAAAGCTGACACCAGTATAATTTGTATAATAGTCATATGCACAATTGTGCTCTATACTTGTTCATTCACCAGTGCAAACAGTTTTCCCTGGGCTTATGGTAATTTGTACTATGGTGGTTTCAACACCAAGAGGCAGGCAAGTTGTTGTCCTCGGCAGCCTGGTGGACCTGGCAGCCAGCCCGCTGGGAACAGCTTAAAGCAGTGGCTGCAACAAGGAGTTAAAAATCATTAAGCTCGTTCTAAAACCCTAGCTGAAGGGCTGGTGCACTGTTTGGGTTTGAATTAGTCACTTGACCTCTGTTTGTTTTATTCATCCCAGCTGGAGAACTGGGCATAAAAGCAGACCCTTGCCGCAAATCTATAGCAGATTAAAGGAGGGAAAACAGAGCACACTAAGAGGAAGAACAAAACCCAGGCCACAATATTTTCATCAGTATAACAGCTGTGGGCTTCAGGTAGAGTTTTAAAAGTGTCTCTCTGACTTAGGATGTGGTTTCTCAAGCAACAGGGGTTACTGCAGATACCCGACCAGCATACACAAGGCAATGACACGCAGAGGTACTAAACATTTCACCCTGGCCTCCTGCCTCGTGCTGCCTTCAAACCTGAGTACCAGCCGTGTTAATGGAGGTCCAGATGCACCACGGCCCAAGAAGTGAGGACAAAATGTGTAACTCTGCTGGATACATCCACTTTTTAAATCCCTGAAACCTTGTCAAGGTAAAATTTTTTAACTTTGGAGGTTTGTCTGGGATTTCTAGATCTACACCCCCTGAGAGCAACACACCTCCTCCAGCACCTTTCGGATACAGTATTGTCACCACAGAGCTGGTGTGTTGGACCATACCAGCTGTTTCTGGACCTAACTGTGCCTACTGTGAATAAGCTGGACCCATGGCTTGCTTAGTAAATTCAGCTAAATCTGATTTACTGTGTGAGCACTCCTCCACGTACTTCAGCTGGGATATACATGAGCCACAGCCAGAGACTCTTCTCTCATGAGATCTCAAGGATCGTTAGCTCAGACTCAGCAGACATGGCTATGGTAAAATATGACCTACAGAGCCAGATGTGGTCTCACTCTACTGTGCACTGCCCTGCTTCCAGTTAGCTCATATTAAGTCAGCTGGAGTATTTCTGCACCTAAGATGCACGTGTATCCCTAAGGACAAAAGGGCATTTGCAAAAAGTTACTTCAAAGCTGCACAAATTTCTCTCCTCTGCCTGCTGGCCTTTGGATAACTAAAATAAGATCCCAAATCCTTTCTAGACAGTCAGCTTCCTCTGCAGTAAGGTTTTAAGAGATTTTTTTTTTGAAATCTGGAAAGCTTTATCAGTTGATGAACGTGAACAGTATACGATCACAAACGATACACAAATGTACAGAAGGAAAACCTCCATTCAGAAGCAAGAACAAATGATATATGATAGGCGTAGAACATAGGATTTGTACAATATTGTTTATATTCACTTTTCACCTTTTCAAGGAGGTGAGTTTGCCCTCCTTTTTTTTTGTTTTACTGCCATCTTCCCCATTTTCCAGCACATGCACCCACCTGTCTCTCTGTGTATAGTACTGCTGTAGGAGCTGAGCAGAGTTTGAAAGCCCCAGAAGCCCTTTAGACTTTTCAAGGTTTGCAAGTCCAGACCTTCCAGAGCAAGGACATGCACATCCCAACAGTCTGTTCTGGGGTTTTACTTTTGTTCGAAGAGGTGGGATGAATTCAAATTAATGCATAAATAAAATCATTAAACAAATATTCTGTGCAACTGTTACTGGGACATGCCATTATGCCTAACTCTAATTAAACTTAGTTCCGATTGACCTCAGGATCTGTTTGAAGTCGATGACGCATGGGCACTGCTTACAAGTGAACACATGCTGATGGTCAAGAAGTAAAATCTCTCTCCGTACAGTGGACCAATGCATGGACCAAGTGTCATTCAGAGTCTTCCTGAAGCCTACCCAGAAGGCTGACATGGAATTCAGCCAAAACTGACCTGCACGAGAGACGGTACATCAACAACACTACCCATAACAAAGACAGATAAAAACAAACCAGCGGGCAGATGTCAAGTAAGGCTGAGAATGGATTTCTGTACGTGCTTCTTTTGCACCAACATATGATGCCCTGTTCTGGGCAAGCATCACATGGAGCATGCTATGGCACTATAATCCGTATCACTAACAGCATCAAAATTCTTAATCACATACACGCAATAAAATTTAAAAGTTATAGCATAGTAAAGTCATAGCAAGTCCTAACTGTTGAAAACCACCTTTTATATTTAATACAAAATAATTTTCTTATTACGTATGATGCAATTCAGGTAATCTGAGAAACCCAGAAAGGGATTCTTGAATTCTCTCCCTCAGGCTACTCATAAACAAAATGATGTACAACTTTGGAAATTTTATTTCAGAATCATTACAGACCTTCATTTTTAGGAGATGTTCAGAGGCAAATTCCAGCTGAAAACTTAGAAGCTTTCTTTTTGGCAAACTTTGTTTCTGAAGCTCTTTTCCTTCTGTCTCCCTTTAGCTATCCAGATATATGCCAAACTACCAGGAATTGCCTTTACCTGGTTTATTTGCTCCTTTTGACAATTAAACCTATGAGAGGACAGAAGTAGAGCAAGACTATTTTGGGCAGTATAAGGACACATCTTTCAAGGAGTCTGTAGTTCTTCCAGAGAGGTGGTGATGACTATTGGGCACCACACCAGTGCATGTGATTTGGGTGATTTGGCACGCAAGTACGTGCACTCTCTTACTGGATTTACACATGCAGAAGGATGACATTTTTGTAGATACATCCACTGAGCTCATACCAGAAAATTTAGCCTCAAAATGGCTAGGGAGGAAAACAAAAATCAACATTTTTCAAACTTCTGTTTTTAAAATTGTATGTTGAGAATAATGGATGATAATGCAACTCGAACATGGACGCGAGCTATTCTGCAATGGTTAACTGCACATGACTTAGAATCATAGAATGGTTAGAGTTGGAAGGGACCTTAAAGATCATCAAGTTCCAACCCCCCTGCCGTGGGCAGGGACACCTTCCTGACCTCTGCATCATTGACCAGAGATTAAACATGGCTACTTATTCAGAACCACTGCTGCTTTACCTTTGGGGACCCCATATTCAGAAAAAAAAAAAAAAAAAAGACTCCAGCATGTATGCAAGTTCAATCTTTAGTTGCTCTGCTGAGTCAACCATGAAGGACTCATTGGGAGGCAAACTCCAGACCACTATGGCTGATTCACAACTCAAACAATAGACCTTTCTTCACTTTTCCCCTTTATTATCATAGAATCATAGAATTGTCTGGGTTGGAAGGGACCTTAAAGATAACCTAGTTCCAACCTCCCTGCCATGGGCAAGGACACCTCCCATTAGACCAGGTTGCTCAAAGCCCCATCCAGCCTGGCCTTGAACACTTTTGGGGATGGAGCATCCACAACTTCCCTGGGCAACGTGTTCCAGTGTCTCACCATCCTCACAGTAAAGAATTTCTTCCTGATATCTAAATCTCCCCTCTTTCAGTTTAAAATTGTTACCCCTCAACCTATCACTACAATCCCTCATAAAGAGTACCTCCCCACCTCTCCTGTAGGTCCCCTTTAGGTACTGGAAGGCTGCTATAAGGTCTTCCCAGAGCCTTCTCTTCTCCAGGCTGAACAACCCCAACTCTCTTAACCTGGACTCATAGCAGAGGTGCTCTAGCCCTCTGGTCATTTTCATGGCCCTCCTCTGGAATCATTCCAACAGGTCCATGTCCTTCCTGTGCTGAGGACTCCAGAGCTGGATGCCGTACTCCAGGTGGGGTCTCACCAGAGCAGAGCAGAGGGGCAAAATCACCTCCCTTGACCTGCTGGCCACACTTCCTTTCCTGCAGCCAAGGACACGGTTGGTTTTCTGGGCTGCAAGCACACATTACCAGGTCATATCGAGCTTCCCATCCACCAACACACACAAGTCCTTCTCTCCTCAGGGCTGCTCTCAATCCATTCTCCACCCATTACAGGTCTCACTGACAAGTTAGTCTGCAGTGCCCATCCAAGTTACTACCACCAGTTATTGGCCCCATCCTGTCCTCACAGGTAACTCAGCAGTTCAGGAACCACTTCCCAAAATTCTACAGTTTTCATCACAAGGGAACCAACATGATCTGAACGTAGTGGTCACGGGGAATCCTTCCTCAGAACTATTAAGTTTAACAGTTCTTGAGCTGATTCGGGAGCAGCCCAAGACTGAGAAAGACAAATAGCTAGGGCCAGTAGCAACACCTGCTCCCCAGTCTGAATTGTCCCCATCAGTCTATCACTCCCCTGGCATTTGTAAGCCACCCATTTTTCCCTCAAGCCTACATATGTCTAATGTGATCCTGTTCTCACATCAACTAAACTTCAAACAAGATCCATTGAGGCCACATAAAAACAAGACCTAATGACTAAGGGAACAAAATGTTTTGCATCTGTGTTGGTGTAAATGACAGGAGCCTCTTCCACCTCTTCTTCCATGGCAGCTTTACCAAAGTGCAACTCCTTGAAGCCAAGGCACAGTCTAACACATCTATTTCCAAAGCCATGGCGTTTTAAACATAATGATTTCCCTAAACTTCAATCAATCATAAAAAATTACAAGCAAATATAAACAAGATAAATATGGCCCTGGATTGCCTCCAGAGCCCTGTGGTACACTGCAGGCAGAGGATAATGTAATTAAATATGGGCAGCCTGCCGACTACTCACTGTCAGTTTTGTCCGGATGTGAGCTGAAGAAGTTTGCCCTCTTGCAAAAATTTGTTTTACAGTGGTACAACTTAATTGAGCTTGGAAAGCTTCCGCAGGCATTAGCAATGGCTTACCTCGCTAATGAGTAGGGATAATGCAACCATTTTGACTCGGTGGGCAAAATCCGTCCTCGTAACCATTTCGTACCCTAACAAGTAAATTAGGAACTAACGGATAATGTGTGCTCGGGGGAAAAAAAGAGACTGATAAAATAAGCTGAAAATGGTTCCTTGTGTTGAAAACATACTGCTGTGAAGAAGAACTCAGCTCCATGTGAATTGCTACACGATACATGGAATATACTGGTGTAATTTCTGCAAAAATCAATGGGGAACTTCCTCTACAGTGCTGATGCTCTCACCTCCTTTCCAAAGTTGCCTAGTCACCTATGTCAGAGGAGATTCAGCCCAGGGAATCACAAAAGGGCTACTTTTGCAATAGGCCAGTTTACGCTCAGTGAAAGAAGCCGCCTCTCATTTCCTGACGTCTGGTTGCCATATTGAGCTGGGCAAGCCCAGCACTCCGGCACCAACATACTCAATCGACTTCGAAAAGCAGAGCATGGCCGTCTTTGGCAGGGGTGATTTGCTGGGTGGTGCTGTTTCTTTCTTTGATTGGGTTATCAGGCAGCATTTCAATTTGAACGGGACAACAGATCAGTTCATTGCCCAAGCCCCTCCTTTTCCCTGTGAATACGGATCCTCTGCCCACAAGGTTTATCCCAGACTAAGTCTGGAAGTCTCTTTTGAGGAAGCCCCTTGTTTTACAAGTATCGGCAGTTACTGCAAAAATGGAATGACAGTACCCTCTCTTCCTGCATTTCTTATTGCAAGATCTAGTTTAAGATGTGCTGCCTAGAACAGCTGCAAAATAGAGGGCAGATCTGAGCAGTCTGTGGGGCGCTGTCAGCAAAATGAGATGGAATAGTTGCTTATCTGCTTTACAAAACGGGACCGAAAAGCCTTCCTTAGAAAGTCTCATGAAGTGTGGCAATTCCGGACAGTGGTTCAAGCTCCCTGAAGTATGACGTTTTGCAAGACTATGGTTGGGTTTTTCGAAAAAAAAAAAAAAACCCAACAAAAAAACGTTTGTCTCTCAGAAAGTCTTTTAACAATGCTCAGTCTTATACTCGAACACACACAATGAAGGCGGGCACAGGAAGGAGACTTGGCTTGAGCTCAAGATTCCCTGGTGGTTGGGACTTTGGGGTTATTTTCATTCTGTCTGACTTGTACACTGTAATTGCACTGGGGCTGCAGATGACAAATTAACTTTTTTTTTTTTTGCTGCTGCTTACAGGTATTTGTTTGGATCCAGGGGGTGATTTTTTTGCACACAGGGATGTGTCAAGCATGTGTGAACATTGCATTTCATAAGATTAGAATTAAGCAATGCACCTGGGAGATGACATAGCCTGCAGCCCACTGCCTTTAAGAAGAGTCTTCTCCAAAGCCATGTCTGTGTTATGTATAGAATAAGGCATAAGGTTCACACATAAAATTCATCCTTAACAATACTGCCAAGACACATTTGTAATGAACAGTTGTGTTATCTCCCAAATGGGCAGACAGTTCAAAGCTAATTTGCTCACCAGCATCACTCAAGGAGAACCTCCTTTTGTTTATATTTGTACATATGAGATATCAAAAACAGATAACATCGGCACCTGGTTTGCTCCTGACTCTCGTAAGTGACTTCCCACATGACTTGTTGGGGTGGAGGATGGCAAGAAAACCATCAGACAGATCCCTGTAGGTAGGTGCAAAACAAACAGCACCTTTTTTACTCTTATGCATAAAAGGTGACCTACGTACAACTTTTACCTTGAATAACTGAAACAGGAAGTTGCCTGATTTTGTTTAGCCTCTCACAGGCAAGGAAGCTTTGCCCCTGGCTAAGGCCAGGTCTGGGGCCCTCTTGAGACCTTCTTGAGGCAGTAGCATCATGGGCAAGTAGAGTACCAAGGCAAACCTACACATTGGGTCCCAGAGTTAAAAAAAACCATGTACCTGGCAGAGGGCCTTGGAGCATTTGGAGCAGGCAGCTCTAGATCAGAAGCCAGATGACATTCCTGGTTCTGTATCAAGTTTTAGAAAGAGCCTTTAAGAAGTATTGGCATCTGCATCTGCCACTTTCCCACATACATACACATAAGAGCAGCCATACCACATCTGACTAGTGGCCTGACTCTGACAGTAGCCAACATCATCAGATATTTTAAAAACACTACAGCTAGCCAGCATGGGCAGCTGGCGTTTTTCTGGAGTACTTACCTAACCTCTAACATCTAGGATACACCCAACTTGCTGGCTAAATGCTGACTTCAGGAGCCTATCATATATGCCATTTGACACATTTCTTGGTCTCTCTCCCGGCCTAGGACACATGACACAGAAAACCGAAAAGTTGCAGCAACCAAGAATGCACAGGGGACAAGCAAAAGACATCCTTAGGGTTGGTGCAGGGGGGCACAAAGTAGCTTTGAGATTAGGCAGGGAAAAGAAGATGTGGCATAAAGCTCACTGTTTTTCGTTGCCTTCCAAAACACACACATGTCCTGCATTAGGTGTAACTGAGTGAAACGAGCATTGGTCTTTATTAAGTATTTCTTTCTCTATACTTCAAATACAAATTTAACTCAGTAGCTTAGGTACACTTAGTAAGTGAATGCTGTTGAGCTCCGGGACACATATATCAATCTAAACAAACAAAAGTAGAGATAGCGAAGAGAGCCAAGGAAAAAAGTTGTTTTCTAAATTGTCAAGAAACATTCTGTTCAAATTTTGATGAAGGCTCAGTTTGGCTTTGTTGTTTGAAAATGCTGGTGATAATGGCCACTTCCTGCAACAGTGGGAACAACATTTCATGTGCATTCAGACATGCATTTTTCCTTACAAAGATGACTTCTTTCAAGTTCCACAAAACCAGGGACTGTCATGTCTACTGTCTTTGCAGGTGATGACAGTTTTGTATTACATACTCATGCTACAGCAGCATATTCTGGCCTCAGCTGGACCCTGTAAGCTCAACACCATAGAGAGAAAGAGTAAATGATAGTTCCTGTCTGCTACAAGCAGCTTAGTAAATCCAGCCTCTCCAGTCCAGCTTACTCCACAGACAAGGAAAGGGCACATATTGTGAGATCTCCTCTGCACATGCTTTTCACAAGTTGTTGTACACGCAATTATCACAGATAACTTGCAGTAACTCTTCCCACAGGGAGGAGAGACCAGGGTGGGTTGCCAGGAGAACAGCTCCTGCAGTTTGTCCCTGGTGTTCCATTTCACAAGAGTCCCAGTACACAGCTGTGGCTGAGTGAATTTTCATGGTCCATTTCTCATGGCTCAAAGACTGTAATTTGGCCACCTTAGTCTAAGGCATCAGAAGTGACAAGAACAAAAAGATCTGTGCCATGGCAGAGGGATGGAGGAACAATAAGCCACTTCAGTATAAACTGGCAGTATGCTTAGTCTACATAGATGAGTATAAATCCAGATAACAGCAGCAAGGATCTTAACTCATCACCAAACCATTAAGAAAGGGCAATCTCTCATTTCCTCTCACCATCTTGTCTAATATTTCATTATTTGCTCACTTCAGGGCTACTTGCTTGGCTTTCCAGGTTAGTAGACTAGAAGGGGAAAAAAAAACTTCCAACATAATATTGTTGTTGTTGATAAATGAAGAAAGAGAAAAAAATAAGCAAAAGTTATGAGTCACCTGAATGCACTTAAGGCAGATGTAGAATTAAGGAACAGGCACTGACATGCACTCATGAGAAAATACACAGTTGCTTTAGCCTCTCTCAAAAAGGAACGCTGCAGGGCAGTAGGACTAAGGGGAGTTTAAAAAATAAAAAGAGAATGGGGGAGGGGGAAGGCTTCTTAACATATAAATCACAGTGTCAAAATCCTTTTATCTTTTGGCGCCCAAATCTCTCATCTGCCTTAGCGAATGCTAAACAAGTCACTAGCAATTCTTTGTGAATTTTTAATTGGTGTTTTCACAACCTCATTCTTGATATTTCTATGAGAAATTAGCAGATGTTCACAAGAAGAGTTTTACAGAGAGAAATCTCTCAGATAGGCTAGGGGTGAGTCTGAGAAAGAGCTGGATGTCCTCTACCTTAGCACTGGCTGCAACAAAAACTCCTAGCTTTTCTTAGCTTCAGACTACACTCTCCAGGAGGAAAGTATACTCTACTGGAAAAGGTAGGCTGAAATTGCCTACATTTGTGCAAGTATTAGGTTTTACATACAAAATTTGCAGGACTGGGTTAGCAGCATCTGGTCTGTACTTCACACGTGGCAAGGTCACAGCAAGACAGAAGTTTAACCCTTTTCCCTGGTGACAACACAAAACTGTTTTATATTGCTACACTATGCAGGAAGAAGTTAAAACTTTAAGATCTGTAGTAAATAGCCTGTAACATGGTTCTAAAAACCACATTTTCTGATCTCACCTACTGGTCCGCCAGAAAGCTCCTTCAAGAGGGAAGTGCTTAGGTCTGGTGTTGGAAATAGTTTATCAGATGACTTATGAATCGACGGACAACACTTCTGTAAGCCAATCCTTCAAAAATTGGGGTTTGCTCAAAAGCCCAGGCAACAAAACTTGACAAGTTTCACACTTTCATTTCAAAGATGCCAAAAGTGTACTTTTCAACATTTTTAAAACAAAATTTCCAATTGTCATTGTACAATGCCATTTTCATCTAAAGGTGTGTAGGACTGTGTAGGACTAGGAAAGAAAGCTCGATAGTCCAAAACAGAAATAAATCCTTTTGTCTGCAGCAGAATGAAATTGTCTGAGTTGACTCTAACATGAGTTTTCTCAATTTGATGTTTCACCAAAAGAAAGAAAATATACGGTTTTGTTTCACCTAACCCAATTTTAAAAGTCAGCCACTGAAACAAAATGTCCATCATTAACCCAACTGCGCTGATGGCTGAACCTCCTGTTGCTGGAATATGTTGAGTGCAAGAAAAAGTTTTAAGAAAAAGGGAGGGTGTGCAGACAGTACATTTTTGAGGTTGATGCTTTTTCCAAATATCGTATGGCTGAGCAGAAGTGTCAAAGGAGCCATTAAGCCACTCACCATGTTTGAGCCAGGGCTGAATTACAGCAGCTAAAAACTCGGCTCATCGTCTTCCTGCTTCTTCTTTCTTGTTTCCCACTTCTACATCACAGACTCCAACAGTAAATTCCTCAGGATAGCAAACATTTTATTTTGAGTGTGGGCAGCATCTACCTGGTCCATAGCAAAGGCTCTTCGGTACAAATCCATACCACCACACGAAAAAAGATTATTCTCAAATGCAATACTTGCTTTCTTTTTTCCCCAGAATAAATACCAGAAGCGGGCTAAGACAACTTTATCGCCCTTCCTCCAGTGAAAAAAGCAACTTTAAACAATAGGAAATTCCTAATTTTCTACAAGTTCCATCTTCTAGCTCTCTAAATGGAAGAGGAAGCCCAAGTCTGCACTACTGACCTGAGCCTGGGCTTTTGCTGGACACACCTACTAGGTCTTCATGTGGACTCTGGTCTAAGGAGAGGTGGAACTCTAGATCATCAGAAAAATAAGCTGTGGGGTTGAACAGGTGTAAATCAGCTATACAATTGGACCTATCTCATTTGGATTTCTTAGTCCTGGCTGGAATCTCTGAAACCATCAATATTTGCAGAGACATTTTGGGCACGGTCAAAGAAAATCTAACCAGATAGGCTGTGACTTTCAACAGGGACCTATCACAGTTGCACCATCAAACCTGACAAAAATCTGATTCTGAACAGTTCGTAATCCCTAAGTCAATCAGCTTTCCCTCTCTTCATCCCTTACTCTTATCCGAGCTGTGCCTTAAACGGGCTCAAGAGAACCAAAAAAAAAAAAAAAATTGGGTTTGTAAAGTTTTTCTTCTTTTTCTTCATGCCAGATTGAGAGGAGGGGAAAAATCATCCTGAAATATGAAAGAACCTTTCTGTTTCTCACACATCTGCAGCTTATTAAGGAGACTATCATAACTGAAGACACTCTGACCAAGCAACTCCAAGTGCCCTCTGGCAGGGCATGAGTAGCCCGTGGTATCAGAGGCTGACAGAACGCCAGGAATCACCAGCAAACTGGCAGCAAGGGACTACAAGCCAGCATGGTAAGAAGCGAGTTCTTTGGTGCAAACCTTCCTGGAGGACTCAGAAATTGGCTAAGAAGTCTAAGACATTTGAAGAGATTGTGGCATGTTAGAACCCACAGAAAAATGTTTCTCCAATGCATTATTTATTGCTTTTCTGTATTTATATAATATCCAGCTTCCTGAGAGTAATTTGTTTTGGATTGTGTAACACTGGGCAGAACATCAAACGTATGTTAATCAGCGGTAATAAAACACTAAGTTTTATGGTCACTGAGGTATTAAATATTGCTAATAAATTATAGGGCTAGCATTTTAAATGAGCTATAGTTTGGAGAAGAGCAGTAACACCATGTCTGAAATCATTAATTGCCATTGCCCGACTTCCTAATTATCAAGAGTTTCAAATACATTTTTAAACCAATATATCACTCTCTGTTATGCACGCAATGAAATACAGCTGCATTTGAAAAGCTTCAATAGCGCTGAGTACTTTACCCCTTCAAAGCACTCTATGGACATGAAAACACGGTACCTCTGTGAAACAGTTAATTATTACTATCCCTGTCTTATACATAGAGGAAGCAGAAGTGCATAGAGGTTAAAAGTCTCCACTGAGACCACCCAGCTTGTTAGAGTCGGGGTTTGCACGGATGGGGGACACATACTCTCCAGTCTTACGAGGCAGGGAATGGGCAGCGCTCCCTTTCCACAGATGCAGCCCGACTGCAGCGACAGCCACCCAGTCATAGCAATGGCATCCCATCCCCACATTGTGTTTCTTCCTCTTGTGGACTGGCAGGGACTGGAAGAAGCAAGAGGCACTAACCTTCTCTTGGGGTAACTCGTAGAGAGGGGAACTGTGCTGCGTATGACAGGCTCTCCTGCTTTCCACGTGCTAGGACGCATTTTAAAAGCAACATTTTTGTGAGCTGCTGTTCTATCCCTTCACTGTGGGGTTGTGTTGTCCCATCCTCCAGGGCAAGCCATGCCTGTCCCTTGGAGGGACATTGCTGGCCCCGCACACAACACACAGGGTGCACGCAGACACTGCAGCGTTTCCCAGCGGGCTGGTATAAGCGTACATTCCAGGTGGACCAGAACAAATGTTCTGCTGCAGATTTGCCTTAACCCAGGGGTGAGCCCACGCCACGAGTGGTGCTGGCGGGTGTGCTGGTAGTTGAAGTGGTCCAGGTGCTCTGGAATGGGACCTTTACAGGGGTCATAAGACATTATCACCCTTATACCAGGTAACAGCCTCGCTAGGTCCATACCGAGATGGTCCCCGTACTAGGGATGATCCATGCTGAGACTCGCACGAGCACCAGGTTTCAAAGCGAGGGGCTTCAGGAAATCATAGAATCATGGAATGGTTAGAGTTGGAAGAGACCTTAAAGATCATCAAGTTCCAACCCCCCTGCCACAGGCGGGGACACCTCCCACCAGACCAGGTTGCTCAAAGCCCCATCCAGCCTGGCCTTGAACCCCTCCAGGGATGGGGC
>JAOXNO010000033.1:24864853-24877554 GCA_028565335.1 Limnodromus scolopaceus
AACCTGTTCCAGTGCCTCACCACCCTCACAGCAAAGAATTTCTTTCTGGTGTCTAATCTAAATCTCCCCTCTTCCAACTTAAAACCGTTACCCCTTGTCCTGTTCTCAGCAGGAGCTGGGGAAGCCTGACGCATCCCTTCAGAAAATGGGGCTCACCCTCCCCTGCAGAGGACTGCTAGCCAAAAGGGCCACAGACAGGCCACACACAGTATGTTTGAGGAGCCTGGCAGCACTCAAGGATGAACATTGTTTGATCTCTGCCTTCCATTCCCCATATTTTAGCCCAGCCCCTACACAGTACGAAAAATATGAGCCATCTTTCTTCTATTACTGTCCATTAAATTCTGCCCAAGCAGTCCCAACAAAGAAGCCTTGTGCTGAAGTGCCCTCATCTGTGCCCACCCCTCAGGCCTGCAGGGTGCCTTCAGACAGCTCCAGGCGCTCTGTTGCTGCTGACCAGACCGTATGCTTTGGGGCAAGAGGGAACAGGACCAGCTAGTCATGACTCACCTGTAAGACACAGGGGCTACAACCAAACACGGCGACGTGACAGCAAATCTGCAGGTGGAGAACGACTCGGGTAACCCAGGAGGGGCCGTGGCTCATCCAGCATGGCCACATCTGGGTGCAGGCGGGAGGATAATGGTGCCCAGGGATAGGACAAGAGGAAATGGGCACAAACTTGAACAGAAGAAGTTCCACCTAAACACGAGGAGGAACTTCTTTCCTTTGAGGGTGGCGGAGCCCTGGAACAGGCTGCCCAGGGAGGTGGTGGAGTCTCCTTCTCTGGAGACATTCAAAACCCCCCTGGACACGTTCCTGTGCAACCTGCTCTGGGTGGACCTGCTCTGGCAGGGGGTTGGACTAGATGATCTCCAGAGGTCCCTTCCAACCCCATGTGATTCTCTGATTCTGTGGCAGCTTGTGCTTGCCCAGGCAGTGCCCTTGGTAGCCACAGGACAGCTTGGCTCGGGCAGCTACGGCAGCTCTGCTACCTTCCTCCAAAAAGGGGCACAGAGCCCAGCGGTATATCCATGGAGCTCCCTGCACACCACAGAGGGGGACAGCAAGCCCTCACCTCACCCAGGGCTGGGCACTGGGTCCCAATGGGGTGTAGGAGGCTACTGGCCTGGGGCAGAAGACCTCCTGCCCATGTGGCAGAGCAATGAAAAGGCAGAACGCCGAGGCTGTGCTGCAGGGTTTCCCACGAGGCACACAGAGCATAAGGAGATGCTGTTTGGCAGCGGACGGCTGCTCCTCCGCTTTGTGGGCTCTTTGCTGGCTGCCTGGTGCCTCCTGACGCAGGCACTCTGCGTGTGGCATGGCCCAGACCGCCGCAGGGGAGCCGCGGGGGACAGCTGGCCCCAGCGTCCCCTCCCATGGCACTGCCATTAATAACAGCACTCCCGCCGCTCCCAAGCGGGCCCCGGTGCCATCCCGGGGTGACCTGTTAGGGAGCCTGGCCTGGGGGACACAGCCAGGGGACGCAGCTGAAAAGGACGTCTTTACTCCAACAAGGCAGTGGCTTCGCTGCCAAAAAAGAAAATTACTTAATTTCTCAGGACAAAAGGGAGCTGAAAATTGGGATGGGAAGAAAGGCAGAAAAGAAATAATGCAAATCAAAGCCCATTCAGACATTTCACAATCGTATAGTAAGAAAGCATAAAGAGCATTCACAAACACATCAGACGTGTCCCAGACTCAAAATCGGAGATGACACCAAAATTGCATTTAGGGAAGAAACATTTATCAAATGAGGAGTTACATGGAAACTTCTGTGAGGGAAGATCCCTAACCTTCCTTTAGAAAATATACGCAAGCTCCTAAAATGTTTCCAATTTTTTTTCTAGCCTTCTTATCTCCTGTTCCTTCCACAGACTTATTGAAGAAAATACAGCCCGGTACATTGGTTTGTAGTACTCTGAGCACTCCTGACACTCATGATCGATGGTGCCATGAGTTAAAAGACTACATTTTTGCTATTAAAACCTATTTAAAGTTACAAAGAAATTGCAGTCCCCCTGTCCCATATCTCCCCGATCTTGTAACTACTGATGACCATTGCACACTCTGACAAAACACTGGCAATCCACTTGGAAAAGCCATGCTGGTGTTTCTTGCAAAGTTCTGCTTGGATTTCTTGTGCAGTCGGGGCAGTGAATGGGATACGGCCTCGGGTCACAGTAAATGGGTTTGGATTTATAATAACAACGAATTTGAATGCATTCCCAGAAGGCTGCAGCCTCAGCTGCACTATGCAGCCAGACAACGCTCGAGCACATCTGGTCACAAACAACTTAAAGCAGAGCATGAGCAGTGTTTTGCTGTCCATACACCCTGCCAGCATGGGGAAGACCTAAAATCTTTTGGGTAGCTTCTTCTGTCTGGTGATCTGCTGCTTGCTCGCTTGTGGCTGCATCTGCCACTACCGAACTCAAAGAGGCTTCAGAGGAACAGGATTGGAGTGTGGTGGAGTAACAAGATAAAGCCCATGAACTCTCTGCCTGGATTCCTGCCCACTGCCACATAAACAGTGAGCCTAGTCACAGGCAGAGAAGCTGCCCTAGCTACCCAAGCGCATTTGATGAGTCCTCACAGGCATGTCTCTCCTTGAATGTTCAAATCCTGAAGACACTTTTCTCCACAGGCCACCCCAAAACATATATTTATTAAAGCTGATTTTGGAAGCTACAAAACACGTCAGTCCTGCTACAGACCAGAAACGCTTCCACATCAAAGCAACCCAATTCTTTCGCCAGATTTATAAAGTCTCAATTCTTATCCCTCCTGAAAACCAAAACACCACAAATATTTACTTTTCTGTCCAACACACACCTCGTTTCCTGCTTGAGTATTGCAGGCAACACCACTTCAGTCATGCAGCAAACAGACATGACTTCCTTTTTGGTCGCTCCCTCTTGCTCTCCCTTTAGTCCCTCTGGCTCCGGATTCAAGCACATCCAGCCATTCCACTTGCTCTCCTGCTGCCAAAAATTGCATATAAAATTCCCCTCTCCTTCAGACTGACCTGTTTCTCTTGAGTGGAATAGAAAGTGCCGAAGGGCCACTGGGGCCAGGACTTTAGTAGCACTACCGTTAATCACCATTGGTCACCTTGTTTCTGATGTTAACTGTCAAGAACCAAAAAAAAAAAAAGACACAGAAGTAGTAAATTCATTTTTTTCATGCTACTATGCAAGTTCCCTATCAAAAATTGACACTGCTGTTTTAAAGCAAGCTCCATCACCATCCTATATCACTCCCCAGCAGCTGGGGAACTGACATTAGGATCAAAAATCTGAACTGTCCCATAATTCGAAATGTACTTCAAAACGTTCAAATCCAGCTTCCTACTATTCTGATCTCAAAAGAGGAGGAGATGGATTTGGACTTCTCTTCTCATAGCATTTTCTTTTGGCTTTGCAGATTCTTTCATCCATTTCTTGAATACTTCCCTGATCCCAATCTGGAAATACTTAAGACAGACTTTCATAGAAACATAGAATGGTTAGAGTTGGAAGGGACCTTAAAAATCATCGAGTTCCAACCCCCCTGCCATGGGCAGGGACACCTCCCATTAGACCAGGTTGCTCAAAGCCCCATCCAGCCTCACCTTGAACACTGCTGGGGATGGGGCATCCACAACTTCCCTGGGCAACCTGTTCCAGTGTCTCACCACCCCCAGAGTAAAGAATTTCTTTGTGATATCTAATCTAAATCTCCCCTCTTTCCATTTAAAACCATTACCCCTCATTCTATCGCTCCACTCCCTAATAGAGTCCCTCCCCACTGGGAAGGGGAATCCCACATTTGGATTATGTATCACAAGTTTTGGAGTTGGACTCCATGATCCTTACGGGTCCCTTCCAACTCAAGATATTCTATGAAGTCATAAGAAAAGCAGACTGTCAAATGGAAGAAGATAAAGTTCTGGGAGTTTTCCAATGGTTATTGTCATGAGGAAACCTTCTTGGTATGCCCATGTTCAGCTTTTCTGTCCCATTTTATCCACAATTCTCAGACAGTACTGTTCAGTGCCATGCCTTAAAGGAGAAAAGTGACAAAATCAGAACTGTAAAGCATGTAGATGCCTGAATAAAATTACTATAAGGATGAGAAAGCTATATTGGATTACTTTTAGTCTCATTTGAAACGTAGGGAGGTGCAAGGAGCAAAGAGAAACAGCTTTATATAAAGTATTTATATGATCCCCATTACTGGAGCATCTTAATTCTTTACAATCATCTCTAACATGTTTATGCTAATAGCGCACTTGTGAGGAAGTGAAGTATTATCTTCTGCATTTTCAGATTCAGATTCTTAAAAAGCATTTAGGAGTCAAACTCTCACTGATTTCATCTGAAGTTGGGTCCCTAAATACTTCTGAGAATACAGCCCAAAGCAGCTACCATATGCACATGTAACCACGGGGTTAGAGACCTAACACTGCCTGAACTCAGCAGCCCAGAGGCCATGCAGAGCATGAGGTACGAGTCCTGAGGCACACTGCTCCCTACCCAGTTCTGCACTCCCCATTCCTGCAGCCAACTCCTGCTCTTCTTTTTCCTTCCCCCTGCTGAGAAGCATCCAGCTCCCTTCAGATCATGTCACCAGTTTGTCAAGATCATTTGGACTCCAAAGCTCATCTCTGAAGTGCTTGCTCTCCCTTCTCTTGCTTGCTGTCATTGCAGTAAGGACTCTACTCCATCACCCAACTGCCTGCTTTTAGTAATGAAAGTCATCGAGCAGAACAAGACTCATCTTAAATCTCATCTATGCTTTACATATTCTTCCATTTCACAGGGAACTGATTGATCATCATTCACAGAGAACAGTTTTGCTCCCATTCATTCATATCATCCCAAGGCAATGAAATTTATGCCCTTGAGAATGTCAACACTTTATTAAAGTGAAAGTAAGGTGAAATGATTGTTCCTCTTATGAGGCATGTTATCTGAACTTAAGAGGAAATCAGATCAATTTGACATGATGTTGAGAGAGAGCGTGAGTAAACTTATGCTATGCAGCCACTTATGGACCAGAGTGAGATAATGGAGGAAGTCTACATTAGTAAGAATGGGAGTCAATGTCTGGGGACCTAGATAGTCCCTGTCTTCTCCTAGAAATAAAAAAAAAAAGGTTCTGAAGAGTATTTAGAGCACCAGAGATGGAAAAGCAGATGAATACCCATTGAGAACAACAAGGGCATTGCTGGAGGTGCAGAGATGCAGTCAGAAAAGCAAAAACTCAGCTTGAATTGAAACTAGCCAAAGATGTCAAAAACTACAAGAAAGCGTCCTTCAGGTACATAAACAATTTAAGTAGAAACAGAAGGAAAATATTGGCCCAGAAATATTGGAGATGTGAGTTAGTCACCAGCAATGCTGAAAAGCCAGAGGTTCTCAACACTTTCTTCACCTCTGTCTTTACCAGCACTGCTGGGCGCTAGGCCTGGGAACAACAATCCAGGTTGATGCAAACATAGACCCACTTTCACCCACCTGTGAAGGAAGAGTTGGCATATGAGGTATTACAGGAGCTCGACCCCTAGAAATTGACAGGCCCTGATGCTATCCACCCACAGGTGTTAAGAGACCTGGCTGACGATATTGCAAAGCCACCCTCCATAATCTTTGAGAAGTCATGGAGCTCAGGGGACATCCCAGAAGACTGGAAGAAGGCTAACGTAACACCCATCTACAGGAAGGGCTTAAAGAAGGATCCAGGAAATTATAGGCCTATCAGTCTTATGTCAGTCCCTGGGAAAGTTATGGAACAAATCCTTCTGAGGACTATCACAAATCAAATGAAGCACATGACTGGGAAAAGCCAGCACGGATTCACCAAGGGCAAATCCTGCTTGACAAACCTGATCACTTTCTCAGTAACCTGCTCAGTTTATGAGGGGCGAGTGGATGTTGGGTTGCATCAACAAGGGCATCACCAAGCAGAGACAAAGAAGTTATTATCCCACTCTACTCATTGTTTGTCAGGCCACACCTAGAATACTGTGTTCAGTTTTGGTGCTCACAATACAAAAAAGATGTGGACAGGCTGGAGAGGGTCCAGAGGAGGGCCAGAGAGATGATCAAAGGACTGGGAAGCAATTTTTCACAATGAGAAAAATCAGCCACTGGAATAATCTCCCCAGGGAAGTGGTGGACTCCCCATCAATAGACACTTTTAAGATTCGTCTGGACAAGGTGCTGGGCCATCTTGTCTAGACAGTGCTCTTGCCAAGAAAGGTTGGACCAGATGATCCCTGAGGTCCCTTCCAACCTGGTATTCTATGAAAGTTCACGTTGCTGCTTTCTCCCATAATTTGTTGAGCAACCGCCAAATATATATAGCTTCTCTTGTAATTCAGCCATATACAGACAATTTGTTTTTCCACATCCAACTAATAGTTGCCTTTCAGGATTGTTAAGTAAGGCTTTGCTACTTGACATTCAGTGTTTAAAATAACTTCGTGAAAGAGATCTTGTGAAACTACTGTTAATTTAGTATCTGGGAGCAAACTCACTCAAGTATAGATGCGCCAATGTCACTAAAATTACTCTTCAGAGAAGACTGGTAATCTCCCTACTAAGTTACTCTATCTTCCACCAGTATGTGCTGTTCCATTCAGTTTTTGGCATGTTCGAAGTACGTAGTGCAGATGTGCTTGTGGAAATTAAATCTTTCCATTTTCGGTTCATTAGACCTAGGCAAACTGTTTTCTGTTTTGGTCTTCGATTTTTGCTTTCCTCCCGTGTTTCTGAGTGCTCTCACACAGACTGCAGTGGCAAAACTGCCAGCAGTTCATAAGGGGGCCAAATCCTTTCAGATGTTGCGTACAAGTTTCAGAGCTGTTTTCAGATTTACTTCCTTTCTTGTTTCCTTGCAGATATCCCTTTGATGCCACTGAGTAGATTTGGACAACAGATATACGATCAGCATGTGGGACAATTTCCCTACAAACTGGCCACATTCACAGTCATGACTAGTCTGTTGGATCTCCAGAGATCAAAATAAAATGCATCCAAAGTCTGTATTGTTTTCCTGCACCCTAGACTGTTATAGCAAAGTAGTCTTGGAGCCAAACTTCCTTAAAGTTGACAGGACACCAGACAAGTCATCTGGGCACCAGACTGGATACAACTCCAGTAGCTGGAGATGAAGAAGACAAATCTTTTTAATTTATTGTAGGAGAGATTAAAAGGTGCTGATCAAAGTGTAAGCATTATCATCATTGTCTGGACTACTATGAATGTTTCAGTTAAGCTGCCACTCACTGGCACCTGAATATAACCCCTTTTTCTCCCTCTTTCCAAATATGCCTACTTTATGCAATACACAAAAAGCAGAACTTGTACCAGGCCACAAGGTCTTTTGGCTTATTTTATGTTTTGATTTTTTTTGTAAGAATACTAATTCAGAGAGTGGGGAGTTACAGTTTGTGTTTCTTACAGTCGATGCACAGGGGCTTCCTCTTTGCTCCACTGCACGCTTTGGTCTGTGCTCTTGCTTGGCAGACGGGAGGGACCGGGGGATGCTCTACTTTCCGGGCAGTGAGGAGGCTTGGCTCACTCAAAGAGAAACTTGCTACAGTCTGGGTTGGGACACATCCTACAGGAGGGCCTCACTGTGCTCCTGGCTGGAGGCAGTGGTGGCAAAGAGAAGATCTACAGGGAGGGAAGGGAGGGGAAACCTTTTAATCTCCCAAGTGAGAAGGAGCAAGGTCTACCGGGAATGAGATAACTTTACTGACTGTAGCTACTTTTCTTTAGTGATATGAACATGGGTATGGCAAACACCACGAAGGACAGAGAAGAGACCACAACAGCAAAAAGCTGTCTGAGGTGCAGATAGATGCAGTTTATGTCGGAGACAGGAGGCTCAAGCCTGTGGTTCCCAGTAGGACTCCAACAGGACCACAGTCAGGTGCAAGGAAGGCCAGGCTGTTCAGGAAGCTTTCTTTATACCAGGCATAAAATGGAGAAGCAGATATAGCCAAGATTTGGGTATGAAGTCTTGACCTTTCCATGATCCTTTGTACTCTCATAGTTATTTCCAGCACTTCAAGTTACTGCGCATGAAGAAGAAAAGCAGGTGCAACAATACAACAGCCAGAGCCATAACTAGAACAAAGTCTCAAAGAGGGAAGAGTTGGACCAGTATCTTAATCGCTTTGAAAGGGGAATTATATAAGCCTCCTCATTTTGAAACTAGTTTCTCTTGGTTTGTTTGAAACATTTTTCTAGTTTGAGAGATTCCTCAATTCCTAGGTTGAGAGGTTAGCAAGATTTGCTCCAGCTTTCTTTTTTTTTTGTAATACAGGAGTGTGATATGAGAAACTGAACACAAATATTCTCTAATTAAGACAGGGAGCTTCCTGAAACTAGTCAGGTTCAAAAGCAAATATATGTTTAAGCACAATTACAGTATTTCAGGAAAATTTTAAAAGCTTTAATCAGAAGGAAAGGGTAAAGGCACTTTTATTTCAGGCACAGTTCAAGCATCATCCATCTTCCTTCCCTTCCATAAAGGCAAACATTCTCAAGTTACAAGTTTTGAAAGATTTTTCCAAGACTCCATTTTCCTTGGAGCTTAACGCTGTCTTTAATCAAGACTTCCTCCTGGAGCTCTACAGCTTATTCTACAGTTATTGTAATCAGCGTTATTTCTAGCTGTTCACTTTTCCAGCCTCAGTAGTAGAAAGCAAGAATTATTTTCAAATTTACAATGGCATCAAAAATATAATTTAATTTGTTATTTATTTTTTCATGCCAACTCAGATAAATACTGCTAGCAAACACTGTAACCAAAGTTCAGCTACTAACACTCTTTCTAGGAGGAATGCTCTGCCAGTCCCTTTGCTGTAAGGATTTGTGGACAGGTTTTCCTCAGAAGGGAAAAAAGAATTAACTCCTGAACCAGCTCCAGGTGAAAACTTAATGATACATCTCTGGAAAATAGCAGTCAAAAAACTCGAGGTTCTGAATAATTCTAAAACCACATATAAATCCTATACTCATTTGTTTAAGGGTAAATCAAATGGATTTGGTATAAACCCCAGAAAACGGAGCAAGAAATAGATACTTTGAGTGCCTGGTTGAAGTATTTGAGATACTATGAAATTCATCCTCAGTTAATAAATCAGAAGAGTTTCTACAGTAGAGAGCAAGGGAAGTTTAATCATGACAAACACAGCAGAACAAAAATAAACTAAAAGCGATACTGAATACAAAAAAAATCCAACAGCAAGAGTATTTGAAGCTATCTATGATGAGAACAAGAGGTGGCCTCCCACGCCACAGCCCCTGTGCCTGCCCTGAGCGGGTTGTCCTCTTGCAGACCTATATCTCAGAGGGATTGGAAAGAAATACCTTTCTTTCTGGTACCTGTTGCCTCATCCTGCCTGAGCTGCAGCCACCATTTTCAGAGGTAGAGAAGCCCTCATTAACCCCTTCCAGGCTGCTGATGCACTTCTGAATAAACCTCTTACCAGCAGAGAAAGTCGCGTCTGTTTCCTGGACTCACTGCTAAATACTGTTAGCAAACTTGGTAACCTCTCAAGGATATTAAAACAATAACTGATTGGAGACATGATAGAACTCTATTCCCTACTGTGCCCTCCCTCTTCAGGAATCATTGGCTGCTGGCAGTATTAATTCAATTCTGATGCGGAAAAGACAACGTACGAACTTTAAAACAGATTTTTGAGCAAAACTATGGAGAGCACACAAGGTATTTATCAAAATTACAGTTTGGGGTACATTTAGAGGAAAATCAGTGTGCAGTCCCCGCCACCAGCAGCTGTACATAGTCTGACTAATAAACAAATTAGCAAACTGGGGAAACTGTGTTTCCTAGAAGGAGAGTAAAGTAGAGTGTCTTTCTCCTCTTCTGACAGCAAGAAAAGCTGAAAAGAGTTCAGCTCTCTCATCTAGATGTTCCCGTGCACTGTTATGTTTTTGTGTTACAACATGTTACTCAAATGTGAAGGAACACACCAAAATAACTGACAGATAACAAAGGGCAAGGAAGAATAAAACATACCAAGACATTTAGAAGAACAACGCGTGTTTTGTATCCTAAATGTTGCCTGTACTCAAATCACACGGAGATTTCAGAAAAGGAGCTGAAGGAGAGATGGGTGCCAGGACAGTTCAAGGAAAGTGTTTCCTGAATTTAAGTGATGGCCAGGGTACACACAGGGAGGAAGAAGCAAAACAAACAGGGAAGATGACAAGCACGGTGCGTTGATAGCTGTTGTCATGAAGCTGGGCTGAGTGGGTTCATGGGGCAGATTTTCTGAGGAGACAGCAAAGAAAGAGCTGAGGATCAAGGAAAGACTGAAGTGGAGGGAAGCAATAGCTAAGGTCACTTAAGAGAGCAGACAGCGGGGAGAGGATGCTGACAATGACAAAAAAGTGATAGACATTAATGGATTGGAGGTCTCAAGAGGGCAGGGTGAGGCAAGGGGCAGAGGGTAAATATGCTTTGTTGAAAGAAATGGAGAGGTGAGAGAGAAAGCGGTGCTCAAACGGATCAGAGAAAGACCAGTGTTTGGGGAAAACAGGAGCAAGGCTCTTTCAGTGAGTGGGAGTGCTGCTCTGGGCTTGTAAGTCAAGTGAGGGGGCGAGGGAAAGGAGACAAGGGGCTAAGAGGTCAGGCAGGACATTGGTGAAGAAGAGAAAGTCTGCTGGGATGAGATTATGAAGAAAAAGCAGGTATCATTATAATTAGAAGGGCAGTGAGAGCAGCCGGGAGTCAGGGAGGATGCTTTGCTGCTACCTCCCCTGCCATGGAAGAGGCTGGCCGGGGCAGTTAGATACACACTGCGGGAATAATGCAGAGCCTTTACAAAATCTGGCAGGTCTTTTAGGTCCCAGCCTTTCCCCACCCACACCCCACCAAAATGAATAGCTCCATTCATTTGGGCCAGGGTATTGATTTCAGAGTCCTCGCTAACATGGAAATTCATTGAGGCCTCTTTGCCTTCACTAAGCCATTTCCTGAGGGTTGCTCCCAGAGATCAGAGCGTGCCTCCTCCTGACCCCAGGAAGAGGGAGAGCCCAGCCCAGAGCGCTGGCAAGGCTGGTAAAAAAGTCACTAATCAGCAAATTAGCCCCTGACCAAGTTCTTCTTTCTCGTGTCAGCACAGCCAGCATGTGAAGGAGCCACTACCCTTCCCTCCGCCCCAATGACTTTGCCATTGGTTTAGACAGACCAAGGATCTTCAAGCATAGCCCGTATTTTTAGGGTACGAACGTTCATGTTTAAAACTCTTATAGAGAAAACTGCAGCACTTTGACATCAGTTTTTTGATCTAGCGCTGCGCGTCTCGTGGAAGGAGCTGATACAGCTGCCTTGAGATTATTATCAGGGCGCTGTGAGCAAAGCGGTAACGGTTTGACAGCTACTGTACCAAGACCTCTGCCTGACAGTTTTATTGCTTGTTTGCTCTACCAACTATTCCCTTTTCTCAGCCTATTGTTTTTTCGCTCTTTACTTATAAGTGCTTTTTGAGCACAGACCATGTTTTTGTCCTCATTCGGGGCACATCTAGTACAATACAGTCTGTCCAGCCCAGAGGAGGACAACAATAACGTAAGTGACAGCCATTCTGCTGAGATGCTAACTACTCTATAAAGTCTGCACGCAAAAAATACACTTTAAATGTGTAATGTTTTCAGCTTAAGGCCCCACAGGATTAAACACACTAAAATAGACACTTCATACTGCAGACAGCTGTTGCCAGCTGTGCCCTTTGGATAGAATTGCTAACAAAACTGGCCTCACAAAAATAAGAGAGAGTTATTAGTATCATCCCAGAGAGCAGAGAATCATTTTCCGTCCTGTCATCCTTTTACCTCCTCTTAGTCGTTAGAGTAATTGTGTACAGTTTCCAGTGGCTCTAGTAACTCCCTAAAATTTTGCACAATCTGCAGGTTGATGGTTCACTGGATGTTATTTCCATGGGGTGTTTTGAGTGTGAGTGCTTGGCAGTTCGATTTACTAACAGCATCAGCTCTAGGACTGAAAGCAAAGCATCAAGTGACCCTGACAAAGCTATCAACTTTATAAATTAATGTTTGTACAAAGCTTCTGAAGAAATAATGTGTTATAGAAGTGCCAAGAATACTGTTTCACTGATTTTTTCACTGATTTTTTTTTTTAGAGTTGGAAGATTTTCTTCCTCCTAGGCCTTCTGCTTGCAGGGAAATGCAGATAATACATGACTCATTTTGAACTTTTGAATGAAATAGGTGTGACTCCTCTCTGGAAGGAGCAGGTAGCAGCTTTGTCCTCCAAAACCCAACAAGCAAGTTCACATACAGAACTGACTCTAAGCATTCCTTGTACTCTGAGTCTCTGTCTACTATCCATACATTTACTTTTTACTGTACATAAAACCTCTATACTTTCCTGCTATACATAAAACTACTTTTCATCAATGTTAAGCAAAGTAAAATGCCAAATGAGAGACAGACACAGCTCAGGTGCCTAAGCATTAATGCAGAATGATTTAATAAAAATTCCTGCTGTTTTTTGGAGGGGCTTTTTTGGTCAGACTTTCAACTAATCTCAAAGAAGTTTTAAGTCCTGTCTTAATGAGGCTCACAAGAGGTCTCTTGGTAGTTTTCAGTGTATGCTTTACCAGCTTTAAACAGTTACAAGCAATAAAAAAAAAAAAAAAAAAAAAAAAAAAAAGG
>JAOXNO010000033.1:24877654-24892303 GCA_028565335.1 Limnodromus scolopaceus
TTTTGTTTTGTGGGTAAACTGTTGAACATTTACAAAGCTCCTGATTGCCTCCAGGATGAATCTAGATGCCAATAAAAAAAAAAAAAAAAAAAGAAGAAAAAGGCACTGCAGGAAGGTAGATAGTGGGAGCTCAAGGATCTTCCATTCAAGCAGTCAGTATGAAGGTTTCTGTAGACAGCAGTCATATTTGTAGTGGGTGGTAATCCCATCCAGGCTTTAATGTGTCCAAAAAGGCTAACAACTAGGAGAATTAGACTCCAACCAACCTCAAACTGAGCTTCAGTGAGAACACAAATGCATGAGTCACAGTATCTTTGGGGGATTGCACAGAGCTGACCTGATTAGCACTGAGGATAAAAGAGCAACCCACAATAACGTGCTCCATGTTACAGATGCTGCAGAAAACCGCCAACAGAGTACACACGCAGGCTGGCACATTTCCCCTTTTAAAAGACAAACTTGCCCTGGTATCAAACGTCCTTGTTACATTTCACTACTCATTACCCGGCACAGGATTGAGGTATACATGACCTTGCAAGGGCCTTATGCCCTTCTCTTCACATCACGGAGACAAGACTTGTAACCTGCTCCACTTACATCTTGTTCAGATCAGCAGTGATTAGATTCATACTGCATGTGGGTAACTCATAGAATGGTTTGGGTTGGAAGGGACCTTGAAGATCATCTAGTTCCAACCCCCCTGCCATGGGCAGGGACACCTCCCACTAGACCAGGCTACTCAAATCCCCATCAAGCCTGGTCTTGGTTGGCCATCCAACTCTGATCTCTGTCGTGCAACATAAACACAGTGCATGCTCCTTAGATTTCTAGCTAGCTCACATTTCTGATAACTATTACCAGGTAGAAACATATTTTATAACTGAAGGCAGGATTAACTTTTACAGATATTTGAACATCAGAATTTAATAGAGAATGAGGGTATAAAACTATTTCAGACCACAGTTTGATTCCACAAGCATGGAGTTATATTTAAAGAATCCACTTCAAGGGAATCCTTTCCCAACAGTGGAGGACTTTTCAGTAAGACTTTACTCAAATAACAATAGGATTGCACAATAGGAACCCTAAGTGTTACTGTATTATCCAGACTAGCACTATATGGAAATGCAGACCAAACGTTCAGAAGACCTGACCAGCCAGATCATTAGCTCATACTTTTCACAGTCCTTCTTTCTGGGTTATATTATGAAAATGAAATTACTGAAATAAGTAGAAAGGAGATGACAGGAGATATAAGCAGGGCTGGCAATGACCAATCATCTATTAAAGTGAAATAAGCCTTCTTTTTAGAAACTTCTGCATCAATAGGATTCCTAAAGAAACACAATTTCCTATCCTCCAATTTTACTCGCTAAGAGACCAAGAGCTAAACATCAGTTTCAAAAGAGACCAGAGAGCTATGTGGCTGACAAGAATCATAACAGCAAGAGTTAAAGACGAAAGATCATTATTACAGTAAACAGACCATTGGAAGGAGTACAAACCTTCCAAGTTTCAGTGCTTAATCCAACTTCTAAATTGTGGGGTTAGGGGAAAAAAAAATCTCTGCTGTCTATTTATCCTATAAATGTCTCTGTAAAGGTATTTGCCAAAGCTTTCTGGAGGCAGTTCAATACAGTTGAGTGGAACTGGCTGTTAAAATCACAGGTGGTTCCCAAAGTAGTTGTTAAAACCCCTATTAGTCAGAGGGGCACCTCTCTAATTGCATCCTTTCTCCTCCTCCTTTCCTCTTTCTCCCATCAGGCTGAGACCCAGAAGACTTTGGCTCTACCTTCATCCTACACCCCTTATCCCACTTCTGGGACTAGCTGATGGTGTGGCAGAAACACCCTCAGAATTTGAAACACCTTCTGAATTTCACATGCCGGTCAATGTCAGAGAGAGGATGCAGGAAGAGGGCCCAGCGGAGGACCACAGCTCTTGGGCTGCAGGGACATGGTCACGCTAGGAAGGCTGTAGACAAGCACATGATTTACAGCTGGTGTGAAGGCTACCAGAGTGGGGCATACGAAAGCCGTCTCATTAATTCCTCCCATCCTCCAAGCCAAAGCATCACACTTCAGGCAAGAGCACAAATTAAATAATTTAAAAAAAAAAAGTCAACTGAAAACCCCATAAATCTCTTTACCACATAAAAGCTGGGAATAGAGAGAAAGCTAGGCAGAATGCCAGCTTCCTGCCACTTTGCAGACAAAGCATGTCACACCTTTAGTTTGGACATTCATAAATAGATTCAAATTGTTGATACTTTGGAGGCCGGTGAGCAGGAACAAGGAAATTTCTCTTTAAATCTAATAACTGTATTCAACAGCAAGACTGCCATGATGGCAGCAGGTGAATAGTAGACTGTGGGGCCTCCTACCCAATACTAATGTCTGCTGCATAGACTGAAAGAGCCATCTCTTTTTATATCTGCATGGATATTGAGGCAAGCTATTAACTTACTTCTTTCTTAAATTAGCTAACAGATTAGCTAAGCCCTTATTTCACAATTGCCATGGAAACATACTCTACTACCTAAGCATGAGGGACGTGGTCATCCATGCTTGGCAGTACAGAGGGCTAGTGGAAAATATTTTACAGAGTTTTCTCCAGTGACATTGTCTTGAACAAAAACAAGCATAGCCTTTACTGAGGACAGAAGAATAGAAAAAACACACTTCTCAAAAGATGCTTCCCAACCCTTAGTGCCTTCATATCCATGTTTCTTCCTCTTCAGTTTGTATTCTCTATGACTGAGGAGAATCAGAGATGGGAAGAAAAGCGAGCATTGACATTTTTCAAGTGATCCCCAAAAGATGGTACATGAGAATGGAAAATTTCATTAAACCATTACCCCAACTCCTAGTTGGTTCAAGTATTCCTCCTGTCTGCCACCTCCAGTGTTGGTAGGCATATCATTTTGCACAGACACATCCAGCTGGCTTGGCTTACAAGTGGTCTGCATCACCACGCGTTGGCAGGCTGGTCTTACACAGCCCAAGCTCTGCATAAGCCAAAACAGCTGCCGCCCGAGGGAGAGATCAGGCTCTAGTACTTGAAATACAGGTTCAATTCCCTGTCCCTAGCAAGTTACTTCATTATTCTGTCCTGCCGTTCTCCATCTGAGAAATAATCCTCTTCGACTACACAAAAGTGCTGTAAGTATGAATAGAGACTGGTAGGCACTCAGATATTAGAAGAGCAGGAGGCATGTAAATCTCTAAGATGTAGTTGGAGGCGCAGAAGCAAGTCTATAATGACTCCGCGAAGCGCTCTTGGGTCCTACAGCTTAGGTTTAACTGCAGCAATTGGCTCTGTGTATCTTCAAGAATATGGTTTTCTGAATTTGCTGAAGACTTCAGGGAAGAATTGGGGTTTAATTTAAAGAACACGCCAGCTTAAACCTTGCTTCTGGGCGGAGTAATCAGAGGGGAGGGGGGGTCAGTTATTTTATTTCTCCCATAACATAAATTATGTGAGGCTAACGTGTCAGTCTTAGAAGTTCGTCCATCTGGAGATGGGACTTCTGCCAATTATGTCATAATTTTTCTTGCCTGAAGTGCCTCGTATTCACTGTATAAGAATCAAAATCCTAAGCACTTCAGGTGGTGAATAGATTTCCCTGTGACAATGAAGTATATTTTATTTTAGACTTTTAGGCCAGCTTCCTGCCACTTCATAACAAAAATATGATTAATGATACGTAAAATCCATATTTTAGAATGGAAATAAACTGGGCCATTGCAGCATTTCTGTCTGAGGAAATTTTATTTTGTCATTGCTTGACAACATAATTTTACAGAATGAAACAACGCTTTGTACTTAGGGAATTTCACTTCTGTGTTAAAATACATTCTTACTGCAAAACGGTGTAGGAAAGGCTTGAATTTAGGAGATTAGTAGATTAGATAAGCTCTTTCTAAAAGGATATGCCAAGACACTTTTTACAGATTGAACTGTAGTAGGCATAATCTTATTTTAAATAAAAATAAATGGATGAATAGGGTTTATTTTTACACAGGACTATGAAGAGCAGATTTTTTTTTGGTGAATAGGAAAACACAGGGTTTTATCAATTACAGTGAATTCACAGAAATCTGCAGTAAAGGAAATCATTAAAACATTATATCAGCCAAATACATTTGGTGAGTATGCATATACATAATAAAAAATACTTAGGACTTGATGTAGAAATTTTTTACCCAGATATCTCAAAGAGCTTTCTGAAGATGCAAAGTACCATTTTGCAGGGGAGAAAGGGAAACAGAAACCGGTGAAGTGACCTTTCAAGGGATCTACTTGGTCAAAGAGCAGAGGATGGAAAAGAGTTGTCCTCATATAAAAGTCTTATACCTTGTAGTTATCATACATCTTACACTGAATACACAGATATAATCAGAAGCCAAACTACATATTCATGTTAAGACCAGGTGACTTCTGCACTTAATTTTGAACCCGATTGTGAACATACGGCCTCTCTTGTCATTCACTATTAAGTAGGTCGTCCTCATCCACAGGTAACTTTGAGGTACCTCCTGAACTCTTAAATTTCACTGATTTTCAGTGCCACAGAGACAAAAAAGCTGAAAATGCCACTGTAAGATTCTACAAAGGAACTCGACTATCACATTTACGTTCTTTCAAACCCTAGGTGTAATATAACTTTGGGGGCTCATCTTTTTTCAGATGCTAATATTGCAAAGCATTTTTACCCATACTTGCACTAGAAGAACACAAATAACTATAAAGCCAAAATAAACAAAATCCTTGGCCATTTCAGGTCGAGAGTGTCCTTAAATCTTTTACTGGATAGACAACTTATTGGAGACACCTACAGTCCTGCCATCTCTTGTCTCTGCCCATATGCTGCTAGATAGGGTCCTGACAACCCTTCACCACTTCCATGGTGAGAAGTTAACTTTGTACACCTTATTGCTGCATTTTAATTCTCATACTACACTCTAGTTAATTACATGAGATCAAGAATTTTCTAATACATGCAATGGAAGCTGATCCCTTATGAAGGTACAATAAGATCTGTGGTGAACTGGGCTGGGCAAAATATCGGGAGTAAAATGTGGCCTCAGGTGTCATTACAAGTTTCAGCGTCAGCATTAACAAAAAGGAGTATTTCATAACCAAATTCAACCTTCTGGTGAGAAACATGATGAAATTCTGCTGCCTAAGTCATGTTTTAATCAGTTTAAAACTGATTAAAGGTGATTTTGGCAATGCCATGCAAACTGAAACTAAGTTGAACATTAGGATGCTTTGCTGCCAACACGGACTTCTCACATAGCTCTGAATGGTCTGGTGTCACAATAAAATCACGGTTTTAATTGCAAATGGGAGAAAAACAAACTGTAATTGGACAGTCTTTTTGAATAAGCGTGCATGATCAATAGCCTTTTAAAATTGAAAAGCAGCATACTACAACTTCCATTTAAAAACATGCGACTCGTTTTCACTGGCTCCAGTTGGTTGATCAGGTTGTGAAGTGGAACAGACGTCTGCTGAGCTACTAGCCCTTGGCATTTGCCAAACAAAACCAAGAAAAAGCAGTTGGAAGAGAGCAAAAGGTACTCAGTAACATTTCTGCAGGGATTTCCACCTGGAGGTGGAACAGGGGATCCTGAGCTTACATGGAGGGTTCAAATTCAGAAAAAGCTCCAAAACCACAAAGTGATTATTTACCGAGTTTGGCTGGAAAAAAAAAAAAAAGAAAGCCAGGTGAAATCTGACAGCTTAGCTACACTTACAAAATTTTTTTTCCAGGTACCAAAACAGTTATGTGAGCAGTTGGTGTTGGAAGACCTGTTCCCTTCACATTAGCAGACCATCTTCTATCATTTCCTGACTGTATCCAAGACCGCAGCTCTAGCCGATAAGCGCAAGAACAATTAAACCTTTTGCTTTTATTGTACCTAAACTCAAGTCCTAATTTGGCCGTGAATCTGATGTATATCCCAACCTTATAATTATCACCTGCCATGTTCTATACTACTGTCTTTCTTTTTTTCTGAGTAGGGGAGGAAGACAAGAAGTCAGGACAAGGGTTGTTAACAAAGAAACAGGAAAAAGTATTTTTTATAACCTAGGACGTGTACAGAACATAGCAACTTTAATAAATTTTACCCCTTGCATGCCAGGCTTCATAAGCAAATGAGAAGGCAGAATGGCATTGTGTGTTTATCTATTTCCTCTTATTTTTGGACCGTACGATAAACCCCTGTATCAGGCCAAACCTATTGCATCCATCACTACATGTCAGCAACTGTGACTCAGTCAGAAGACATTACATGCAGGAAAAGAAAGATGCAAAGATAAGATATTAGGACTGAAATCAATACATGATTCTCTTTTACATATCCCAACAGTCTCATTAACTTCAAAGTAGCTGATATGAATGTAATTAAAGAGCAGAACAAACAGCAAAAGGGGGGAAAAAAACCACAGGGCTCTGTTTCAAGATCCTCACTAAAATGGCATAGCACAGGGCTGTACCATAAATCACAGGATACACTCTGTCAAACCTAGCAGAAATTTTTAAAAACAAATAATAGCAACATTTTAAACAATGTAAATTGTATAAACGTGGGCATCTGCAGTTTAAACACAAATAAGTGCTGCCACCAGGGAGTAACTTTAAACAACAACAAACAAGTTCTCTGTGCTCTAATGTGCTAAACCCAAATCACAGCTGGCTGGGAGAACAAACCTGTATGCTACTCGCACAAGACAATCCTGTAGAAAGAGAGAACCATGATGGAGCTGGATACTGAAAAATTTGTAAGTCATCTTTGCGTGGCAACAACCAGAAAACCTACCACAGCTCAGTGCTGAAACGCACACCATTGCTAACGATCAACGCTAACTATTGACCTGTTGGGCTGTTGTCAGGTTTGCAAGCTTATGTGTAAAAAAAATGAAATGAGAATGCTTTGGTGTCCCAGGGGTTGTCCTGGTCACGCTTAGAGGAGGCAGATGTCCACGGGACAAAATCTAACCTCAAGGGCCGTAAATGGCAGCAGCTGCGAAGAGGACACTGGGCTGGCCGTAGGTGCTTTTCCACTTGCACGGGGACAAGGTGCTCGGCTGGGCAGCGTGATGGAGCCTGCGTGGCTGCTGGCCACGATGCCCCAGCCTACACAGAAACAGGACAGCTCAGTCCCCAGGCACCTCCAAGGTGACAGGGACACCTCAGCAACAAGCAAAGTGCAGCTACAGAAAAAGGTGGTGGGGGGGAAAGTCTTCTGGAATTTTTCATGAGCTCTAAATTCCTAAATCCTCCCCCCTCCTACTCAGCCCACAAATATGAATCAAGGGATCAATGGAATAGTCATATGGGATGTCTTTAATGGAGCATCAGCCCCTATTTCTTACATACATTGCTGAATGCTCCTACCAAGTGCTAAATTAAAATTTACGGTAGTGCTAATTGAAGTCACATTTGTGTGTGTGCTGCGTGCTGTTAGGCAGAAGGAGATTTCTTTTGCTGGAGATTAAAACTTCAGTAACGTCTTTTTGAGCTTGTACCAGTTTAATGCAAAAGCAAAACATAATTATAGGAGGCTGCTAATGGATTAGATGGCCAGTGTTGCTGTCTAGCTGTGTTCCAGTTTTTCCTCTGTTGGCTTTGTGCTGTCTGTTGTCATCTCCTAATTATCTGTTCCTTTTTCAGTTGGCAGCTTTAATAGTTTGGGGGTATTATTCAAACCCAAATTAATTTGTGTTTTTCAGGAATGGCTTAAAGAGTAGGAGTTTTATTTGGAGCTTGATACGGCAATAAAATTTTTATCAGATGCAAAAGAGAAATATTTTTTTTGGCTGACTTTCACTGCCATGAAACTACTCACATTTATCAGCAAGAGCAGAGAAAGCTCTGTATTGCAAAATAAAACAAGAATTTCTGGAAGTGCTTGGCAGCTGATTTGTTTCTGCATGACCTATCATCACTAGCTTCCATCTACTGTAGTTTCTGAGGGTAGAAATGTATGGCACTTTCCAAAACATTGGAGAGGGCATCCACTGACATTTGCACTGTTGGTAATGATAAGTAAGTTCAAGAATATAAGGAAGCAAATCTGGCATTAAAACCTCAGGATCTTCATTCATGCAGCCAATTAGTTAATAAATAAGAATACTGCATGGCATTTGTATGGTGGCAAATCCTGCTAGGTGCTGCAACCCTGGAAGTCCCTCAAGAGCGCTGGAGCACTAAACGCCTTGCAGCCATTCTTCCTAATTTGTGCACTGTGTTGTCACCATCCACAAAAATATACAGTGAAAAATAATTAGTCATAGAAATCTATTGCAGGCATTCCAAGGAGAAAATAATCAATGAATGCATTTCCTAATAGACAGTGAGAAAACATGGCATTTCCAGAGTCTAATGTTCCAGATGCATCCAGTTTCCAGCGTGCTCTGTGTTTACAGGGAAGGAGGCTGCACTGAAGCGCTTATTGCAACGGTACCACCTTTTAAACATTAAAACATTCCCTGTATTCTCTCTTGAAAACCATCTTTTGGGGAAAAGGGGGTGTCAAAGGGGAAAGAGAGGGAGACGAAGGCAAAGCAAACGCCAAAAAAGAGTTAATTTGAAACTAATCAAGCCCTATTTTCTCCCCCTGCATCAGAAATCCCTTTTATTTCGGTGCTGAATTCATTTTCAAAGACATGCCGACCCTTTCGAGGGGAATTCCGCATCTTACAGCTGTGCAATCTGCCCTGCAGTGTACGCCTTGCTCGCCCACCTGCTTTCTGCAAAACACCCCGAACTTCCCAGCGCTGAGGCTGTGCCAGCAGAGCTCTGCTTGATCCTCGGCGCCGGTCTCCGGCAAAGACAGCGCCTAGCCCGCTATATTTTAAAGTAAGAGTGGTAAAGTTCAAAACTGGGTAAGAACGAGCTAGCAGAACTGTTGTTACCTTGCAGAGCGTTCTATTGTATTATGTATGGCCGTCTGTTAATAATGCATGGTTTTATACAGCAGTTAAAAAGCAGTTTCATTAAACAGTTTCATTTTAAGAATAATTTGTTAAGAATGCAGCTCCTTTTTTCAAGGCTAAATTCTTGTTCCATATTCAAAGTCTAACCCACATGCTGAGAATAAAGGAACAGTCATATTTTAAACACATATTACAATTTATGCTTTGAAACATCATATAAATCTAGCCCTAAGTACTTCCCATTTGATAGTTATTTTATTTTTGCCTGCTTTTGTTTTCTTCTTCATCCGTGCTGATTCAACAGTATATATTAAAATTTTAATTTCACCTCTTGCTGTGCATTCAGGTGCCAACAATGAGTTGAACTCTACTCATTTAAAAGCTCGTTTACTGGGGCAAAATTATGTCCCTTTGTTCCCATCAGGGCAAACGTAGTTTTATTATCGTGGAAGATTAAAAGACCTGACCTTTGGCACCGAGAAACATTGTGGTAACTCCTACAACTCCTGACTTGAATACTCTAAAAGTACGGTCCCTTGGTAGCTGGCAGAGCACTAAAACGTGTACTGTGTCTGGCAAAGGTGTTTTATTTTCAGCTTTCATCTCACGCGTGCGTTAGCTGCTGCATTGACTATATAGAGAAGAATGGGTCACGTCCGGACCTGGTGGGGTGGATCCTATCTGATGGGCAGGTAAATCAACGGAAAAGCAGGCATTCATTTTAACAAAACCACCCAGCTGAAGTCAGAGCCACGCTATTCCCTCTACCTTACTGGTGGACTGAAGCGATTTCCCTCTTTCGTGACGACAGCTGACGCACAACCGGCTCCAGGAGCACTTGCGTTGTCACTGGGGAGCAAAACACACTCCGTATCCTGGCCCAAAGGCGGGGAGCAAGAATGCCCATATACAACACAGTCACCCACATGCACAGATAAAAACAGAAAAAAATATCACTTTTGCCTCAGCCTGAGGAAGGCTGAGCAGCCTTTTTTCTTATTTTTTTTTTTTTACAGAAATCACAGTCCTTCCCAGCTTCAGACAACCGCTGCGGTGAGCGCAAACAGCATGGTCTACCCGCACCATTTCATTATGAACGTTGTGATATTTGATGTCTTATTTCAACCCCCTCCTCCTTAGAGTCCCTTAGTTATGAGACACTCTCTTCTTCACTCTAGAACAACTGCAATGAGTTTCTAACCCCTCATGGTCACAGAATTAACCTCGAGAACAGCTCCCAGGGTGGCAATAAAACTCCCACTGTGGATGCTCACCCCACAGCCCTCCTGACCAGAGGGTCTCCCAATACATATCCCTTTTACAGTGCTGGAAAATAATAGAGTCCAAGGAAAAGGAAGATGAAAGCAGACTGTCAATAGCAACAGTTCACCAGGCAAAAAAATACTGATAACTGCCAGCTGCACCAGCAGGGGATGCCAGCATCTAATATCAGCCATTATCACCAGTGAGTTTTGGGTAATCCATGCCAGGGATCACAGATCCTAAAGTCAGTCCACCCTTCCTACTGCAAATGTATGGAAAAATACATGGATTTTTGTCTGTATGATAATTTTACTTAAAAGAACTTTTAATTATGTTAGAATAAATATTTTAAAATCAAACCTTTTTTATGTCTTCCTCCCGCATTTAGACAAAAGAGCAACAGGAGAATAAGTCAGGGCCAAAGAAGAAAAGACTTTGATTTTCTGATCCAGACTGAATTTCCAAGCCCAGTATACCAGGAAAAGCATTTGTTTGCTTATAAACTCTGGAAGTGCAATAGATTACAGCACAGAAAACATGTTTCTTCCTTATGTTCACATCTCCTTTCCAATGCCTTTTTATAATCACCTAAAAGACAACGTGCAGCAGACCGACGAAGAAGTAATCAGTAGGAAAGCACTAGGAAAAGCTATGGTTTAAAATGCATTTTTCAATTCAATTTACAGGTAATAAATTTTAAAGAGAGAGATTTTTGAGAAGTTTCTACATAAAATGAAATTTTAACCTTCTATCACATGACTCTAAATTCTCTGTTTTTTTATTTTGGCATCTCTATCATGAAAACCATGTTAACTGCACTCAAAAAGCATCCTATTTCCTCTAAATTTTGCTTCCCGTGTGTCTAGATTACCCCTTCTTGACCTCCTGAAAGAAAATTATGAATGTTCCCTTACTAAACAACCCTCATAAATACAGCTACTTTGGGATACAAAGAAGTACTTTCAGAATAATGCAAGGTAGGGTTTTTCAGTTAACTTTTTTTCTCTTTTCTAAATGTCAGAATCTCATAATGGCCTTCCAACAAAAGACACCAGAATTAATATTTCCTCCTGGGTGAAGATCCAGTGGATGATACTGGCCACAAAGAGGGCACACTTGAACCAAATTTCATGGTAAGGTTCTCGTTGAAACCCTATCATAATTCAATACTTCATGGAGGTAAGGCACAAAATACTCACAGATACAGAAAAACATTAATTCATTAAATAGTTACAGCAATTTTTTTAAGACAGTAGAAAACGTAGAGAAACTGCTACAACAAAATCCTCATTTTATGTAATTTTGTTCAAACTAAAGTAGCTTAGCTGAATAAGCATCCTTGTAAAATTGGAATGGGTTCCCTTTTTCATGCAACAATACTCCCTTTAGTTTTGCTTCCAGGGAAGGGTGCCAGGTTATTTTAAAAAAAAAAAAAAAAAAAAAAAAAAAAGAAGAGATTGCATAGTCTGTAAATGTTTTTCAATTAAGAATACATGTTCCAATGCTTAATTACCCTCTCTGTTAGAAACACACACCTTTTCCCTCCTTAAAATACGATTTGCTTCAATTTCCGGCAATTAGATCCTTTCCCAAACAGAAAAGTCTATTTTCAAGCTTTGTACTATATTAGGTCCTGGCAGACTCTGACCGAGATTATTCTTATTATTTACCTTTAGGTAAACTAGAGGGAGTGAGCTTCAGATTTCCTATACACTCTACAGGACTTTTTCTCCTTGAGCAACCACATCTCTTCCCCGAGTTGTCTCCAACTTATCATTAGTTTCTTTGAATTGCCGATGGCAGAATGTGACACTCAGTCCTTACCACAGAGAACGCCCACTTATATTTGCTATGACATTCTCTGTTCATATTTTAAGCTTCCTTGCCCATAGCTCCAACAAAGGTTAACATCTTAAAAGGATGACAAGTCAAACGGATGGCGTTACACCGGGAATTTGTTTTCTGCCATCTAGCTAAAACACTCCCACCACGTTCTGTACCCACTGCTTCTCAGGCACAGTCTCCCGTTCTGTCATCACAGTCTTGATGTTTGTCCCCTCGTGTTCCATCCTATCCTGATTGCGTAAACTTTCAAATAATTAAATTTCCCTTACCTTATCAATTCATGCAGAAAGGTCTGTATCGCTGGCCTCTTCATAATCCTTAGTTCTTCCAGTCCTGCGTCACCTGCAAAGGTAATCAGTGAGGATCTCCTGTGCTCCTTTGGGACATCACTAAATATTTTAACTAGTGTGCAGCAGAAAGAAAATGGACAGAGTAACTACTCCAGTTCCCACAGGCCTCAAAATACAAACTTGCAGAACTTCACAAGGAAGATAGGTAACTACAAAAAAGCTTCAAACCATCCTTTGTAAATAGCATATAGAGATAATGCCATACCCTTAGCATCTGAGCTAAAAACTTCTCCTAGGAACAGCAGCCTTGGAAAAAGTCCACAGACTCGTCACTGGTGTTTGGGTGTGACGGATCTTTCTCAATATGTTCAAAGTGACATAAATGAGTGGGCACAAGGCTTCACAAGACACAGTTTAAATGTCTCCAAAAGTACAAGGAATGCTATGGTGTCAAGGAAGCAGCTGAATTTGAAACATCTACCAAAAAAATTAAAAACATTACAGAATACTTCATGTAACTACAAGTGCACACACTGGCTGAATATTTACTATTACATGTTTGTAGAATAATAGCACTGACATACGAAATGTGAAAATGAAGGTCTGCAAGATGCACAAAGAACTGAAGTTCTAATTTGGTTGCCTTTGTTAATAACTTGTACTTTTCTTTCCTGGTCCTCTTTGCACAGGAAGACATTTCACATGCACACTACATTAATTAGACATGTAAAAGACATTTCAAGCCTGCCAACTGAACTGCTTTGGGCAGTATTCCACCAGATTTCCAGACAATTAGCAGCTGGAACATCTGGAAATCTCAGACAAACGGCCACCAACCATGCAAAAATCTACTTCACATCACACGAGCATCTGATACACCCCAGGAGTTCAGGAGAACAGACAGACATCACAGGAGGCACTTGAGTCTCCTGGAGCACATGCACAGTGACTCCGGACACACTGGAGAAGATGGACAGGCACAGACCATGTACACGGGCACGTGCCCACAGACAGATGTCAGATTTGCTGTTCTGGGGCTTGAGGAGGCTGGAAGTTATGACACAGTGACTGTTTGTTTCATCGCTGAGCTTTACAACATCATTTAGGCTGTATCTTCCTACCCTCCAGGACCTCCAGCAACACCCACCACAGTGGGAGGAGAAGAATTGGACTTTTGTGTGCATGGTCTTACTTATCTCGTGGTGCCAATGATCAAGTCTAAGGCACTCAAAACCAAAACCTGAATCTGTTTCTTTCCTTTCTTCCACTGGCTTAGAGGTCTTGTATGCTCCAAGAGATGATGAAGCAAGTAAATGCAACTTGTATCCAACTGCCTTGCCCACTGAAAAATGATGATACAAAATCCCAGTATTTTCCCCAGCCGAGTTCAGTATCCTGGCTGAGGTTTCCAAACCCTGATGCCCAGAGTCAGACCCCTAAAATTCCTATGCACACCACTTCATCTAAGTACTGAACACCCAAAGGCTGTTGCATGATGACGCTTTCCCAGCCAAACAGCCTGCGGTGTAAATAGTAAGAGCCTCCGCAGAACAGAACTTCCAGAGGTATCTGCTGGCTCTCATGCTATAGCATTGCCTGACCCCCGTTCCTTTGTCTCCAGCTTGCTCCTCATACTGTATTACGGCACAAGAACTAGGCACAAACCCCTCAGCAGCTTGCCATCCCAAAAGAAACAGCATTCCTACAACTGATTAATCTGCCAAAACAAAACAAAAAAAATCCCAAAGAGTCACATCTCTGACTGAAAGGACTTTTCACCTCAAGGCTTGTTCCACAATTCAGTTCAGCTGACAAATGCAGAGACGAGGATTTCTCAACAGCACAGTTTCCAGTAAGAGATGACTCGCCCCTATTGTTAGGAGAACTGGGAAAAGAGAAGCAGCCCCCTGAAAAGGATACGACTCAGAGGGCACCATCGGGATGTAGCACTGTGAAAAAGCTCCCACTTGCCTACAAGAGGAGAGTCAGCATCCCACAGGATCGCTTGCCCATAGGCAGAGACTCAGCATGCCGGGGCCGAGCGTGACACGAAACGCTGGTGACATGGAGAAAAGGAAGACCCCCTCTGTCCTGACAGCCCCATGGAAACACCTCCTCGTCCCACACCTGAAATGGTCACTAATGAAATGGAGGGAAAGGAGAAACATTTCTTCACAGAGAAGGTTATCAGGCATTGGAATAGGCTGCCCAGGGAAGTGGTTGAAGCACCACCCCTGGAGGTGTTCAAAAGATGGGTTGACGTAGTCCTTAGGAATATGGTTTAGTGATTTTTGTCAGGGTT
>JAOXNO010000033.1:24892403-24907863 GCA_028565335.1 Limnodromus scolopaceus
TTTTGTCAGGGTTAGGTTGATGGTTGGACTAGATGATCTTTGAGGTCCCTTCCAACCTAGACAATTCTATGATTCTATGAAGGCTGCATGAGATGCTATAAATATAAAGAGAAAAACATACAGGCATGTGCTGAGTTCTGTCCATATCCAAACCCAAACATTTACCACCCTGTTTATCCAATTACCATCCCATTTAGCTGAACAGCGCTTAACAGAAATTCTTCAAGGTTAGGGCCCCAGGAAGAGTCGCTTTCCCAGTCAATTCTTTGATTGCCTTTACCTCCATCTCTCCAAATACCCTGAACGCCCCCAAACCATTTGGGATAAGCAAACTTGTGCTGAATTTTCAGTCTGTCTAGTTCATTCACTACTTAAGCAGGTAAAAAAAAAAAAAATCCCAACCTTTGCTTGTTCAGCTAGCTTAATATTGAGGGTAGGCAGTGATGTCCTTCTGCCATGAATATGCTAAAATTAATCCAATTTGCATGGGAACATTTAAGCAGCAAATATTTATTCATGATTGGGAGAGAACTGTTCCAAGTATGTAAACTAAAGGTAGACATTAAAAAACCCCAGCATAAACATTGATCATCATAGCTTTCCTACAATTAGCTGCCAGGTATAATTAATTTGTGCTTCCAGTCATATTAAATCACTAACAAGCATAACATGTTTGAAAAAAAGAAATAATTCAAATAAAATGCAATTAAGGAGATCCAGTTATTTCAGTCTGGGCAAAGTGACCCTCACTCTAATAGCCCAATAGTTAATGAAGCTGACTTTAAAAGAATTCCTTTTTCTCCCCATGAACATTATCTTTATTTTTTCCTAAGCTTCATACTGAAGTTTCAAAATTTAATTAAATGTGCTGCACAGTTTGGAGGAGTAAAAAGCAAGAGATACATCAGCAATAGAAATGGCAGACTTCTTGCAAGCAGTCTGCCAACTAAGGGAGTCATATGCTGGGTTATTGTTAAACTGAAGCAGAAGGAGATAAAAAACACAGAGACATGTATTTTTACACACTTTCAGCTGAGTATTGTGAAAGATTGTGCTCCTTAGCTGAAACTATTCCTTCTCTGACTAAGGATAAGGCTTCAAGGGAGAGGTAAAATGGCAAGAATATATTTTTTTACTAGAAGACAGTTCTCTAGCTCAGTACAGATGATCTTTACTTCTAAGAGTGATCTCTGTTTTTTGAAAAAGACTCCTGGCTGTGGGCTTAAAATTGTGTTTGATCAAAAACAGCTCAGAAGGATCAGTGAAAGTCAGCATCTCACTGTTTTGATGCTTTTCTGCTCAAGGCTCCTAAGAAGAGGATTGCCACGATCAGGGAGCACAGGAACATTGCTGTGAAAGCCTGCGTTACTTCCACAGCAACTCTTGAGCGTGCAAACGCATGCACCATTAATTAGCCCGTTACTTTGTTAGTGTTCCTCTCCATCAGAGTTGTAAGACTAGGCTGTACCAATGTTCTTCATCTCCAGTCTAAGCAAAGCCAGTTCCTTGATGGACAGTAAAGCTGGTTTGAGCTAAGCTCAGAAATTTGTCACCAAAGTAGAGGAGAAGCGTTAATCTGTCTGATAGGGCCTTATTTATATTGGTGACCCCATCAGGTTTAGGCAGCCTATAGGTACACAAATCTTGGTGCATGAGTAGGAACAAAGATAAAATATGAGAGCATAAGAAAAAGGAGACACAGAAAATAATTTCACTAGCATCCACGCTCATCTAGTGCCTTGTTAACAAAATATTTAAGCATCTAGTAATTTATGCATCTCTCATCCTGCGCAGAAAATACACACTGTTACTCATTCCATCTGTGCAGAGGTAAAAAGAGGACAGGATTTCAGCATTGCTGCACTCCTGAATCAGCAACTAAGATATTGGTAATTTGGTTCTGAGAAAGAAGAAAGAAAAAAAGAGAAAAAGCACTCCTGGAGCAGGTGCAGTTAAAGGACACAGCAACTCCTTTACCAGGAATTGCCACTGTTCCTTGCAAAGAGCACCATGATGCCATTATATATACCATCTATAAACCATGGTTTTCTCACACTTTACGTGCCCTGTGCTGTGCCCTCATGGCAAAATGGTAAGTTCAACAGCTCAGACAAGGGTAACAAGGATGAGCTCAAGTGAGGAATCGGGGTGGCTTGTAACTTGGGGTCAGTGGGAAAGACACTGCATCTTCACAGCCTCTGTAAACTTTTTTTCTGAGTTTTGCTTGCCTTGACACAGAGCACAAACACGCAGGTACTAGCACCAAGTCCAGCATCGTAAGTTTACTCCCATCTTGTGCAAAACCCTCCAGCGTGCATTTCCCCAGCTATCCCCGAGGTCATAGAGATGGACATGATGCACCCAGGCTGAGTGCATAAAAGGACAGCACGCAGGAGAAAGATAGAAGGTCTGACACCCCACCTGACCTGCAATTCCACTTGCGAGGTGAGCACTGAGAAGTGATTGCACAGCACTGAGATTGAACAAAGTAGATCATCTGTGTTGAAAGAAAAGTTCAACAAAGGCATTACAGAGTTCTTGGGCATTTGTTTGGCTATGCAGTCACCCCTCAGTGGGCATTTTGTTGGAGCTCCAGCTTCCACAGAAATGGGCACATAGCCATTCAGGTAAAAAAGGGGACCTGCAGTAGGAAGTTACAAGGTCCTTTACAAGGTAACGGTTACTTTTTTCCTGTTTTCCAGTGAATACCAATTAAATAATCTCATCCTGTTAATATTAGCTTCAGAATAAATATCCAATACTATTCTTGTTTTGTAGAGTACTGCTCTCAAACCACCACTGTATTTTTTATATATAACCATATATATCTGCACGTGCACACACAAAGACACAAGTTTGCTGCAAAAATCTTCTGTCAAGATCCCCACCAGCAAAAAAGCATTAGAGCCACCACCACACGCAATTGACGGAACAGCTGAGCAGGCTGAGACATGTCAGCCTGGAAAAGAGACAACCTGGTCAGGTGATACAAGACAGAGATCAGCAAATTAAAGAGTGTCTTCAAAAAGACAGGTAAAAATTAACTGTACGGTGCGTCTCCCAGCATGAGAACTAACGGACACCAAATGAAACCTGCAAGAGCAGGGGTAAGGAAAAATAAAAGACAGTTCTGCCTGATACAGAGCTCCTTGCAAAAGGTTAATAGGGATGTAAAAAGTTTTCATGGGATGACAGGGAACAGCCCTGAAGAGAAGAACCTACCAGAACCTTGAAGAGACAGACATTTAGGGCTATTAAATAGGAAAAACCCACACATTAGGTTTACGAAAAGTTGGAAATTGGGGCAGTAATTGGAGGAGGTATATTACTTTCCTTCTTTTCAGTCTTTCCTGTGCATCTGCTTATAGCCACCTCAGTAGAGGGTAGTTATAATCTTAGAGAGTGTTTATGAACCTTAGACTGAGCCAGGTAGATGCTCTTAAACCCTTGAATTTTGTGTCTAACACAAGAGCACATATTTTGGATTTGTGTTTACGTAATGCCTTAAGAGCTAGTCACACAGCAGTCAGTAGATGAGCATCAATTTTAACTCAGACCTCTCAAGCCTAGAACTAATGTTTTAACCACACCAGAGCTTTCCTCCCTGATATAGACTATACTGCTGTATCAAGTCTTTTTCTGGAGGACAAAGTATCCCGAGATGTGGCTCACAGATCCAACAGTTCACAGATTTACAGTACATTAACTATGGTCATGGGAAAATGTTGGGTTTTTCTTCTATAAAGAGGGTCTTGTGTAATATGTAAATGCCACGAGGGATTAGCACAAGAAATTATTTTTGCAGCGTGTGAAAGTGTGCTGTGCCAATTCTCAGAAGGTCCAGCTCCAGCCAAGCCTCATGACAGACCCAGAGGCAAGTGCACAGCTCTCAGTGCCATTGCCCATTAGAGATGGGTCAGACCAGCTGAGAAGTCAGAGAGAAACATATGCAAAAACAGTAATTTACAATAGATAGTTTTATTGCCCAATATATCTGAAACTAGCTCTGATAGAAAACAGTTCAAGCAGAAAATCCCCTTTTTTTGGTAACATAATATTTTACAGACATTCTATCCTTATAGAAAAGTCCTACAAAATTCAAATGAGATGAAAGCTCATACACTTCTGTAAAAATTGCTTTCATCACCTATAAAGCAGAGAGACTTTTTGTGTGCATTCGTATTATTCTGGTGCAGAGGTCTATGGAAAGAAAATAACATTCTAATTCAAGTGTTTCAAAAAAAACCACCAGAACTCTAAATATTTTCCTGATCATGTTACATGAGATTCTATAGGAAGACATTAGCATTTTTCAGACTGTGAAATAATCAAAGTAAGAGCAAGTATGCTGCTTATGAGTAGCTTTATAAAGTATATGCAACATTGTCACAGAGTACATGAAATTGTGTGGGGTCTCAGAGACCGGGTGTAATGAGATAATAGTTTTACCATGTTTGTCAAAATACATGAGCTAATACATTTTTCTTGAAGTACAAGCTTACCTGATGCACCCATTATGCAAATAACTTTCTCTTGATCTTTTGACGAGTTAATTCTTATTGTTAGTTGGGGGAAGAACCATCTCATACATGGTCACATAAAGATCACAAGGCCTTTACAAATATGTTTCTGAGCCTGGTATGTGTTCTGCACTTTATATAGCAAAGTAATATAAAGGAACTAGAAGACCCAGCCAGGTTAGGAATGAGATTTTTATTATCTATGCACAAATATGCCAGGGCAAGCTAAGTATACTTGCGAAGTTTGGAAAGGAATGGCTGAGAGGAGACTGAGAAGTTATTTGAAGCAGGATCACTCTTTTTTATTTGCTAGAACAAAGGATTTTAAGGACTGGGTTAAATGAGTCCCAGGCTGCCTATTAATTCCCAAAACAATGATGTAGCGGTTCTCCAAATTTAATCACCTGCTATCTGTTCATATTTATAAATTTGGTTTTAGGGCTATAAAATGGTGTACTATGGATCAGACAGCTCCCAAATGAAAAAATCCTAACCAGAAGAGTAAACCCTTTTGCACATGTGGAGTTATCAACGCATGCTAAAGGCTCCAAATAATTATGAGAGACAGCAGATCACAAATGGCACAAAAGAAACTTGCAGGATTAGACACGGTTTAAATAATATTGTTGAAAACATACAGTAGAGTTTAAATAAAAAGCAAAACATAGTGTGCATAAGAACATGAACAGGAAGTGAACTGAAAAACAACTACAAGCAAAGAGGAAAATGAACAAGTCTATTTGATCTTTCCAGCTGACTTAAATGCGAACACTAGAAAAAAATAAAAATAGTGACAACTAATTTGTGATGTAAAATTATTCCTCTTTTAATTAAATTATAATAAATGAATGTAATTATTTATCTAGGTTGGGAGTCCTGTCTACCCAGACACAATTCCTCACTCAGACCCATTGAGGGGAAGCAGGTGGATCAGGCTGACTTAAATTTGGTTTTGTTGGAAACTAAGGGTAAGATTTTCAAAGCTCTCCAAGAGGTTTCAACTACATCCCACATTCCTGGCTTCTTGGCTACAATCTCTGGAGCACTGCAATGATTTTTCTTCTACCTGTATGATTTTTCCCTGCTGCGATACAGCATCTAAAGTCCATATGATATGATTTTATTTGGGTTGTCTACTGTTCTTGTAAAGAATTTTTTACAGAGTAAGGTGTGGGTCAGAAGTTACTCCATGCTACTGCCCACCACATCTTTTTGATTCTATCCTCAGTGCTCTTTTGAAAGTTCATGAAACGGGAGCAGGACAGCTTTCATTTCTCCTGGGTATATTCCCTACCATGTATTAAAAATTCTAATACAGAGCTGCTGCTCTGGTTATGAAAGAATAGCATTTCTGATACATTAAACAAAGACAGAAGACTTTCCAAGATATTTTTTTTTATGTAATCTCCTGGTCTGCCAAGTGGCCCAGCACATGGTGTATACAGATGCACTAGAAGACAGACAACTATCATACCATAAATTCCTTTGCTGCTCTTCTGCTGTGAATGACAACAACATTTTCCACTCATTTCAGTGGTAATGATTCCAAAGCTTTATCAGATTGCCAGTCCAGTTACTCAGGCTTAACATCAATTTGCATTTCAGAATAACTTTTTCTGACCCCTCTTTTCCTTTTTGCTTCTTCACTCCCTTCCCCCTGCTACATTTTTTTTTTGTTTTGTTTTAAGAAGTAATTTGCTTTCTGCCATTTGCTTTCTCAGCAGGGCTGTTATCAGCACTAGTCACTAAGGGAGGACAGCTGGTAAGGGAGAGAAAAAGTCAGATCCTTAAGAACATAACCATGGATTTAAATATGTGAGCCTGCACCGTAAATTGTTTTGTTATGCAATTTGTATCAACCTCACTCCATAAGTCAGGGGCATACCCTGCAGCACATAAAGTTCATAGAAACAGTCAAACACGACCAAGAAGCACACGCTCATACAGATAAAGTAAAGGAAGAGACCATTTGTTGCAGAGCAGCGTTTGTAATTCTGGGAACTGGCCCCACATTCTGAAGCAGATAAAGTGGTTTGCAGAAAAAAAGATGAGACTCACAGCTGGAGGAAACACAGGTGTCAAAGACTGTTGTTACTGCTTTTGTTGTGGCTCAAAATAGGCAGCCATACTCAATAGGCAAGAAAGACAAAAGAGAGATATACTTGAGCAAAGTGAGCCCAAGACTTGACAGGTGGGTCATATTTTCCTTTTGCTTATGTTTTGCATGATGAAGACTTCCCTGGTGAAGGCAACCCAGACAGTGCAATGGAAGACGAAGGTCTGGGCCGCTGGTTTCAACCTGTCTCCAGCAAAAGTTTCAGAACTGGCTTCAGTAGGAACTGCACCTACACTGGAACTGAATTTGGCTCACTGAGAGCAAGTGTTTTAAAACGCTTCTGCTGGATTAGCTGGCTGGATGTCATCTTGTTGGCTTCCTCTAACATATTCATCAGCAAAGTTTCAAACTGAAGACAGCAGGCTAATGGGGAGCTGGAGCTTACTGAAATCACCACCTACAAATCAGCCTGTCCCACTTACAAATCATTTGACACCATCATTGATTTTCCCCCTTTGGTTCAAACCCATACTAACCAGCAGACCTTGGCAGCTGCCTCTCTTTCCTATTAATAAAAAGCTCAGCCATGACGCTGGTTTTAGAGGAGAAAGTGGCAGGGAACCAGGCTCTGCGCTGGCATTCCGATGGTTTAATTGAAGATGAACACTTAGTTCAACTCTTGCCCCTTTCCCCAGGGTGGCCAGCGTTGCTTCAAATGCTTGCCGACTTAAATGGTGACAGCTGCAGGACACAGACTCATGTATCACAAGCTGCGTGCAACAGGAGATAGCTGAAGGGCAGAACTTCAAAGCCTCTGGTCGTAACCACCCGGACAGCACAGGGCTGCTGCCGCTGCCAGCTGGTAGCCTCCAAGCTCAAATGTGGGGAGGTGGCCTCGCAAGCAACTGGCCATTTGCCATATCTTGGACGTGCTGCATATCCATCCCAGAGAGGGGCCGGAAGACAAGAGGTGAGGAGAGTGCTGGCTGCTTTAACATTCCTACTGGGCTTGTTCGGCCCCTCCAAAACCTGAGAGCAGCACATCAACACGTGGGTTTTTCTCCTCTTTCAAGGAAGGGGCTGCAACTAAGGGGAAGAAGAACCAAGGTGATTTTAGCTTGCTTTCTCCAGCACACCAGCTTCAAACAAGGTTTTAAAACTTTTGTGGAATAAGAACAAGCACAGTTTAAATATTATTTCTCGCTACTTGACGAGTATCTCGCAATTCTTCCACCTTCTGCACCCTGATCATCATCAAAAGCCTCAGGCAGTATTGGCTGGGAAAGATACGGTGGCCTCTAATGCTAATTTGGCTGCATAGTTTATTTTCAGACTCATGCAGGAGAATATAGTATAAAAGACAATTCAGTGAATTCAAGTGAGAGTGGTCTTTTAACCAAGCGACACATGAGTATAAAGGCCTTACACCTTATTTCTGCTGCCAATACCTGACACAGCACTGGCCCAGCCACTCGGTGTGACTGCAGTTTGGGCTCAACGAGTCAATTTTAGACATGCAAAATGGGTCAGTTTTACACATGCCAACATTTTGACCCACACACTACTTCAGAAAGCAACAGAGCCAGTTGCACCGATTCAGCATTTCAACCCAGCTCTGCCAAATGCAAGAATGGAGGAAAAGAGAAAAAGACCGAACATACTTTTTGCCTTTTTCTCATCCCTTTCACATTAGAACAGCCTCACTAACTTAAATTAGATCCAAAGAGGGACTTTGGCAACCAGAAAGAAATAGTGCAAGGCGTCACAGGTGACTGGTTGTATAGTGGCAGTGCTGAAAGGGCACGTTGGACTGGCTGACCATGCTCAGAAAATGCCTTCATGGAGCTTGCCATGTCACTTTCCATGTTTCAGTTGTTGTGTACGAGTTTTAGATCTCCTAACCCACATGCCTTTTATGTTTCTACAAGTTCCTCTGTGACTCTCCTGCTAGCTTCACCTTGCAAAAGAGCCTCAGGAAAGAAAGCAATGACACTCTGCAGCTAGACGTAAGCTGGGCCCTACCTCAGAGGAGCTGGGTTTGAAGGTGCACTTTCCCCAACTGCAGCCTCATGCTCACGTCCTTCCACCCCAAAACCAAACCCAAGGAGACAGACATTAAGCAGCCTTCATGCCCACTGCTGGAGCACAAAAGGATTACAGCAGGATGGAGAACTGGCACCACAAACGCATTTTTACTGGAGAGCCACAATCCTATGTTCTTATTTCCTTCCCAGCTTCTGCTTCTGGGCTCACTTCATTAACAGTCATTCAGTGCTCCAAATTAAGAGCAAATTAAAGGTATAACCCCCAAAACTGATGGCCTAATGTTGTTGGATGTTCTGCTTAAATTACTAACCCCCTATTTTTCTTCCCCTGACGAAAACAATAAGCTAATTCACTCAACTACATTGCGCCTATAGTGGTCCAGATGGAAGAGGTTCTCAGGAGCCTTCTACAGGTCCTTCACCTTGCAAACTATTTAGGCCCAATTTCTTCAGGAAACCACCCAGTTTTATATCACAGATACTAAATAACAATGGACCTGCACTGCTGCCATGCTTTTTGTCATCTAAATAGGGATGCTTTTGACATGCACCCCTATATTGTAATTTCTGACACGCTACACTTCACTTCTCATCCACACAACATACTGGGCAACACTGTTTACTTATGGTGTTTAAACTCAGTAAATTACTCTTCAGCAGGTGTAGCTGTCATAACTCATTAACGGATGGTTTATAGCAGATCTGTCCATAGAAAATGAAATCCTTTCACTATTTCTGTCCAGTTAAGAAGACTTCTGTATTCAGGTAGTAAAAAACTATGATTGGAGCATAAGGACTCTTGGTGCTTGTTGCTCATTAGAAAACCAGCATAAGTGATTTGGGTGAATGACACATTACTAGTGGAGCTTGAAGAACACAGATCTGCTGCACAGTACAAGGCACATTGGACTAAGTTTGTTTATCTCTTGCAGGGTGAAATTTTGCCTCCAATTACATCCATACAAAGTTATTAATTTAGACAGCAGCTGGCCTCCTAGCCTCCTGTTAACTGTTCAGGAGCCTGTACTGTGAAAAACCTCATAAAGCATTGAGAGCACCACACACCTCGAGCCACAGAAGCACACTACACAGCAATAGGAGATGTGGAGAAAGCCATGCAAAGATTTCTCATGACAAAGCAAGATACCAGGAAAGAAAACATCCCTATGCTGCTTCTTTTGTCTTTCCAAAGAAATTTCCAACTGTTGGCTACCTGTCAATTTCCACAAGGCTGGAAGCAAGCCGGTAACTGTGCCACTACCACAACATTTGAGGGAAGACCGTACTTAAAACCTTACTATATGAAGAAAACCCATCTACCAGTACTGATCACCAGTACACTAGCAGGTTCTGATTCTCAGTATGAGCAGCCGAAGTTTGAAGGCATACTAGAAATTTTGAAGAGTACTTACTCACTGCCAGAACACTGACAATGCAACAAGGAATAATAAAAGAATGACTGCTGTACTTGCAAATGTTTTTCTGTCTTTTAAATATCCCTTTCCTTCAACTGATGAGGTAGGTACAGAATCCTTTTGGCCCCATGAATGCAGTGCTATGACACTGGAAAGATTTATTTTTTTTAAAAAGTGAGCTTTAGAGACCCAAATTTCAAAGAGCAAATTACAAGAAAAATGTGTCTTTCAACCATAATTTTAAGGCAACTTATGAGTGGGAGCAGTTGGAACTGGTCATACTGCAAGCTGCTGTAAGCATGCACCATTCTGCACTCTGTCCTCAGGCAGCCACATCAGTAGGGAGGCATAGCACAGCTTTTTATTTATTCTAACCTGCTTTTTTGTTTTCTGTAGCATAGAAATCATTAAGACAGAAGTTTTTCAGATACAGAAAAACATAACCCAAATTTTTAATGACCTCTCTAACTCAGTTCCCCACTGCGTACACAGCTAATTATTTTTCGCTTGCACATTTCCTGGGCTTTTCTTCATTCTGGTCAGTCAAGAAAACCTAAGAGCTACTAGTAAAAAGTGACCACTCCTTTAAATATTCTGGCACCTGCAGAGATGATGTTCTCTGCATCTAATTTTCTTCTGCTCTTAATCTTTGAAAGTTTTGAAGACAATGGAAGGGAGGTGGTAACTCCTCTAAAATCAGACTTCCCTGTATGGATTTGGATTCCAAACCAAGGCAGGAAGAACAGAAGTAACTACTCCTGGGATTTCCGAGCTGCACCTGGCTATGCCTCCTTCGGCATTCATTCCATACACACAAATGAAGAGGACAGAACATGAGACAGAGGAGGCTCTTTCAGAGCAGAGGGGAATTTTGCAAGCGTTGGGGGGAATAAAAGAAAATCAGAAGCATTATAAGTCTGTCAATAATGCATTATACTTGAAAGGGTCCGGGTATATCTATCACTTAGCATGTTACAGTCTCCCTTTTAGGGGAGTTTATGGATATAAAACCCTTACCTGATCTGATGGACCAGCACTTTCAAGCTAGTCAGCACCTGCTCTCAAACTTGATATACTCTCAAACTGTTTTAAGTGAAGCCAAAGGATCAAGACTTAATTAGCAGTGAAATGCTTCTTATACCGATCGGCTTGCTCCAGATCTCCCGAGGGACATAAGATTTGTCTCTATCTGGAATCCCCACCCTACCCTCAGCTGCTTGTTAGGAGGTTTGTGTTTTTGTCATTTGGCAGATGCTCACCTGCCGCGCACGCTGCGATGGGAGCGCGCTTTTGGCAGCGGAGGCTGCGCAGCTCGGGGAGCCGAGGAGGCAAGTTGTAGCAGCTTCGTCTCTGCGCTCTCAGCACTCCAGCTCTGCCAAACCAAACAAGACAAGGTGAAATGCTTTTCTTGCTGCTCCTCAGTAGACAGCCTCATTAGTTATTTTTTTGGTCCAATGAGAGGGTTTTTTCTGGGGTTTTTTGGTGTTTTTTTTTTTTCCTGCAGGGATAACAGTCATTCAGGTGTAACACTTCAATTAAAAGGCTCTCCTGCTCTGGCAGCCACAGCAATAAGTCACACCTCCACTTAGGAAAAGAGCTTGCCTTCCAGCAGAAGCATGGAGGTGAAGGTGTAGCCATTGCAAGTAGGATTGTCACAGGCAGTACCTGATGCCCAGCTCAGTCTGTCACCAGGCCCGAGCAAATACTTTACCATCTCAGGCAATACAAAAGTGCAAAGTATTGTTTTTAAAGGAATGACACTGGCAAGAATTCAGGCCGTAAGCCTCTTAACACCTCTGCTGAACGGAGTCTGCTACTAACAGAAAGAACAAAACAGAATCCATCACAGCCTAGAACAGCTGGGCCCTGGTGTCTTGCTTGCTTGCTGTGGCACTGACTTTTTTTTTTGGTCACTTAGATAACACAAAGCTAACCCTGTCATTCCCTTAATTTTTGCAAATCTCTAAAACACATCTGTCTAAATATCCATGACCTAGAGGGGAAAAATAATATATTTGAAATACAAAATGGGTGCCAAATCTAACTCATCAGTCTCTGCTGGGATTCCTGAGAGTCTTGGGAGGTGGGACCTCAAGCAGTTTATTTTGGCATCCTTCTCAGCTAGGGAATCTTTTGATGGCAGTGACTCTGGAAGGGACTTATACTTTGAGAAGAAAGCAGGGTAAGCATTAACATGAGAGCAGAAGAAAGTCTTATAGCGCAAAACCAGGGGAAAAGTGATAAAATTCATCTGACACGCAGTGTTTTTCATTTAAAGAGAGTAAGAAGGCAAGAAAAGGAATAAAACATTCTAAAGTTGTGAAAAGCCCTTCTCATTTAGGTAATCCTTTCTGAATACATAGAATTGCCCTTACCACATTTTAGGTGGTTTTTCCCTCCTTCCCTTCAGTCCCCAGATGGAACGAAACTGCCCCAGTCTATTGGTACTATCTTTGAGATATTTTTCTTTGATTAAAAATGTTTCTATTGCTGATATCCTGCTGTTTGCACTGCCTCTTGTAGCACTGCCCCAGGATTCAGCCCCAGAAATAAGAAACAAGGGAAATAAAGGAAAAAGTGCTGCTGTAATTGGAAAGCTCCTTTACCTTTCGTCTTCTATATTCATTTTATAGTGCCAGTGTTCTTCGGTATACTGTCTGATCTGACAAGAGTACCTTACTAAACTTCAGTTTTCCTTTCTCAAGCACACAACCAACCAAGTAATCAAGGTAAGTATCAGTTACTATCTTTTTCAAGTTGTAGTTGTGACTAGGATGCCAAGAAAACAACCGGGCAAAAGGTTTTTTTGGCTAGCTGTGGTTTCTTACCTTCCTGTAGCTATTCTTAACATCGGGCCAATATTTTTAGCTTTGTCTGCGCGGAGAAAAAAAAAAAAAAAGTAAAAAAAAGAGAGAGAGAAAATAAAATCGTTGCTAGATGTATAAGTCTTCCATAGCAGCTGGAGAGCTGTCACTCAGGCACCAGGCTGGGCTGTGGCAGAGCTGGGACCCATCTCTGCCTTTGCCCAGACAGCGTTATGAGCCAGTGTCTGCCAGGTATTAACCTACCTGCTGGGGTCAGGCTGTCTCAGCCTCTTCTGCTCAATCTGTTATATTTTACATAGAATAAATCATTCATTAGGGCTCAGCGCGCAAAATAGCTTCATCACTAAACAGTTAGACGAGTCAAGGGGGAAGCAGAAAAGAATTGCAGTCCCTGCTCCAGGAGACATTTACACTCTTAAATTAAGCAGTCAGTGTAACGCAGCCTGGAGCAGAGATCTCATTTCTCCTAGGTGAGTGCACTAAGCCACAAAATTATTCTCCCCATGGCCTCCAAAATATTTAAAGTATTTTCCCAATAAAAGTAGAACAAGAGGAGTTAAGAACTTCACTTTCCTCCACCTAAATAAAGCCCTAATATCTAAGTGATATTGATTCAAATGTCCTCAAGGTGAGGAAGGAATGTAATCTGGCCTCCCACATACAGAATAAGTACCCTAATCACCAAGTTCTTGGATGAAAGGGATTGCATCTACTTTGTCATTTCCTCTCCTTAAAAGTACCGTAAAACAAAACATTACACTTGACACTGAGCCATTCACATTCTAGCACAAAAAAAATATAATTTTTTACTCAGCTGAACTTTTGTTAAAACTTTCAGTTAAACTAAGCTGAATTTCTTTTCTAGTTTTTCCCATTTAGTTGCCAGTCCAACCTGTAATATCAGACATAGCCCAAATCTTTGTTAATCAATGAGATGATTTAACTAAAACCTTCCATAAATGATCTGTTCAAAAATCCAACATTTTTCTGTGTAGAGTATCCAGCCCTCCTTTCTTAGGGACTTCTGTTTGAACATGGAACTGAAAAAAAGCAGTTCTTGATTGAATCTTGTCTTGTGCAGTCTCAGCTTGTAAGGAATTTTTGTTTAATTAAATTGGCTATAAATATATATATGTATATACATGTATGCAGCTTGTTTTAAACGAGAGAGATCAGCTAGGAGACCACCTGTTTTCCCTGCTTCCCACTGCTGAAACCAGGTTCTCACTATTGTACAGTCCTCATATGGATTGCTTGCAAGTGCTTCACCAGGGAACTGGGTTAAACCCCTGTCCCACCAGCCAACTGGACTTGTACTGTTAAATACACTGTGCCCAGGATTTCAACTGTCATGTTGGAAAAAATTAAAGTGCCTTTTTTTGAGAGATATGGCTTACCCCTTGACATTTTGTCTTTTATTTTTAGCATCTTTATCATGGCCGCTCATCTGTTCCTGCTGTTCAGAGACCCTACCCTAGGATCTCTCTCAATTATTCTCTGCTACTGACCAATCCAGAAAGACACTAAAATCCTCAGCCCCAACTTCTAGATTCACCCACTGGCATGGCATCTTCAAAAAGATCATTATTTATTCATAAACAGGCCAAAGGCTCTTGCCATAGGTATTGACAATGTTCTTCTCATTAGAAGTTTTGGACTTGGACACCGAAAGTTTCTGAAAACATACTCAGATAATCCAGGCAGGAACAGGAGCTGGGTCAATCAGTACCAGGACTAACACATGGGAAAACTTGCCTTTTTATGGCCTGTTTTATAGTTCTCCAGCTCTTCTAGGAGCAGAAAGAATCTGGAAAGTCTTGAAAAATGTGTGTCCTTTCCCAAAAACAAAAGAGTGTTTCTGAAAGAGGACGTATATTTCTTGTTGTCCTTGGGTAGCCAAAACTAAAAGGAGTTACTCAGCACTTAAACAAAAAAATTGGCCATAGTTTATGACCGCTAAAAAGAAAGAACTTGAGCTTGCTGAAAACAGAACTTTCATTTAAAACTCTTTTTTATGTTAAATGATGAAACGAGGAGAAAAATGAAGAAGTCTCCTGTCCTTTCAGGAAGGTCAGAGCTCCAGGCAGGGACCCGACACCCCAAGTGGCAGGCTTTTGGGAATCTGGGATGACAGACTGGCAGGAGAACCAGCAAACCTTCCTCCCCATCTGCCAATGAACTCATCGGGTTCCTGAAAAACTGTTTGATTTCACCCAGCCAGCCCCTCCTCACAACAAAGTGTTAAGTTTGAACATTTGTGCTGAATTTTTGAATCACAGAATCTTCATGGTTGGAAGGGACCTCTGAGATCATCGAGTCCAACCACAAAACACAACAAGCCACCACACAAAAAACCAACCAAACAAAAAAAATCAACAAAAAAAACCCCACCCCATAAACAGAGACAAACAATCTCAGGCACTAGAGCATGAGTGCCATGTCTGCAGGTTTCTTAAATACAGGGATGGCGACTCCACCACCTCCCTGGGCAGGCCGTTCCAGTGCCTGACCACCTTCTCAGGAAAGTCATTCTTCCAAAGATCTCATCTAAACCTCCCCTGCCCCAACTTCAGACCATTTCCTCTGCTCCTGTCATGAT
>JAOXNO010000033.1:24907963-24927205 GCA_028565335.1 Limnodromus scolopaceus
AGGGCAAGGAGGTCTCCCCTCAGCCTCCTCTTCTCCAAACTAAACATGCCCAGTTCCCTCAGCCTCTCCTCCTATGATTTGTTCTCCAGACCCCTCACCAGTTTGGTGGCTCTCCTCTGGACACGCTCCAGCACTTCCATGTACTTCTTGTAGTGAGGGGCCCAGAACTGAACATAGCCCTCGAGGTGAGGCCTCACCAGTTCCCAGGACAGAGGCACCATCACTGCCCTACTCCCACTGGCCACGCTGTTCCTGACACAGGCCAGGACGCCGTTGGCCTTCTTGGCCACCTGGGCACACTGCTGGCTCATGTTCAGCCGGCTGTCCACCAACACCCCCAGGTCCTTTCCTGCTGGGCAGCTCCAGCCACTCTTCCCCGAGCCTGTAGTGTTGCCTGGGGTTGATGTGACCGAAATGCAGGACCCAGCACTTGGCCTTATTAAACTTCATCCTACTGGCCTTGGCCCATTGATCCAACCTGTCCAGGTCCCTCTGTGGAGCCTTCCAACCCTCAGGCAGATCAACACTCCCACCTAGTTTGGTATCATCTGCAGATTTACCGAGGGTGCGCTCAATCCCCTCATCCAAATAATCAATAAATACATTAAACAAGACTGGCCCCAAAATTGAGCCCTGAGGGACGCCACTGGTGACCAGTCGCTAACAAGACTTCACCCCATTAATCACAACTCTCTGGGCACGGCCATCCAGGCAGTTTTTTACCCAGTGAAGAGTAAACTTGTCTATGCCGTGATTCACCAGCTTCTCCAGGAGAATGCTGTGGGGGACGGTGTCAAAGGCCTTACCAAAGTCCAGGTAGACAACGTCCACAGCCTTTCCCACATGGAGAAGGTGGGTCACACAGGCAGAAGGTGGGTCATATGGTCACATGAACCTCCCTTGCTTCCCAAGGGCCCAGTTCCACATTCCTTCCATACCCCAACTTCTGATGGGCTGTACAGGACATCATACAGGGCTGGTATAGGTTCTGCGCGTTACCAGTACCCTTCAATACCACAGACCAGTACAGATGCGGTTCAAGGGGATGCGAGGTAGTCTATCCACAGCGTATTTTGGTGGCAGAAAGAATTAGAAGTGTTATTGCATATCTAGTCAATGAAATGCAACCTTCCTGAAAGGAATTATCTTGCATTTATCTAGAGACCTCAGTCAGTATCTGGTTCTGGTTGTGCTTAGCACAAGGGGTAGGTGTGCACGATGCAGATACAAACTCGTTTGTATGTAAACAGAGCTGCAGCCTCTGCCCTGAAGAGCCTACGCTCTTTTAAAGCTTTTAATGTCTTTCATCACACCTATCACGTAACTCCCCCTCCCAGCATCCTGCTGACCTCTGCAAACCCACAAGAACTAACCCGCTGCTTTACACCTGCTTGCTGTGATGATTTTCCCCTTTCAGGCTGCTGTACCGGGCACGGATGAAGGCAGCATGCTGCCAACCTCAGCAAATGCCAAGGCACTGGTGAGCTTGTGGTGTTACCAGAGAGACCTTTGAAACCTGCACAGGTCTGCCCAGCCACTTTCTTCCAACCATAGCTCCCCGTGACCCATGGTTATTCACCATTTAGGCCCATTCAGCAGCAGAACTAAAACACAGAGGCAGTAAATCCCACTGCAATCCTCTCCGTATACAACACACTTTATTATAACAGAATAAGGGGTTCAGCTCTGCTGGACCAAATCAAGTTGGCCAGTGTTAAGTATCACATTTTAGATTCAAATCCCTGCTAAACCCTCTGCTTACGCTTGTGGTTAACATTATTTTTATATCTGTCTTCAGAAATGAAAGACAGCAGCAGCTCACACATAGCAGCAGCAGCAGCTTTTAAAGGCCAACTCCATAGATTAAAGGGTGATACACTGAGCACCGAAATCCCACCACCCCAGTGTCTACTGATTAGGTTGGGAGAAAAGCTGAGTGACAAACATGTTTCCAATCTGCCTAGCCCATGCAGCGAAATGGAGCAATCTGGCCTGAAAAGGGATTTAGACTTTTGTTGTGCACAAGGGGAGAAAAAGCTGATTTAAATCCATCAACAATGCTCACCCTCTTGGTGATCTCGGAGATAAGGAACAGAGTCTGGACGCAGTTCATATCCTACCTCTCACCAGGCCCCACACTTCCACTCAAAGACAAAAGCTAGCAGACGAGGGCAAACGATGCTGCCTTGCTATTGAGCTGCCTGCTCACATAAAACCACGTTGTACAATGCGTGGAGCCTGCCTGGGGCATTTGGTCTAGCAATTTTTAAAGGGAGAGCAAATCCTCAGCCCATAGGACGAGAAATGGATGACCTCTTAGTTCATCAAGACCACTGCTATTAATTAATATGTGTATAGCACTGCAATGTGTAATAGAAAAAGATCTCTACAGACAGACAGAAAGGTCTTGCTCAAACCTGTTTACAGCCTAAACCAGACAGGGCTTTACACCCAGAATAACAACAGCCTACAGCTGGTACAAGTGGGGCTGGCAAAGAAGAGACCAAAAAAAGCAATCAAAACACAAAACGAACAAGAAAAACCACCCCAAAACAAAAACAACCAAAAAAAGAAAAACCCAAACAAAAAACAAAAGGAAATAAGGTTTCTAAGAGAGAGTTATTAGATCCCCTTACAAGGAAAGCAGATCACATGGTTTCCTTTATCCCGGTTACTTAATATATGCCATCCCCGTGCATTTCACTGTGACTGCCATAAGGAGTGAGCCATTACATTCTCTCTTTATCTCTTGTCATAAGGACTGAGAATGAGGTGATAACCCATTTTTCTGAAACCTCTCTCAGACCCTTGGAAATAAAATAAAAAAAAAGCCAAAAATAAAAGCCATCTTTTTTATCCAAAAGAGATGAAAAGGTTAAAAAAAAAAAGTGCAATTCTGGTTGCCTATAAGAAAACCTGCTCTTTGCTCGTCTTTAATTGTACTCATTTTTTTAAATGAAAGTAAAATGAAAGAGCCATGCAGGGATGCGCGTGGGGAAAGCCAATTCATGCAAAAAGCAGAGGCTTGTTTTCTCCTGGCAGAAATGCAAATGGTGCTCTACGACAGTTGTGAAGAACACCAACAAAATGGTTGCTGGAAAACAACGGCAGCAACAGCAGCAGCAGCCATCACCTCCATTGCTCTTCGGGATGCCCCTCGCGATAGGCATTAGTGCAGAGCTTTCCCGTTCACAATGATTAAAACAGACTCCAGCAAGACCTTATTGCTACCATCTTTGGAGAGGAGCATTCAGATGCAGATTGCCTTAAATCCCATCAACCCATTCAGGCATCTGTACGCAAGTGTGTCTGCCTCTGTGGGTGTATATGTGTGCGTGTGTCTAGATGCATTTATACACATTTATACACGCAGTTCTCACTACGCGCACACCTTCTCTCCATCCTCTCCTTCAGAGAGAAAGAGCTAAAATTGTCAAAGAGGAGAATGTGTATTTTCCAGGCTACTTTGTCAGATGTTCGTGTGTGCATCTTATAAATATTTCATACCAAATATTTAACATTATTCCTTCCCCAATCGGATCAGCTTTGAAATGCTCCTCAAAGTGAATTCTCCCCTAACAATGGCTTGACGCAAAAGCCTTTTTTCTCTCTTAAGAAGAGGAGGCTGCACATGGTCTGCTACCATAGCAGCATGAATAGTTCTTATTTAATGGAAAATAAAAGATACTTTACATTAATTCAGTGGGGGATGGAAAGCTGGGCACATGCGTACCTTGTGCTTCAAACATGGAGGAGCATCATACCTTGACCTCCCCTCTCCTGGTCCCATGATTATTACCCAGCTTGCATTAGAATCGTAATGGGAAGTGACAAGTTTATGTAAATGATCCACACAAGGATTTTGCTCTTGTAAAACAGAGCAGTTACTCTGGGCTTTCTAATTATTTCATGCCTTGTGGTTCTGTGATGGGGCAGAGATGACTATTACTTGAAAAGTATATTGTGATTGACAAGCCACTGTCCCCCTGGAACTCATTAAGGCTCGTGCTTTGCAAGAGGGGGTAGAAAACCCTACCAGGCACACCACACATGCACACACACACACATCCTCACCCCAGTGCCGGCAGTTCTTTCAGATCATTTGCCGGGATTTTTGCACTGGTAGAGAAAAGCATCATCTGCACGTATCTCAAACAAGTACCACCTCCCAGCTACAAATTGACCAATTATCTTTTGCTTTCCCATTTTTATTTTAAAAATCTGTAAGATTAGCAGCAACACACCTGTCAGACATGCGGCGGTCTTTTGGATTTTAGCGCACTGGATGGAAGAGTCAGTTGTTTCACAGTACATAGAGAGGGGAGCAGAGAGGGGCTGGGACAGGGGACAAGGGCTACCACAAAACCTGCCCCTGGCGCATTTCTGCTGCGATGTGGTTTGTGCCAAGTGCCTTCCAGTATGTCCGGATGGCCATTCTACTACCACTGCATGACCCATTTAACTTTCTTTCTTAATTGATTTTTCTGGCTTTCAAACTTGCCAACAAGATGACAATTTGTTTGGCGAAAGTAGCGCCCCTGTCTTTTGAACCACTCCAACCACAGAGAGGGGAAAAAACCCTATTCAGGCAGCTGCATTAATGTTTCCCATTGTAGAAGGGGTTTTGAATTCTGCTGCTGGTTTGGGATGTAACACAGTTTAGCATAAAATCAATTCATTGTTAACTCCGTTGTGGTTGGATCTTATGGGCATGCAGCATTTCTTACTTTTAGTTATGTTTGATTTGTGATTGAAGTAAATCCTCTGGAGATACTTATGAAAGGCCCACTTCAGTTCTTCCATTAGAAAACATTGGCACTTTGGTTACTTCAAGATGCCTCAATCTTTGCAAACAATTAGGAAAAAAAAAAAAATTTGTTTTTTCAGTTTCAATTTGACCAGGAGTTGGGTACTTAATTAAAAATCTTTCCAGCAACCCACTTGACTATATCTGCAAGAATTCGGCAGGGGAAATTTATGATTTTACTATGACATTCTATAATAGCATTGAATTGAAATAACAGCAACCCATCATCTCTAACACTTTTGTTGTGTCTAATTTATCAGTAGATTTCCCCCCAAAATATCTGGGTCACAGATATTCAATAAACAAACCAAATCCTCAAGATCCAACTCATCAAGCTTAGGCCAAAAGCTGTATATTACTGATAATCAATCAGCATAAAGACAGAAATACAGGAAGGAGAAGAATTATAAAAACAATGGGGGAAAAAAAAAGGAGCAGTGAAAAAAGGGAGCACTGCATTTTGGAACAGTGAAAAGTGAATACACTAGGGACTAGAGAGGATTTTCAAGCACACTGAGCATTGGCTTAATTTGTCTCCGTTGAGGTGGCTCCTACACTATGAGTCCCCTAAGCACAGGCACAGATTAGTGCAAGGATTGTCAAGATCTGCCTTTTGAGTACATACAGTTTGCGAGCAGCTCAAGTGTATTCTCGAGCTGAGAATGAATCATATGGCCAGAAACAAAGCTGAGCAACCATGTAACTCCTATGCCAGTCCAAAATTGTGACTGCAGAAGGAAGCAGGTTAGCAGACAGGGCAGAGGCCAGTATTGCTAAGTCTCTCTGGCATGAGTTTTATGGCCTCTGTTCCTGCTTTTGCAGCGAGAGGCCACAATCATCTCCTGCTGGTGAACTGCACCCACTGCTTCCTCTTCCTTGGCTCTCCAACGTACAAGTCTGATGGCTCTCAGCCACTTGAGAAATTTGACGCGCAGCTTATTGGGAAAGTTGTTCAGTGTGCTCACCTGGAGCACATCCCCACTGACTGACACTTCAGGCAGGAGAAACCTCATTTGACATCTCATCTGATTTGGAGGCCAGCAGCTAGAAAATACATAGTTTTATATGTAAGCTGGGCAAGTACAAACTGAGGGACTCGTTTTGTGTAGAGCAGAACTCTCCACTCCACTGATCATTTAGCACTGGCACAGTACCTTTCAACTAAGCAAATTTTATCTTATCTCTGCTCAACCCATTCAAGTTAACACTCCAGCAATAGCTCGCTCTCTCCTTGAGTGTCCTTCAGAGGCAGCAGTGGAGAGCTACTGGTTTTTTTCTTGGAACATTTGTATAGCAGCAGAGAATCTATTGCTTATGCATCTTCAATAGCAGAAAATACATGGGCTGCAGGTAAGCCTCCTGCTATGATTCCCATCCACAATTGGATTAGAGGACAGTTCTTAAACACCTATTCTGAGACCCAAACTGAAAACAGAGTACTCCTTGAAACTCAGTCTTTTGAGAGCTTGGTCCCTCCTGGCTCCAGGGGATAAGCGGACACTTTCTCATTTTTCTTAAGAACCTTTTGTCGCTGCTGTAACCATTAGCCTCTGCCCACAGAGATGCAGAGTCGTAAGAACTTATGACAGAAGATATTTTAATAGACAAGAGCACTGCCGTCACTTCCACTGAGACCGTCAAAAACTTAACAAATAGAAAATGAGCTTAACAACAATTTGAAGAAAGCAAGCTCAACTAAATTCACCAAGCGATTTAAAAGAACAGGTCCTTTACACTGGAAGGGCATTGAAAGAGACTGGCCAAAATCTATCAATGATGGTTATATTCAGCATGCCTTTATTTTAACAGCCTAATTGCTCTAATGAGGTTTCATTATCATTTTGAAGAGTACAAGTTGTGACCACATAGATAAAGACTGAGCTCTGGGAACTCCTGATTGTGAACACGTTAGCATCAGCCACAGCCACTAACTCTGTGGAAAATGGAACAGAAAAGTAACGATCTGTTTATTCAGAAAACAACTTGGAGAGTTTGGTTGTAAAGAGAGATTCAAAGAGTCTGAATCATTTGCCTCTGTGCTGGTAATAATCGAGCCTATTATGACTCACCTGGAGAACTGTTGTCAGTTAAAGGCATGGCGTAAGTGCCTACAGCCGACACTTCAACAAGTCTGTATGACTACGGAAAAAGTTAAGATGGCTCAGTTCATTTAAGTACACTAGTACAAGTATTTATGTAAACTGTGCCTTTAAAATCACCTCAGTTAAAATTCAAGCTAGCATACTTCTGGCATGTTTATCTAGTCGCAGTGGAAGTGTCTGACCTTCACATTGCTTTATGTGGATAATGCAAACTGCTGTTAATGACATATTTTGAGTTAAGTTCTGCTTATTCTGAAGTGGAGAAAGTCATATTGTGGAAGTCATACATAATACTTTCTCAGACTGGTCAAGCCCAAAACTCTGGTTTTTATTAGAAAAGAGAGTGCGCTATTTTACTGAGTGTATATGTATACATGCATATATAGATTTATATTACATATACATACATAGTTTAATATATAAAGATGGGTAACTGTGTAGTATACAGGCGTTTAAGGTCTTTAGACCTGGCTACTTCAAGTTATGCAAGTTTGATGATCTTCTACAGGTTGTGGAGGTTGGCGGTTTGACTTCCTTTTTCGATATTTAAGCAAACCAAAGGACTCATCATAAAGGGGAAAACATCATTCACTCCCTTCCATAAAACTGGGTTGAAAACCTCCCCAAGCCATTTTTACTTGCATTTTTTCCTCATGTACTTTTTCTGCTTTCTGTATTACAGAAACAACACATGCAAAAAAAAAAAAATGCCTGAAAGGAGCAGAGCAAAATTTGATTTCAGCTCAGGAGGGCTGCCCCCTCCAAAAATCACAGAGAACATGGCAGGGCTCTGAGGCTGAGGTGGTCAGAGCCTCTGCCTCTTGGAATAGAAAGCTAAACTACTTCAGAGAGCCCAAACCATCCACACAGCACCACCAGGGGACATAGCCAGAGGAAGAGTTTTAAACTTGAACCATCCATTTAGTTTAAACATATTATTAACATCAGAGGCCACTGCTAAATGCATCAATAATCTAAATCCTACCTAGACACAACAAGACAAATTCTGTCAGCTTCATTTGCTGAATGTTAGGTGAGTTTAGAGTGAAATACAACTGCATCCTGAAGATCTCAGTAAAGAAAATTCACAAAATACCAGTCTTAAGCACTTGGGAGCACAACAGACCGTCCCATTTCATCACTGAAAAATCATGCAACATTTCAAACCTAGCTGCAACTAAATCATTCGGATCTAAAAATCTATAGCTGGCCTTTCCATGTACATCTCTGTTCTTTACCTTACCCCCATCCTGCTGTGAAATGTGCAATAATTGCACAGCAGATTACTTTTGTTTTCTAAGAACATGACATGTCCATTATTAATGTGGCCTGGTATTAGTCTGTTTTCCTTTTCATCTTTATCAGACATCTATATCTCTCTCAGAGGTCTTGTTTACATAAAACAGTGCACTTGGATGCATGGTGCTTAATGAGTTTCTGTATAACCAGAACAGAGTGAGTAAAGTACACTACTCTTTCTAATTACGAATCATTTGACTGTGTTAAGAGGAAGAGAACTTCAGCAAACGGTGCCAGAAAGCTTCTTTCCAATATTTTTTATTGCTATAAAGAACAGCCGTAAATTATGAGTTAGGACAATGTTGCTTTGGCTCCAAGCAGAAGCAGTAGGAAGAGAAAAACCCCCAGCTGTGCTCGTATTTCATGCTCCAGGATCAGCAAGCGGTTCCTTCCTACATCTACAAGCCTCTGCTGAGGATGGTATAATGAAGCTGGTCAAGCCCTGGTCTCAGTGGGTCTGACTACACTGGGGATCCCGAGAGCACTTCCCAGCTTCAGATTCACATTTTCCCTTGGATGTTGATGAGCCTCAGTTGCATGCAGTCCATCCGACACCTCCTGCTCACAGAATCACATGGGCTTGGAAGAGACCTCTGGAGATCATCTAGTCCAACCCCCTGCTAAAGCAGGTCGCACAGGAACTTGTCCAGGTGGGCTTTGAATGTCTCAAGGAGACTCCACCACCTCCCTGGGCAGCCTGTTCCAGTGCTCTGCCACCCTCAAAGGAAAGCAGTTCCTCCTCATGTTTAGGTGGAACTTCTTATATTCAAGTTTGTGGCCATCTCCTCTTGTCCTATCCCTGAGCACCACTGGGAAAAGACCGGCCCCGTCCTCTTGACACCCTCCCTTTAAGTATTTATAAGCATTGATCAGGTCCCCCCTAAGTCCTCTCTTCTCTAGACTAAAATGACCCAAGTCCCTAGGCTTCTCCTAGTAAGGGAGTTGCTCCAGGCCCCTAGTCATTTTTGTAGCCCTCTGCTGTACCCTCTCCAGCAGTTCCCTGTCCTTCTTGAACTGGGAGCCCAGAACTGGACACAGTGCTCCAGATGGGGCCTCACCAGGGCAGAGCAGAGGGGCAGGATGACCTCCCTCCACCTGCTGGTCACACTCTTCCTGATGCACCCCAGGATGCCATTGGCTTTCTTGTCCACAAGGGCACGTTGCTGGCTCATGGTCATCCTGTTGTCCACCAGGACTCCTAGGTCTTTCTCCTCAGAGCTGCTCTCCAGCAAGTCAGCCCCCAACCTGTACCGGTGCAGGGGGTTGTTTCTCCCCAGGTACAGCACCCTACACTTGTCTTTATTGAAGTTCATCAGGTTCCTCTCTGCCCAGCTCTGTACCAAAAGAAAACCCAGGCGAGGGGACAGCAGTGGAGCCGTGGTGTGCAGGTACTCTGACCGGCAGCCCCCCGCAGACTTGCTGGCCTCGCAGACAGAGGCAACCCAGCCAGTCCACGACATTTTGATCTCCCCAGGCATTTTCCTGCACACTCCAAAAACCGAGGGTTTGGTGTGAGAGCCAGACACGCTCACTCCATCATCCACACACCTACCAGCCCGGGGAGAGATGCAGCATGGCTGACCCTTAGCAAACAGCACAGCTTCCACAAAACAAACAAACAAACAAACAAAAATCTACAGAGGACAAGTCTTTAGTCTCTTAAATTTTTGCCAACCTAGTTATAAATGACTGAGTTCTTCCCATAAGGCAGGCAAACAATCGCAATGTTTGTTACTGCTGATTCCCGTGGGTAAGCCCTGCATAGCACAGCCACAGGCTGTCTTGGGCAAGTTCCCATGAAGCCCCAGCACAAAAGCATACCAGAGGCTGGAGGGGCAGAAACAAGGTCCCACAGCACACGCTCTTCAAGACCACTCAGGGCCATCTCACCGGGACACATTTCCCACGAGAGCTGCTGGAGCAGCAGGAAAACAGAGGGCGCGAAGTTACTTCAAAGCCACCTTTGTCTCTGTCCACCCTCCTTTCCTTTCCACTACCCTGGGCTGCACCCCCCAGGAGAGCCAGCCTGGCTCTGCAAGATGTCTGATGGAGTCCAGCGCTACACCAGGGTGGCCAGGGGCATGCTTTTTTGTATATTTTGCAATACAGTAAAACGAATGTGTCAGATTAGTCAAAATTGGCACCCTCAGCCCAGAAGCCCAAATTGGATTTAACAGTGAATAAGAATAGCGGTATCATCCAGTAAATAATGGAAAGCCAACTTGCCTGAACCAGAAAATTATTCGGAGTATTATGCTGATACTTACTTTGGGGTAACAGAAAACTCCCATTGCAAGTCAGCAATAAACTTTGCTTTTGTCATCAAAATAAAGTAGGAACATTTTCACGTTTTGAATTTTTACATAACTGTTAGGTAAGATTTTCCTTGTTCCAGAAGAATTTCCTGTTAAAATCAAAGCTTTGGCTAGATGTGAGAACACGGTAGATAAACTATCCTGATTTCCCCATTTAACTTGTGGAGCATTATGCCTTTGTTAGGAGGCCAGACTGTTGGGAATATCATAGGTCACGCTACATGTAAGCACTCTGGAGTAAGAGACATATTATAAAACATCAGAACAAATAAGGGTCAATAGCAGATAATGAGTTAATCCAGTCATCTCTTAGGGAAATAAAATGCCCAGTGCTTTAGGAAATCTCTTTGGATCTGCTTATAGGTATAATTTAGCCAAGACATTGTTGATCCCAGGCTGGAGAGGCATCTTTCAATGCTAATTATTTTGGTTTATTTCTACATGTATTATCTTTTTTCAGATTTAAAAGGTCATTTTTTTTTAAATTAAACAATATCCAAGTTATTTCCCTGGCTGAAGACTGATGCTTTGCAAGCGTGCACAGCACAATACATGCTTGATAAAATAGGAACACAGACATAAAAAGAATTCCAGATAGTCACGAAACAACATTAAAACAGAACTCTATGTATGTATTTAAAAGACTGGCATTGCCTTGTGAATACGAGTGCCAGTACAGCACAGATTAATTCTTGGTATTCCGAGTGAGGAACATAAAACTGGCAGTTTCCTTAAGAAATACCATTTAGAGGACTTGGAGTTACCTGGAGCTTAGGTAAGGCTTTTGGCATGGTTTCCCACAGCATTCTCCTGGAGAAACTGGGTGCCCATGGCTTGGGCGATAGGACAAGAGGAAACAGGGGAGGTTTAGATTGGACATTAGGAAAAATTTCTTCACTGAAAGGGTTATTAAGCTTTGGAACAGGCTGCCCAGGGAAGTGGTTAAGTCTCCATCCCTGGAGGTATCTGAAAGACGGGTAGACATAGTGCTTAGAGATATGGCTTAGTGATGGCTTTTGTTAGTGTTAGGTTGATGGTTGGACTAGATGATCTGAAAGTTCCCTTCCAACCTAGGCAATTCTGTGATTCTAGGAGCTCTCTAGGACATCAGTCCAAAAGCATAGGAGAGCAAAAGCCTGTAATTACTACAGAAAGCCTGAGCTGATGTAGGGAATATAATAAAAAGCAGGAAAGGGTTAAGGGGAAAAAAAAAGTCTCTCAAAAGTCAGAAGATTTTCAGAAAGGCAAAGTAGAAAAGGAAACATAATAAATGATAGTAAACAATAAAAATGGTCTTTTTTTTTTTTTAACTCACAGAAAGACTTATTTTGAGTATGAGCTGATGCTTATGGAGCGGGAGGAGGCAGGGTCCTTTTTTACTTAGCTTGTGACTGAATTCAAAAGCAACTAGAAGAGAAAACCCAAGCGTGTTGGGTGCTTCACATGTTCATCTTGGATTCAAATGCTCCTGAACAGTGAAACATTCCATTTCAGTGCAGCAAAAAAAAACCCCAAACTTCCAGGCTTTCTAGTCAAATAGGATATTTATTTCTGCAGCATACATTCTGATTATTATGGATCTGCTCCCACAGGCTTCATGCAACCCCTTCCTTAAGACTATTTCCTGTAGCTCCATAATCCACAACGCTGTTCCACATAATAACAGGCTAATCACTGCCCTACTTTTAAAAATGCAAAAAGTTTTTGACATGCTGCATAATGGTACTTCCCAAACAGCCCATAAACCTGTCCAGCAGATTCCTCCTCTATTTCCTTGCATGGTCTTATCTCCCTCAGCATCTTGTCTTAGAGAGTTCTATTTAGATTGCAAGGCCTTTGGGCCAGAGGCCATGTAAATCACCTATAACTCCACACAAGTATTGAGTAACAGCAGAATCTGACTTTGGAGCCATAAAATGCTTTCCAGACTTTAAGTCCTAGAAGAAGTCTCAAAGTTCTAGGCAATCCTAGATAGATAACTAAAAGGCAGTACTCCACAGGCTATCAAATAAGCAAGACTAAACGGTGAGGGAAAAGGGAAGCTTTTCAGAGCTGCCTTGTTACATTGCACGATTAAGTCTTCAAGCTGTAAATTTAGGTTCCTGATCACATGGCTATCTATCAGTACTAACTCAGTTTCCAACTTCTTTTTGAAAGTAAACTTTAAATCCTGGCTCTGTTGAAGTCAAAGAAAATTTTGTACTGTCAAACTGGGGAGGTTTCACATCTAAGTGACCTAGGACCCCCACAAAGGGTTGCCACCATGAACCATGCCATCAAAAATACTAATATTCATACACCGAACTTATCATCCTTTCCACAGTTGCCTTCCTCTACATCATTAGTCTCTATAGGAGGTCCACATTTATCTGATAAAATTATACATTACATTACAAGTGCCAGAAGTCCTAATTTTACCAGTGTCTTCAAGAAGTCACGGCAGGGAAAAAGCATTCTGAAGCAAAGAATGTGTTATCCAAGTATACAATGAAATGTTGAGATCCTAGGAAGGAGGAAGGAAATCACTAACACTCCCACATCACCATGTGGTACCCCAGTGCCCGATGACATGAAATAAGGTGAATGTAAGCAGGAAGAAAGGAGGTCATTCCATCTTGAGCAAAACGTTTGACTGGGGAAAAAAAAAATACATTCTGGGGCATCCAGAATAAAATACATCTGGGGCACCTCTTTTGTCCGCAAGGCAATGAAAACTTGCTCTAGGAACTCCAGATGGCATAAGAGCAATAAGAGAAATTAGAGAAGTTAGTTTGCAGAGAGGCTTGGAGAGCGTGTGCAATACCTTTTCCCTTTGATGAGCTTTATCCAAAAAATTTCTCATGGCATGAAACAAAGGTGGCATTCAGGGATGTGCCTCACTGGTCCAGGTCAGTGCGCAATGGCTGCCTGCAGTTATGACATGAACCCACCGATCCTAGCTTTTTTTATATTTTTTTTTTTGCTCTTCAGTCAGAGAGTCAGCAACCCACATCCCAAGTATGAGTCACGGTACATGGACGACCATTGTTTTAAGCTGTCCTAGGGCCTTGAACTGCAAAGTCCAGATTTGGCTCTGAATTTTTCCACCCCCCCCAAAATCAGAGCTGTTCAGATGTGAAGTTTCATTTGGTTTGAAGTCTGTCCTGGTACACCACAAAGGCATTGTGTCTCCCTGGGGAGAATCCCACCCTTCAGACCTTAACATGTGGGAAATGAGCAGAAGAGAATGGAGATGAGCAAGGCCAAATCTCCCCTTATTTTGCCTCAGGGGGGTTGTACATGTGCAAACTGTTCAGTCCTCACTGTATCCTGCACCCTGTCAGGACAGGAGCCCAGTTTCCCATGACTTCCTACTGGTATGCCAGACACAAGCACTGAAGGCTGATGTAATGAAATGAGAACATGGATTGGGTAATTTATGTCCTCCTGCTACAGCACAAGGAACTTTATTAATAATGTGTCTCTAGGCTCAGCCCTTTGTCTAGGGCAGTTGTGCTTTACACATTCTGATCCCACATAACACACTTTTCATCAAAATGCAGTTAGGTTTACCAGCACATGCCGTATAGATACAAATCAAATAGTCTTTGTATAATAGGGCATCCAACTCCTAAATTCCTTGCTATGAGACAGAAGTTACATGTTTACCCCAAACACATTTGAGTATTCCAATAGAAGAAGTGCTCTTATTACCAATGAAATATGCAATAGTACTTCTGTTATGTGTTATAGGCTTGGGCTCTCCAGTTTGAGATACGTGCATCTATATTTGCCAATTATTTTTTCTTCTTAGGATTTTGAAGTTGACATAATAATGCCCCTTAAACAGTAGCCACAGTACATCTCTCTTATACCAGGCACCTAGGAAGGGGTGCATGTGAACGATGCTCACAGAGGTGAGCTCTGTCATTCAGCTCCACAACTCCTGCAAGTAACTGCAATTTTGATCTGCTCTGAAGAGCTGATATGGTGCCTGGCTGTCTCTTTGTTGTAAGAGTCTGGGAATTTCCTGCAAAGCATGTAACATGCTTGAGGCATCAAGTTGTTTGTTTTTTTTTTTTTTACATTTATTTGCCAAAAAAAGGGTGTATTATCTGGCATTTTTCCACAGTGACTTAATTCAAGGGCTATGAACAAAATGGAAATGGAAAACACCTTTCAGTTACAGAATGCCACTCGCACACTCTGAATCTTGATAGTTTAAACCACAGTAAGCACCGTAAGAACCGAGATAAAACCCTGAAGAGATTCATAGCAGTTAACTGTACGCATCACTAAGCTAAGCACAACAGAGCCATCAGTTCAGTGGCCAATGCAATGGGGTCAGGGCGAGGAATAGTGGGGTTTGTCCTCATACTGTGACACTGGGAGGAATAACATCAGAGTGTCTCGTCTCAGCTTCCCCATCACAGGCAGATGAAACGTACCTACCCTGTGACCAAAGGTGAAGCAGGATAAAATAAGTTTGCAGTGCTATATTATATCACAATCCTGTGTTTAAAGTGTCTTATTGCCTTTTCTGGAATTACAGGATTCTGTAACAGTCCTCCTTTGCTTAAAAACGGTGTCAGTCTTCCTTCACTATAAAGTGTGATGCCGTGACCCTTGAGTTTTCAGGAAGGCAGCGCTGAGGTGGCCACATTATCTATGAACTAATCCGATTTAAGCGTTTGCCTTGCTTTGAACACAGAGATTGCAATACCACATACAGGAAAAGTAGTTTTTAGATCCCTAAATGAAACACTCTAGAATCAAGTCTTTTAGTTATTTTTTATTTTGTCTGTGATTTATTCATGCTGAACTTGAGGTATCTGAAAGTACTAAAAGGGGCAGCAACTGAGTATTTAGCTCTTTTCCCTTTCATCATATTCCTTTAAACAGACTCCACAGATACGGAGGCATTGTTATTGCTACCAATTTCAAAAAAAGTTTTGGTCCCAGCCTCAAATCATGTTCTAACAGGCCTAAACATCACTAATCCAAACCTTGCTACCAGGATAACCTCAAGAATGCCTCCAGTTTGGTACGGAGTCGCCTGTCTGTTGACAGGCCAAATACAAAAGACTCTGTCCTAGAAGCCTTTCAAAGCACCATTTTCTTCACCTTTTTACATTTATAAGCAGGGAAATTTCATTTTTCTCCTTTGGAAGGGCTGCTTTTCCTAGATCACCAGAACAAATTGCTTTCCATTTCTGCGGCATCCATGAGGCTGAAATTGGGATATTTCACAGAGGGGTCTACGAACACAAACAAGACAAAGCTGAATCGATGGTGTTCATCTGCAGTGATGAGACCACATAGCTACTGGGTAAGTAAATCCAAAAGGCAGGGAAATGTTAAGCGTGATGTACCTTCACACGCCTGGGACACCCCTGTCTGTTCTTTCAACTTCAGCCTTGTTCCTGTGCTGCTGGTCACTTTGTGGTCAGAACCACTTACTGGATTGACATATAGTAACATTCATTTAAGTAGCCACTTCTATCCAGAGGTTTTGACTTAGTTTTGTTGGTATTTTGGGTTTTGTTTGTGATTTTTTTTTTTTTTTAAAAGCTGGGCAGTGTAGGGAATAGGGTGGTCCCATAACACTCCTTCCCCATGGAGACCCTGATCCCTCTTGTCTCTTCCCACCTTATTTCTCAGATTGGGATTTCCTGCAAGGGATGACAAAACCTGCTAGGTGCTCTAATCAGCAACGTGGTCTGGTGAAACTTTCACAGACAAGTTTTCATGTTTGAAACATCAAGCCATAGTCAACAGTGCCACGAGGTAGACACAACGCCAGCAGGGACAATCAGAAGCAGACAGCAATCAACTTTCTGAAAAGCCAGGATTTATCATGTGGTTATTGCCAGAATTTGTTTAAGAGTGATCCTTTAATGCAAATGTTGAGTGCAGATTTCCTTGAGGTAATGTATTTGTAAGAGTTCACATATGGTGATGGCTAAACCGGTCATTAGATAGCAAACAAGGGAAGGGCATCCTCAGACTTTGTACAGACTAATGCTCTTCCAGTTGCCATTTATGTTTAATTCAAAGTCTTGATACAAGGCAAGCTATAGCATCCCATCACGCACACAAGCATTTCAAAGCCTACATCACTACGCAGTTCTGTAGCAAAATGCTACAGATTTTTAAATAAACTATTAAATTGCTGTTGTCATTGTCCTGACTTTCATTGTCTTGTATTTCATGCAGCCAGCTGATGTTCAAATGTGTTTTGTGATTTTAATCTTCTCCCTTAGGCTTACCCACAAAACTCTACCACATACTTATTCAGCAAATTAACTAAATTATTTCCTTCCCGAAGAAAAGCTTAGATCTTCATGGGGAAAGCTGATGGGTTTTGGCAGAAAAGTCTGGAATTATGGAGTCACTGACTAACTGTAAATCAGCTACAACCAGGGATCAAGGAAGTGTGGATTCAAAGAAGGCCATAGTGCAACAAATCCTGATTTTGTTTATAATCTGTAACTTCACTGACATCAGCTGAACTACAATCAGACTTCTTCAAATTCTCATGCCCACAGTACACTGAGTTATACATATGCAACACAGAAAGTTTATTTTCACCACAGCCAACCCACTAGGCCAACTTCTTCCCTTTTATGTCTATTAAGGGTACAGAGTAGAAGCAATATGTATTTTAAAGAAGATACATAACAATTTGTAATTTATTTAAGAAGCATTGTGAAGATCATTGCATACAAAAACCAGCACAGGGCAAATTCCCACTCAGCCTGTCAGTTTTGAGGTGCTGTATTTAAGCAATAAGTAATCCTTCCTACAGCCATGAGGTGCGACACGCAAGTCACAGCCAGCCTTAGTCGTGAAAGGCTTTGATGGTCAAACATGGACACACCAGCTGCCTGCCTGCTTTCCGGACAGGAAAGCTTTACATCCCTTATTTCCTAGGCACAACCCTGTTGCCAGTCCCACCTACACACCCACGGCAGGATAACCTATTCTTAGTCCTCTAGAATTAACATTGAAGCATACTGCCCCCAAGTCAAAGGTGCAGTTGGCCTCTCAAGCTAAGAAACCCCTTCTCCTGTAATCCCTACCCTTCCACTTGTCCTCGGGCCACTGATAGCTCCGGGTTGGCCCTGAGGTGGGACTTGAAGGTGCCCAGCTGACCAAGTGGGGATTACCCTTCTTTTAGCACCTCACTGCCATCCATCTGCCATACACAGGCAAGGGAAGAAGAGGGATAGGGGTGCTGTGGACCACGAAGCCCATGCCACCCCACACAGTGCTCACCCCAGTACTGTTTTCAGGGGCTTTTGGCTGCGGGTCTGTTCCACAACCATAACTTTCAGTGCCTATCACTCTCCAAACCTACACAACTCCTGGGTGGCCTTTCAGGCGGATGCTGGAGACCACCCCCCACCACGTAACCCCAGTGGAAAGATTGTCTCCCAAGGGCAGGCTGTCTGCACCAGTCCTAGGGATGGTGACAGGGGGTCTCTGCTTCCTTCATCTGTAATGGAGGGATTTGAGTGGGAGCTGAATCCTGTCAAGCGCTTCCTGCCCTGCACACACCCTTGTCAAGGAGCTCTTTGGAGAATACAGAAAGAGGATTAATGCTAATAGCTATCTGCCTGTCATTTGAAAAATCTCAAGCAGCACTTGCTGGATTTTCCTCATGAATCTCTAATGCAAAATACTGCAAGGGCACCTGAAATGAAACTTTGTAGGGAGTGCACACAGCCAGCAACAAGGTGGACGAATGACCCTGCAGGGTATGAGCGCAGATCATAGCCTACACACCAGATGCGGTGAAGTCCTTTGGAGTAGGAAAAAGGCATGCATTTGAAGCCATTTTGCCATCAAAGTAGGTTTACCCAATTCATTCCATTCAATCATGTGCTATAATTCATTCCGCTATGCATTTTAGAAATAGTCACCCTGGGACTGCATTCACTTAGCGTAGTTAGTAACATAACACAATCCAAGGCAGTCCTCCTTATCCAGCACCAGCACTTCAACTTGCCACTGCGTAACAGACATTAAATTTCTTGGACCAGGCTAACAGCTTCATTGGTCAGGCCCTAATGAAGGATCCAATCTTAATCACATAGGAACCTTCAACAGGAGCAATTTCTGACCCCCAGGAGTTCTGACTGTGTTTTACTTAAATAGAATCACCAGAGCAATGGCATAGCCTTTGGAGATGCTGCATGTAATTCTTGGAACAAGGCAGCAGAAGAAAACACAAGGTGTAAAGAATTGATAAGATGACCCAGAGCTCACTGGTAGATCATGCACATTAGAGCTCAGCTCTCAAAGAACAAGACTGCCATCCAAAAGCCCTGTGGATTACTGACACTACAGGAGGGAAGGACACCCTTCTGCAGTGCCTTGGATTAGTTTCCTTTATTTTGACAAGGGAAGGACTGTAAGGACATTCATGCTGACCTCTTTGAAGAGCACCCTAGTGACTCCAAAAGACAAGCTCCTTTGGCTCCAGAGACAATTCCTCTACAAACTGCACTCAGCAGTTCCTTATCCACAGCTATCTTCCTTTCCACATGCTCCTACCTCACTTTCAGCACATATCCTAAAGAAGCACCCTGGCAAGATGCGAAGCAAGGTGTGAAATTTGACTTCAGTCTCAAACCATGTGCCCTCTACTGATGATTCACATTACAGAATCACAGAATCTTCTAGGTTGGAAGGGACCTTAAAGATCATCTTGTCCAACCGTCAACCTAACTGACAA
>JAOXNO010000033.1:24936515-24956205 GCA_028565335.1 Limnodromus scolopaceus
CCCATCCCTGGAGGGGTTCAAGGCCAGGGTGGATGGGGCTTTGAGCAACCTGGTCTGGTGGGAGGTGTCCCTGCCCAGGGCAGGGGGGTTAGAAGTCAATGAATCTTTAAGGTCCCTTCTAACCTGAACCATTTTATGATTCTATGAAAATCAGAACTTGACTTTGAGTGTTGAGAGATTAAATTCCTTATCTGATATTTTCTCATCCCATGGAAGTGTGGCAAAACACACCACCTGTTTCACATAACACAAGCATGAAAGCACTACTGTTCCCATACTCTAGCATCATTCAAAATGCTACTGCCAAGATGAAGCACCTGCTTGCTTCTCTTATTTGTATGCCATAGGTGGATGCTGTACTGACTCATTTCCTTTCACATTAAGTATCCTATTAACTTACATTAATTGCTGCACGGATTTAAGTTACTATGGAAAGAAATTAAATAATGTTTGCTAAGGCTATAGCCAAAATGGTTTCAGTCCTTGAGACGGAGGAGGCTCACGGGTATCCCACATGAGCAGCTGACAGCAGCCTGTGCTAGGAAAAGCTTAGGAGAAAGCCGGACTCCAAATGACCCAGTCCAAAAAGACATGTCATGGGACACAAGCCTCAAGCCCTTCCTGCCACAGAAAAATTACTTGACAGTTTAACTTTTTTCTTATTAGCCAGCTTGTACTGCCATTCAAAGACAATATATGGATTAAATTAAGATCTCTAACAAGATAGTTAAACATTACCAAAACCCTGGAACTGAATTAAGATTAAAAGATAGATTTGAGGGATGTTGGGAGGAAAAGGCAGACAACGATGTTCAGGAGAAGTAAATGTTCACAGAGGCACCTGAGGAGCAGAGCTGGCCACCTTCCATTTTTGTGGTACCACGTGCTGAGTTTGGAAGACAGTACGTTGTAGCAAAAGGAAAGCAGAAGTCCCCAAGCTACCTTTTCTTTGCTATTTGCAATTTTTTGACACCGTATTATCTTCCATTATTTCTGTCTCCTCAAAGTGTTAGGCCCCATCTCTTTCAGTAGTTTCACAAACAAGAGCTTTTTAGGTCTTAATATCTTTAGGAGGTATTTTACAGATGCTGTAATTCCAAAGCTCTGGGAGAAAATTTGAAAGAGGTTGGCTTCTAGTCTAGGCATTCCGAGTCTCTCCTCCGAGGAGCCTGTCTCTGCATTCACTACAGGGACACTAAGCTCCTAATCAAAGCACTTCCGATGCCTGAAGCCAGATGATGCAAAGCCTCCGTGTTCCAACGCCGCTCCTGTTCCCCTTAGCACATCCTGGGTGCGGCATTCCACACGCCAGCTTGGAAGGTCACAAGGGAAGACCTTCAGTTCACATCCAAGGACACGACTTAGAGCACCACTGACTTGCCAATATAAATCTCTGAAGGCAAGGCAAGAGGGACTGCTGGAGATCATTCAAAGACAAAATTATAGGAAAAGTCTTTCATACCAACACAGTGCTGGTGCAACTGCATCTTTCGGAACAGACTGAATGACACCTCCATTTCCATATTGCTGGAGCACCAAGCAGCGAGCAATGCAGAACACACAACTCCCATCAAAGCCAACTCTTCTGCAGTAGAGCAGAGCTCATATGAAAAGACGACAGCCTTGGGTTGCTTTTAATTTGTATAATATACAGCTTGCCCTAGTTTATGCACACTGCAGCATTAGACAATTAGACATGCTGAAGTATCATTATTCGCCTGACTCGCAACTGAGCATCCTCTGTCTCCACTCCCCTTCTCTCCCCTGAGTGTGGACCATTATCCTCGTTTTTGCAACTCTCACAAAATAGCTGCCCCAAAACTATAATTAGTCCACTGCTTGCTTGTTTTAATAGCTGTATTTTCTAAATCAGAAGTGGCATTCTTTTCTCAACAATCTTGATTATTTGCAAATTTTTGCCTAAGGTATTTCTTTCAATCTTTTTTCCTCTATTTTCACATCTTTGTGGGAAAAGGAAAGGGGTAGATTGAAGTTAGGATTGCCAAACTTAACTTCTGATCTTAGGTGTATTATAGAACTACGATGTTTTCATTTTGAAAAGTTACTAATCTTTTGCAGAAAGTGTCAAAAAGCAGGAGGAAAAAAAAAACACGTTGGAGAGAAAGTATTTGCAGCTGTTGTTTCATAAAGCAACTCTATTATAGGGTTTACAACTTTTTCCCAAGGCATAGAAACAATGTTTCCCCTGTGACCTAAAGTAAAATTAATATAATGGAAGGATCACCACCAGTAATGTATATAAAGCCAGATACTTGTAAAATGTCTAACTGTTGATAAACTTTGCCAGGGAGACACCACATGTAAAATGCACAATATATAGCAAAATACTTGAAAATGCAGTACATATGGAATGCTTGAGGATAGGCATTGGAAATTTTTTTTACCTTATTTTAAATTATATGCTACTTTAAGGTAAAGATAGCATCCCATACTCATGCCAACAAATCAGGTCATGTGATCACATATTCCTATTTATTTACAATATCAGATAATGTTGGAGAGACTTTTAAAATTGCTTGCTGGGACTACTTTTTGTCTAAACCTACACTGCATTAGTTACCATTAATCCTGCTGTGTAGCTCCCAAATGGCAAGAAAAATAGCCACTTATTTTGAAAAATGCCTAAAAATGACACTACTTTAACATCCATCATCTTGCTCCTTTCTAGCCCTAAGGAATTCTTGTGTAGCCCTTGGGGAGGCTTAGAATATCTATCACTAATAGCAGAAATACCCTATTTTTAGATCTACATGCTTGTGACAGTTTCCTAAATCTAGTTTCAGTTTATCCTTAAATATTTTCTTTTTTTTCACATCAGGCATTTGTAGTATTTAAAGAGGCAGGTAGGAGAAAGAAGAAAATGCTCAGGCTACAATTTCTTAGCTGGCTACCCAAGTTTTTTTCTTGAAGATTTTCAATTAAGTTCTGGGACTTTATTAATGCGGCAACAAACGTGAAGCAAGTAAAAATAAATTATAAGTGTAATTTAATCACATGAAGTTTACTATGCCAAACACTGGAATCCATAGAGCATTGAAATAGAGAAATAACTTCACCTACATATTTAGTATGTTCTCCTATTCATTGAATAATATTAACTAGCAACCCCCTCATGCTGGGGTGAACATAACCTTTGCACGTCTTTCCTGACATGACCTAGGTATTGAGGCTCTATCACTTCTGAGGACCAATGTTCCTGAAAGCGGGCAGACCTAAGTTTCCAAGTTGCCAAAAGTAGAAAGATTGAAAGAGTCGTTCAGCACATCCAGTCCAGGCAACTTCAAGCTCTGGCTCAGGATCCTTTCAAAGGCTACAGGACTAGATTAAACCATGGATTCATTTGGGGAGTTCAGGGCTTTCCTGTCCCACGGGAGACTGTAAGGCTCATGCTCTCTGTATAGCTCAGAGAGTAGCATCTTCTCAGCCAAAAGCTGACAAGTTTGCTGCAGTTGAGCTTAACAGTTCAGAGTCTCCTTATTTCCTTACTCCACCCACCCAGGCAAGACACAGGAGTACTGGGAGTTGAAATCTGCAGGGATTTCTTCTCCAAGCTGCACAATTGTGTTACTCTGGAATCACAGAATCACCCAGGTTGGAAGGGACTTTTTAAGATCATCTAGTCCAACCAATGAAAAAGAAAAAACCAAAAACACGCCCCCCACACCACACCCAAAACAACACCAACCCAACACTAATCCAGATCCCTGAGCACCATGTCAACTCGTCTCTTGAATACCTCCAGGGATGGTGCCTCAACCACCTCCTTGGGCAGCCCATTCCAATGCCTGACAACCCTTTCAGTAAAAAAATATTTCCCAATATCCAACCTGAACCTCCCCTGGCACAACTTGAAGCCATTACCCCTTGTCCTATCATCTGTCACTTGGGAGAAGAGACCGACCAACGCCTCTCTACACCCTCCTTTCAGGTAGTTGTAGAGAGCGAGAAGGTCTCCCCTCAGCCTCCTCTTCCCCTGACTGAACAACCCCAGCTCCCCTCAGCCTCTCCTCATAAGACTTGTGCTCCAGACCCCTCACCAGCTTTGTTGCCCTTCTCTGGACCCGCTCCAGCCCCTCAATGTCTTTCTTGTGGTAGGGGGCCCAAAACTGGACACAGTACTTGAGGTGGGGTCTCACCAGTGCCGAGTGCAGGGGGGAAACTGTATAGTATAGGGGAGACCTATTCCATTTCTACTAACGCTTGCTCGATAGAAGAGTCATATTTGAACAGAGACAGGTTCACCAGGGTTATATTTTTCTCCAGATAAAGCCATAAAAAAAAATTTCAAACCATGGACCAAACCAGCCAACCTCAGAAAACTGCAGCACTTAGTTAAAAACAAATGAAAAACAAACCAAAAAAACCAACCAGTCAGGTGCATCACCACTGCAAGTACACAAGAGGCATCAGGAGTTACACGGCAACCTCTTGTGTCATCCCCCAGTTTCTGGGAGCTCAGCTCCCACTTGCAGCTTCTCAAGGGCAGGAAGGCAGAGGGACTTGGTGGGGAGCCCAGCGGGCTCCTGGTGCATCTGTGCTCTTATTTCTCCTATGTGGACTTCCAGCAGCAGAAGGGAACAGGATGTTCATCATTAGTCAGCCACCATCTGCAGCTAAAACATGGCAATGGAATAGAAGAGAGGAGTTGCTATTCTCTTCCAACAAGATGGAGAGGTGACATTCAAGACATGAGATGAAAGAAAAATGGCCACGATAGAGTGGAATTTCAGTCCACAGGTGCAGGTGGCCAAAATGTAGCCAAAGCTCCTAGATGGACAGTCTCAGGGGTGCTCTAGAGCCTGTTCTTAAACACTCCTTGAGAACCAAATATCAGAAAAAAGCTGCATTGTCTGCAACAGTGGTCACTGAGTGAGGAAAAATATATTTTTATAATCTTCATATCCCAGAATAAAAATATGCAGGCAACAAAGGAATATTATGCAGAAGAAAAAGAAACTAATAGCCAATCAAATTGAAACACTATTTCAAAGTCCCACATCACTCAGGATTATGATAAAAAAAAAAAACTACAAAAACCTGCTTTGGCCCAACAAGTGCCGATTTTTTCCTTAAGGATCTCAGAAGCCAGTTCATGAAACTGTTTAGTTGCCATGAGGGCAGTAATAACAGAGTTTAACCTTGGGACTGTCCCACATGGAAACTTGTTTCCAAAGGCCCAGAGAGCAGAACAAACCCAGAGAAAAGAAAACCTGAGCTTGTGCGTTTCACTCACAGCCTTTTTAGCAGAAACAATATGGTCTGTGATTGTGACATGACTCAGTGGCTCACGCGAGCATGCACCAGTATCAGCAGAACCCTTCAGCCCCAAAATGAACTGGGAGGAAGATAACCAAGTATTCAGCACCTCGAGCCCCGCATTCTTCCAACACTGCACCGGTGCTCGAGGAAGTGAACTCGATTTGGATGGTCACTTTTCAAGTCTCAGCCCCTACCTGAGGGACGACAGGCCAGCCTTTCTTTTTTTCAGATTCACAGACCTCTGAATATTCACACACGCTCGCTCACAACCAGTGGAGAACCAGTGATGGCCTGTTTACCTGGCAATAGCCTACTCCACAAAAATGGACTGGCCCTAATTAGTACAAAAATGATTACAAATTAAATTTGGAAGAACAGTTTCAACTCCAGGCTTACACTGGACTGGGCAACTAAGAGGAGTGCATTAACAGAGAAAAGAGAGAACCTTCCGAGGACCTAATTCATTCCTTTGCACCTTTCCTACCTTTAAGTGCTATTCTTAGACAAGTTTTAAATATCCCAGACTATGTTTCCAGCACTTCTGGAATTCAATCCAGCTTATTTAAAGCTATCTCTAGCACCTATGTCCTGCACTACAAGTGTAAACAAACCTGGAGACGGAGCTTTTTTTATATTTCTTGGCAGGTAGAAGTGACTTGGGAGGCTTTTAGGAAAACCATCCCACAAACACACAGATTAAACTACAGGAATTCACCAGTATTATGCTCATCTTCAATCTTTTTTTGTTTTGTTTCCATATTCTTCAATGAATACTAGATGTTTATCAAGCATAAAAGGAATATTCATTCAAATTCCAGTATATGAGAATTATATATGCAAAAGTACATATTAATGAAACAGAGAAGTTAACACTAAGCAGAGACCATACATAACACCTAAAAGTATTTCGCTACTGAATTGCAATGGAGATTAATAAAGACACAGCTTTATACAGTATTTAGCTATGGGTAAATAATGCAATTAACCACGTGAATTTGAAGAGAGAAAGAGAATATTATCCCTTCATGTTCTGTAACACTGGCAGCCTTAGGTTAAGTATAATTTCAAAGTGTTTCTTGGCTGAATCTAGTATTCCAGTCTTTTGAGGAAAGTTGTTGGATCCCACTTAAAAGACCACTAATCCTGCAAAGGGGAAGACCACATTACCACAAGCTACTAGGAAAACCTCTGACTGTCAATTATTAGACAACATTCACCAACAGGCCTGGTGTGCTCAAATAAGTTAGCATTATCTTACTGTAATTGCAGGATATGTTGCTGTTTAAATCACACACCAAGCATTAGAGATCAGTTCCCAGGAAGAAAAGTCTCCTGGGTAGGACTCTCCAAAGCCCTCACTGCAGTGAGACGTTTCACGATCTGTCCCTTGCATCCTGACATTGTGCCTGGGGTTGGACAATGGGAATAACTGATTTTTTCATGTTGGCAGCAAAACGGGGAGGGCAGGGGAGGGTCCTGACTGCAACCCTTCTGAAATTCTCATTTCTTTTCTCATGACAGTGAAAGCAAGCCATTTCACTGGGCACAAATTTTCAGTATGAAACATGTCATTTAATCCATCCCAATCCTACCAGTTTGATGGCAGTGCCAGCAATAGATGCCCAGAGGCTGGAGAAGGATCACAGGTCAGCAGGAGAGGACAAGGTGTGCAGCACAACAGAATTCCAGCCACTCCAGCCAGTAAGTCAGCTTCACTGGGGACCTGGTTTAAATGCCTCTCCGCAAACACCCGTAGGATGGGGAACAGAGTTAGAGATGTGCACACACCTGCGTGGCTGCAATCTTACTGGCATCCCAGAGACATGGTGAGATAGCTCCTATGACTGAAGCATTGGAATGTAAGGGTACAGGCTCTTCAGGAAGGACAAGCATGGGAGACAGTGAGGAAGCATTGCCCTCTGTGTCAATGACCAGCTGGACTACACTGAGGTCCACCTGGGGGTGGATGAGGAGCCAACAGACAGCTTATGGGTCAGGATTAAAGGGAGGAATTGCATTATTGAGAATATCACCTTCCCAACTGCATCACTCATCACACTAACGTGTTCCCGCTTTGGTGTTCCAGAAAGACTTCTGTGACCCTTCCTCAGCAACGCTCTGTGCCCCGGTGCTCTGCAGCCACCAGATAGCATTGATGTCGCCTAATGAAAACAAGCCCTTTCCTTTTCCTGGCTGTGAGGCAGGCTCTGTGACTCAGCAGAAGCTACTGCATGAATAAACACTGTGGGCCAGATCCTCCTTGACTCAAGCAGCCCTTGGGCACCTTTCTGGCAATGCCAAGAGAGCCCTGATGTGCTTTACACCCACTTTAAGGTATTTTTGTGGTGCCAGGAGCATGTAAAGTAGCCTCAGAATAAATGAGATCAGGGCCCGGCAAGGACAGAAAATGCTACAATGGCATTTCTGTGGGAACTTTCCCAAAAGTCATCTCCCACTGAAACTCTACTCTAGGCTGATGCTCGTTCTGTTGGTCACATGTGGCTCCCAGATCTTTTCAGCTCTTCAGCCTCTGAACATATGTGATGGCGTCTCTGTGCAGTGGGAAAAAAAGAAGGGAAAAAAAAAAAAAGGAAAAAAAGAAAAAAGGTGGCTCCGCTTCCAACTCCACAAAGGATATGAGCAAGCTGTGTGTGCTTCTGCAGCCCATGTCAGTCAGTAAAATTAGATCCTTACAGCCCTCTCCCTTGAAGACCTGTAACTAGCTACACATCAGGCTGTACAGGGCTGTGTCAGAGGCACGAGTGCAACCGGAGAACGGTAAGAAGAATGCTGGCTTGGTTCTGCCATTGCCAGGGTCTTTCCAATAGTTGGTCATCTCAAAGAGAGAGCAGCCATGAACAGGCTGCAAGGGCTGTGCGGAGATATAGCAGGCACTTCCCAAATTATTGCAGCGTGTGTATATATATATTGTTTTCATTATGACTTTCTGATGAGCTTTTTTTAAGGAAAACATAGGAATGCAATATCTGCACATTTGTAATTATTTTAAATTATAGATTCATGGCTTTGTTTTTCTTGCTTGCTTTTGTTTGAGCTTTAAGATGAAAGCAAACAGTCCAAGGTTGTCCTGAAGAGAATCTAGGTATGCGAAGCTCTTGTTAGTTCTGCCTATAGGGAAAAATAGGTTGCTCCTCTTCAAACCTTTAAAATAATGTTTCACACCACAATCAGTGCAATAGAATGAACTGATTGATGCTTTGAGAAGGGCAAGAGGTGCTAATTTTCCAAAGAGATGGCCAGTACTGTATATGGCGCAGTGTGGTACCTTCTAAATGCTGAAAATGATACTCACAAGCTTTTTACAGCACTGCTGCCATGCAAATTCCTTTGCTAACTGTGTATTAGAAACATTTGCAGTGATCTTTTTAACTTCTGTCTCTGTGTCCCCAATAAGAGGGAAGTTGACTGAAAATGCAATGGGACAAATGAGCAGTTCTATGAAAAATTTAAACTCTGAGGACACCCCAAAGATGCATTTGTCATTTTGGACACTTGCTGACTATTTCCTTTTAAATAAAAGTCAAGAGCTTTAGGAAAAAAAAAAGAAAATAAATTGGGGAAAAGCCTCCCGAAAGAGTTAAATTTTTCCCCTACAGCTTCTCTAAGCGGAACTGATATTCTTAGTCTGACTTAAGGATATGGAATAGAAAGGCTGCCAACATCTGTTGTGGTCAGAGGCAGATAAAAGAGACTAATTCAGAGCTGGAAGAACCCATGTACAGCATTCTGTGTTGCATTACCCTTTTCACAAAAGCACGCAAAATAGTATTTGATAGTATGGAAGATAGATGCTCACCTAAACTTCTTCACTGTAGGGACCTAAGAGTTTCACATGTATATAGGTACCCTCACCATCACACTCTGACCCAGAAAAAGAGAGCACAACAGGAAACGTTTAACTTCTAACTGGGTTATTCCAGGCTGAGAATATTTCAGAAACACCACGTATATAATCACTCTGCTATGTGATGGGAAATGAATGAAAGAGAGAAGAGACAGTTGATTTGGGAGCTCACAGGTTTTGAGATAAATATTGATTTATGATAATCATGATCATGAAAAAGTTAGCACAGAACAAATTAGGATCCTGATTAACTTTGGATGTGGATTAGCCCAGACTCCATGAAGGCACTCAGAGCAAGAGTATTCACACAAAGACTTGAAGAGCTAATGTGATTTACATTCACACCTAATTCAGTTATTAAACATACTTCATGTAGACAAGCCTTCAAATTACTGTAATCAGCAATTATTTCTAGGGAAGCCAACTGCATTATGACAGTATATAATAGGCATATGGTCAAAACCAGGTCAAGATCCACAGACCACAAAACAATTACGTCCGTCTATATTTACTTTTGCCGAGACTGATCTCACTATGTGAAGGGAATTTCAGTATCTGAAGTGGATTTTGAATAACAGTTACTTTACCACAGGAAGGGAGCATTTTGCAGGCAGCTTAATTACATTACAAGTGAGACTGAAGTAACACCAAATGTTTGTTTAGTGTCTAAAAGTTCTTCCAGTGCATTCTCTGCCGTCCTTATTCCAAGCAAGCACCTGGGGAAGTCAGCAGAAACTCTGCCCGAGAAAGGGCAACCCGTCTGCCTCTTATAAATCAAGAATTATACCTCACCTTTTGTTTGCATCAGTAGATAAGATGCAGGCTCGGAACTAAAACTCCCCAACAATGGGACTGTGCTCTGTTGCAAGGGGTGGAGAACAGAAGTGGTCACAGGGACTGGGGCCAGCTGCCCACCATCTGGAAAGGTTAGAGCTAGAGAAGTCCTGCCTTCCTTCTCCTAGGAGGTGGCCCAGTCCTTACTGCAATGGGTGACTGAGCTTAGCAGTATTTCTCTACCTCTTACACCTTGGCATGCCCCTAAAAGCACATATCTTAGCTTTCTGCAGAGGTGAAAAACATTATTGGCATATATAGTAACCAGTGAAAACCTCAACAGTTTAAAGAGATCTCCTCTGATTACCTCCATCCATTTTAAAAATCACTTTGCACTTCTTGGTCTAAATAAGACTGAAGAGCCTTGCCAAACCTTTCTCACTTGATACAGAGTAGTCCATTTGGAAGCGACCTATACTGATCACCTAGTCCTACTGTCTGATGACTTCAGAGCTGACCAGAAGTTAAAGCACATTATTAGGACCATTGTCCAAATGCCTCTTAAACACCGACAGGCTTGGGGTATCCACCACCTCTCTAGGAAGCTTCTTCCAGTGTCTCATCACCCTCTCTGTAAAGAAATGCTTCCTAATGTCAAGTCTGAGCCCCCCCTGCCACAGCTTTATCAGATTATGAAGCACTGGTTTGCACCTGCACTGGATCAATAATTAGGGATTCTTAACACAAACGCCAGTTTCTTCTCATGTACTTATAATTGTGCATGCCTTTCACAAAATACATGTCAACTTCGAAGCCAGCTTTGTAAACTCATCCCCCCATTGTCAAATTTTTAATTAAATCTGGTTTTTTTCCTATTCAATAGCATGCTTATGTATTAAATATGATTTAATAATTCTTTGTATATTTATTGAGGTTTTACCACAGTTAGAGACATATTTTGCAACATTAAAAGCCTCCAAATATGTTTTAAATTATTTATAAGTATTTATTTTGTCATACTGTGTTTTTTTTTTTTTTGCAAATATAAATATGTTTTGAATAACTGATCTTTACTTTAGATGCATGGAAATCAATTATTTAAAACACATTTTGAGGTTTAAACAACTATACCATGTCTACCTCTTCCGTAATCTCAGGCTGCATATATCAAAATCAAGACGCATGCTGCCACATACTTAAAGACAACTTGCTACAGCTAAACAAAGTATCTGAAACAGCTCTTAGATCCCACTGCAGGTCTCCCAGTTGTTAAATAACATGCCCAGGAGGCTAACAGCAGTCTTTGTGCAAAGTGTGATCCAGTAGGATTTTGCCATCCAAAACCTGCCAGCCTCTAGATCTGGATTGCAATGGCAGCTCCCTGCAAAAAGACAGGGTTCGGGCAAGAAATAGGAGGCTTTAGTACACCACACAAGTTCCTCATGTTCCACAGTCCAAAATAGACTTATCTGGAGCCAATTTACTGAGTGTAATTTATACCAGACCCTTGCTGGAATGACTTGCACTCTTGCGGCTCTTCAGATGTATATCCAATAGGGAGCTGTCACTCTGTATGAGTTTTAATACAGAGCTCCAAATACAAAATCCAGTACCCAGAGACACCATGTGGCTTTGTAGCTCGCCTTGAGATAAGCTGATCCAACAGCTCAGCAGCTGGGCTACACACATCCATGAAGTCCTCCCACTTGTGACAGGTATAACATGGGTTATTTTCTTCTTTTTAAGATTTGACAGTGTTCTTCAATAAATAAGGAGGTCAAATAGTTATGAGGTTTTCAGCCTAAGAAGTTTGGTTTTTTTAACTTGGCTATTATTTCAGAAGGAGAGACCTGGTCCTTAATGCTGAGCATTTGCTACACTTCTTGGAAGAAATGCATAAGGAATATACAATTTTCTTATGAATCTGTAAGGCCCTGGTAGTCTTTCATGGTGATTATGAACATGAAATTCAAAAAGCACTATGTAATAGTCTTCTATATATCTGATGCCCAGTCTATATATTACATAGAGAGAACCTGAACCACAGTTCATGAAGCAATAGCAGCCAGCAAGGAATTCACCTGCAAGTATGCCTTAGATCATAACACCCCTGTTCTATCAAAAGGCAATTTTTAGCAGTCTCACATCATCATCGTGTCCTCACTATGTCTATTTTTTAAACAGGGAGATGAGGTACAGGGTGGCCAAGCCTAATATCACACAGGCGGTCAGCGAGGGAGCACAGTGGAGAACATAAGCCCTACCCATGGCAGGGGGGTTGGAACTCAATGATCTTTAAGGTCCCTTCCAACTCAAACCATTCTATGATTCTATGTCCTAGATTACCACCCCAATTTTCAGAGAGCATCCTTCTAGCTTGCACAGAAGCAAGGAAGGAGTTCCCTTGCACTGTGTGGCCAGCAGTTCCTGAACTGCAACACAAGTCACCGGGCTTGCCAGGGCAGCAGAGACTTCAGCAAAATTAAAGTGAGTAGATTTTCATTAGCTAAATATGCAAGTGGCTGATGCCAGCAACATGGTGGGTTCTGAGTCATTCATTTTAATAGGCCCACTCCCCTCTGGGAAAGGGCTAGAGATCTTTCCTGGATATTTTTTTGCTAAAGTAGCTGAAATTGTTACAGCATCAGGTACCGTATCAGTATTTAAGGCTCTCATATTGCAAACCCTCAGCCACACAAAACAGTCTCACCAGCTTTGATATTTATCAGTGATAAGAAAAGTTCTTTGAAGTCCTCACAGCAGGTGAAACAGGGCAATGGCCCCAGCACCAGGGAAATATAGTTACTGACCACACAGGTGGTGTGGCCACCCAGCCCCAAAGAAGGGCAACAGCAACACCAGCACAGAGGACCCCCAACCTCCTGTGCCACCCATCGCCTTGCTGGGCCTGGTGTGGTGGCCCAAACACAAGTCCCAACAAAAGTGTGGGAAGCTGAGACAGTGAAGGGTGAAGAACAGTGTTTATGGAGGTGCTCGTCTAATTAGATACTGAGGAAGAGAAAGACACAAGCAAGCTCCCTGGCTCATGAAGGACCTCTGCCGCCTCCTGTGCTGGCAGTCTTCCCCATGCAAGCTCAGGGTCACCAGCCAAAACCTGCCAAAACTGCCTGCTAGACAGCAGCAGCCATCCCATCTCTCCACCGTGATGCAGACTATTAGCCTTGCACTCAAGGGCTTAATTACAAATCAGCAGTACACAAGCAGGGTCACTACCCCCTTACTTCAACATCTCATTAGCCAAGAGACAACACGTGGTTCTCCACACTGGGTCTTGCTGCTGGTGGAGGGGGACACAAGCCACAAACAACAACGTGCCAAGCTTTAAGGACATGTCAAAATGCTATTCTGAACCCAGAGGGATTTAAGCTCGTGTTTATGATTAAAATTTGCCTAGTGCTTTACTGAAACAGACCAAAAACAAGACACCAAAAAAACCCACCAGAGAAAGCTTGGAGGATGCCAGGGAGAAAGGACAAGGCTGGAATCATTTTTATTTTAATAGCAGCCCACTCTTTCAAATTAGTTGATGCTTCTGAAGGCTCTTTGAGTGGTGGAACTGTTTCTAGGCTATTAAGTTGGTGTAAGTATTTACTCTGAATAATATTTTGTGATTCAGCTGCCAGATCTCTTTTATCTGTAGCAGTTTCCAGTTAGTAGGTGTCATTTACACATTGCTTTACATATATTTAAGATTTTATGGATTAGCTGTGTTCTTCTCAGCTTTGTAACAGCTTTCCAAGCCTCTTGCAAGAGCTGATTCAGCAGTAGGACACCATAGGCTATAGTATCATCAAATACATCTCGGGCAACAGATACAGTGTGAGGGATAAAGCCAAAATATGTATCAGAGGTGTGTGAACCATTAGGAATATCAGCTTTAGGAAAGTAGCAGGTATCATTGCTCTCTTAAGACCGCACATTAAAATATGAGTTAGTAATGGAGAACATGCCTACAGCTTTCTGTGAATTGTCAACATTTTAAACAGCTAAAATAGAGGATAAACCTTTTCATTCTTTATACATTGAATGATTTTAAAGCACTTTTTTACAGTCTGCCTCTAACAACACCTCTGTTTGGCACAAAGCAGTCACAAAAAAAAAATCTCAAAAGGCTTACAATTAAAAATAAAAGAAATGTTTATCCCCCAAAAAATCCTTGTGAGATCAATAAATATTATTCTCCCATTTCATGGACAGATAGACCTCTCTGTGATATATTTAAGGCATACACAAGGCCCACAAAATAAAACAGCACAAGGTCTAGCAAGGCTGGAGGTTAGCACAACACAGAAAACACGGAGAGCTTGCCCCAGTTCTTCAACCAAGCATTTCAGCAAACAATAATATTTCTAGTCATAACAGACTTATACCAGCTTAGATATCTCTTACCCTCTCCTCCTTCAAAGTCTCAACTTTCTCCATGGTGCAACCAGGAGGGCAGCAACCCTTACCCACAGCAGAAAAGATGGGAGTCCATGTCCCCAGCCCCTCAGCCCTTTATAATTTGCTTTGCCACCTGGTGTGAGACACAGCTGGGGTGAATCTTCCAGAACTGCTCCACCCAAAACACAAGGCTGTCTAATTCATGCAGGCCTTGGAGCTGTCAGAGTGGCACCAGGAACTGATCCATCTTCCACTGCAGTAGCAATTCTTTCTACTGACCAGAGCAACAGCAAGTCCTGCAGAAGGCCCAGAGCAAGAGCGTAGCAAGCTTCTTGCAAAGTTCCTGCAGAATTCTTTCCAAACTTCTGAAAAAAAAAAAAAAAGAACCCAAAAAACCCAATCAATCAAACAAAAAAAACCCTACTCCCTCTCCTCCATTCGAAACACCTTCCCATGATGTGCTGCTCACAGTCAAAATGATACTGGTATTTTGTTGACACAGACCTTTCCCGAACAAACAAAGACCACAAAAATAGTCGAGAGTTGTCAGATGATAGAGAAGCGCCAACGTTCCCCCATAGCAAGAGAAAAAGCTATCATCGGCAGTCTAAAAAGAAAAGGGTTGATTTTTGTTTACGATACTTGAATGTGAGAGCAAACTGGGCCACCCATTTAGAGCTGGATCCTGCTCCCTGACTGCACAGTTATTTTTAACTTCTGTGCTATTATAACGAGTCTGGCTACAAACTTTGCTACAGCTCCTCATACAAAGGGAATTCACAGACTTTCAGCAAGACTGCCGTCTTTTAGATTAGATGGCAATTTTATTTGAAAAGTGACAAGGAAAAAAGTGGCTTCTCTTACTTGGCAGATCTGTGCCCTGTGTGTATTCGGTTATAATTTATTCATGCTGGTGATGAAATACATTCCCCCTCGTTTTCACTCACTTAGCCCTGCAGAGCTGATGGAGCTCAGAGAGAGGGGAGCATCCACACCTCAAGGCTTTCCAGAGCACATCTGTGTGAAACTTGAAGTGTTCGTGTTTTTCTATTTTTTTTTTATTTTTTTTTTTAATTTGGCTGGAATTTCCATAGGTAGCAAGTACGGGTTGATGATAAAAATCACCAGTGCCGTCAACATGGCAGACAAAAATGCCACGAAGGTTAAGCAAAAGCTTTAGAAGAGCTGAGCCTCCAAAGGTAAGCAAGGGTGTTTTTCGGCAGTGGTACCACCTGTGTCCTTCAGGCCCATCGCCACAACCACCAGCTTCTCCTCCTCCTGCCGGTAAAGCCCAGGGCAAGCACACGTATTGCAAAAGTCATGATGTTGACTAGCTCCCTTGTATGTGGCTTTTGTAAGGTAAGTCCAGCCTCAACTTTTGGAAGCGTTCCTGCAGAAAGGCACATAGAGAGGAGAGAGGAGGAGCAGCCCTCCCTGTCCGGGGATGTGTGGGACAGCCTGGTTTTGAAGACCAGCAACGCTCCTACAGCATTTGTTACGCGCCTTTCTTTGGTGGCATGTACAAGTGGTGCTCCTCAAAGTCAGCCACCAGGCAAACAACACGGGTGACACAGATGGAGCTGAAAAATGTATTCCTTACTGTTGGCTCCCTCCAGAGTCTCGCTTTTAGCTTCCCAAACTCCAGGGGAAAGTTTTATTTGGGGGAGGGTGGAGGTGTTGGTGATTTGTTGTTTTTTTTTAATTTCTACATAATTTCAGTAGATTCCCTAAGATAGAAAACTTCAGAAATCAAGCAGCCACATACATAAATAAAAGGAGAGAGAAAAGAAAAAAAAAAATTATGTCACCCTCAAGCAGTTCCATCAAGGGATGACATTTTAAATCACATCATGTCTCACACCCATTTCTTAGTGCAAAATAAATCACTTGAACAGAGTGCAAGCCAATTTTTACTTTAAAAAATGTTGTGTCCTAAGGCTCTCTTCTTGAACTTCAAAAGCATACTTCATAATTACTCTACCTATCAAAGGAAACTCAATATTTCACCTCCAACCTCCCTCTGCTTGTGTTATAATTTTTAATTGTTAATAAATTATATTAATTTTAAACTGGTTATTCTCTCTTGAAATTACACCTTTCAAATGAGTATGCAAACTTATTTTAAATTAACATATTTACCTTAAAATTATATTTCAGTAATTTGTTTATGACTTTTCTTCCCTGTTAATTCTTGTATTAGGATTTCAATCTGGGCTTACCCCGTTTAATTTTATTTGAATACTATTGTCTCAATTTAAGACTCAAAACCTATTTCATAGAGCTTGAGATTTCTGGAAAGCAAGTACTTTTCTTTTTCTAACGCATTTATATATTTTTGTTGGGAAGCATCGTTACGCACTGCACGGGCTTTTGTCATTGCAAGCTGAAGACGCAGGAGGAAAATTTGGAGGTCTTATTTACAACCTAAAATCTGCTCTTACACGTGTATGCAGGCACTCTTAAAGAATATGCCGCATCAGTATTTCGGGCAGGGCTACATTGCTTTCTTTAGCTGGAAGGTATTTTGCTTAATGCTCAGTCCTTGCAAATACATTCAAGAAGGCCAAACACGGCAGGCTTCAGATATGGTATTTTCCGTAAAGGCGAGGGTGCTTCTGAACAATGAAGCAAGGTTCCTATGCCTGTGCAGGTCTAATAACGGAGGAATTTTCATAGAGACCCTCAGTCAGCAGCTATGAGTTCCCACCGAGTCTTCAAGGCTACTAACGTGCTTAAACGGACGAATAACCACTGCAAAATGCTAGAAAAATGTCGGTACGCAGATGCCAGCGTGACATAAATCAGCGCTCCTCAAAACTCCACCATGCAGAAATTACCCTCACGGCAGGACCAACCCAAATAGGCTGCAAAGTCTTGCGCCAGAGAGCGACCTGAGCTTGGAAACAGCCAGAGAAGTTCACACCCAAGTAACATTGAGTTGGCTTCTGAGGCTCTTGGACTGGATCAAGGCATACTGGAGCACGCTTGCAATGGAAAACCGCATCCAGCTGGTGAACTCAACTACGGGGCCGAACAAACAATTCCCCCGTTGAAAGAAAAATCTTCCCAGAGGTGCCTTTGGGATTCCTGGGCAGCACAAAGGAAAGAAAAACAAAGCGGAGATTGTCCCTGGAGAGTACGTTGCGAATGCTACGTTAAGACCAGTGCCTACAGAACACTATTCAGGGCCAGGTGGGTATTCTTTAGTCTGCAGGGTGCTTTTTTTAATAAAAAAATAAAAAAAAAGAAGACAGACTGTCTCACCATCTCAGTAAATTACAGAGCCACAACATAAGAAATTCTTTTTTTCCAAAGTATCAGGAGACAACTGCAAATTGCCAACGTTAGAAGAACTCTGGCCTATCAAAGGTGTGAGGCAAATTGCCTGTATCTCAGATTGCTACTCCCCAAACCTGCCACATTTTGTCATCTTGCCCTCCTTATTCTTTATGCACAAGATTCTTCTTGTAGGAAAGGAATCTGGGGTTTTGCTCTTCCTTCAACCAAGCTCACTGCTCACAATCAAATCCACAGAGTCAACAACTTTTTGTGATGACACCCACCGGTGGCAGATCACAGGAGGACTAAATCACAGGAAGATGGAAGAAGTACAAGCACACCAAAGAAGAACGGTTTCAGACCAAATTCACGGTCTTGCATAAATCTCAGGACATGCTCCCAATTCCCAGCTCATCCAGATGAAAACGTAGCTCCTAATTCTTCCCATATGTTTCAAACAAAATGTTATGAATGAAAGATGGATCTTCTTCCCGGTCGTCCCCTTCCAGCGCAACCCACCCGACTCCGGACTAACGCACTTCAATCTGGTTCAGTCTCCCTCTGCGTGGTCAGAAGCAAAGCAGGGACCTGCGCCAACAGAGACACTGGGCTTCTCCTCGCCAAAGGAGCAGGCGTGTGAGGTGGAAGGCAGCAAGAGCTGGGAAACTCAGATGTCGAAACACGTGTTTTTCTCCAGCAAAACGAGAGAAGGGGTCATGCAGAGCACGGCAGCGCAGTTCCTCTCTTTTATGTTCCCAGGGCTTCCAAAAGAGAAGTGTCTTTCAAACAAAAGCGAGGCGCGGGTAGCTTTCCAAATGTTCTCATTTATTTCTGATAGTTGTCTTCATTTAAGGAGCAACGTGTTTTCTCTCGAGTCTGGCATAGCCACTGGCTGCAACAACAGATGTACCACACTGATGATCCTGAAGAAGGAAAACACATCTGTCTGCAGTAGCTTTTTTGGACTCTGAGGACCAAGTGTGTAAGCCTGTGGGAACCTCACAGACACTTGAAGTCCTAATTTATTCATTGTTGATTTATTTATATACCTTTATGCAAGAGCTTTGGTGATACACAATAATGTATACAGAAAAGTTTCAGCATATAAATTACATTTGTTTCCCATTTTAAGATATAAAAAAAAAAAAACCAAAAACAAAGAGGCTTTAGGTATCCGCAAAGTGGCATGTCATTAGATACTTGCATATTGAGGCGGACATCGGATGGTTTACAGTACACACAATTGGCACACCTGGGAAAATGCATACACTGCCAGCTAAAATGCCTAATCTCTTCTTTAGCACATTTGTGGTTTAATTACAAAACCTAGCAAACAATTAAAATTCAGGTCAGCACACAGCAGCAGTACCAGCCTTTGATGTGGGGTCAGTATTGGTCACAGTCCTATACTCATTACATAGGTTAATCAACTTAGTGGAGTAAATATGACAGGACTGACCAAAAATCTGTGTAATTACCATCGCTCTGAGAGCACTGGTGAGGGGGGGGCCTGTTTTATTTGTTTGAGGCACAAGCATTATTTCTTCTAAATAAAACACAGATCCGGAGCCGTTAGTGGAAAGCAGATTTGTCCCTTCCACGGGCAGCCCCTCTCATTGCTGCTGTCCGTCCGCACGCCCATGTGCAGCTCCACGTACACGCGTGCAAGGACTTTTCATCTCAGAAAGGTGTCTGTGTGACAGTGACACTGAAGTGGGCTGGCAGTATATGGCAATATATGTTTGTGACTGACCTGGACAAGCTGGAGAGCTGGGCAGAGAGGAACCTGATGAACTTCAATAAAGGCAAGTGTAGGGAAATGCACCTGGGGAGAAATAACCCCCTGCACCGGTACAGGTTGGGGGCTGACCTGCTGGAGCGCAGCTCTGAGGAGAAAGACCTAGGAGTCCTGCTGGACAACAGGATGCCCATGAGCCAGCAACGTGCCCTTGTGGACAAGAAGCCCAATGGCATCCTGGGGTGCATCAGAAAGAGAGTGACCAGCAGGTCAAGGGAGGTCATCCTGCCCCTCTGCTCTGCCCTGAGGAGGCCCCATCTGGAGCACTGGGTCCAGTTCTGGGCTCCCCA
>JAOXNO010000033.1:25002125-25013440 GCA_028565335.1 Limnodromus scolopaceus
AGACCTGCACACAGTGCTCCAGGTGAGGTCTCACCAGAGCAAAGTGGCAGAATCACCTCTCTGGACCTGCTGGCAACGCATCTTTTGATGCAGCCCAGGATGTGATTGGCCTTCTGGGCTGCAAGTGCCCACTGCCTGCTCATACATCAGATGCTTCTCATCCATCAGATGCTCACTCACCTGGTTGTATCATGGGCAGCAGCTTTCCAGCAGCCTGGGGGGTCCATCCCTGCTCCATGGCTGCTTGGGAAGGGCTGCTCCCTCTGGTAGTCAGCAGGAAGGACTCCTGACAAGTGTCTGAGCGCAAGGTAATGACGGGAGACCCATCCTTAGCACCTCGGAGTTTGTGACCTGCAAAATATCCTTGTAGCTGCACATGCTGGCAGTAGGGTGCTGCATGTGGCCCGTGCCCGGGGGAGGCAGGGGAGAGAAAGGTGCTGCTATTTTTGTTCCAGGGGTGGTTTCTGATGATTGTTTCGTTGCCTAGATAGCTTACGGTGGGTGGCATTCACATCAGACACTACCCCACACCCGAAAAACAGAAAACAAACAAAAGCTGAGATAAGCGATACTTTAAGGAAGATCAAAAACTTGACTGTGTGTTTCTTCTTCTTGGGGGAACCTGCAGTCCTCCTGACAGATCAAATGCAAGTTTATGTATGTATACACAGGCCTCTCAGTGGGCTCTGTTGTTCCCCTCGTACAGTAGCAAATGAGCAGTATTACTGAGAGGATGTGACAGGACCGGTATGAATCACCCCATCAACACACGCAGAAAAAAAGAAACCCTATTCTCTGAAAAAATTATTTTTGTCCCAATGTAGATGGTCAAATGGTAAAATGGCTGCTTTTCAGGTGGTAATCGTACAAACCACACTTCTTGTTACTTTATCTCCCGACCAAACTCGCAGTTGGCGTGCGTCGTTGCTTTCTGAGCTCGCTTTATTCTCGTTTGGGCCGGGCTTAATTGCGTGTTCTCAGCATGCAACGTACCTATCTTGTGTATTTTCAGCCCTCTTACCTCAGATGGGCCGGAGCCCGATGGCCGAATGAAAAAGCGTAACGTTGCCGAGCCGCGTTTTCCTGCTGAAGGTTTACGTGCATCTTCATTTCACTCGCATAACTGGCATACGTCGGGGCGGCTCTCTCCCGCTCTTGCTATGCGAGAAGTCAGCCTCTAAACTTAGCTCTGATCCGAGCCACCTTCCCCTGAGGATGCATAGCCCTTCTTCTCACCGTCGCTGCTGACGGGTGGGTTTTATTTTAATGCGTGTCAATGGTCCTGGGGTGACCCGTTTCCTTCGGGTTTTAACCCCCCCTGCATCCCTCGCGCGGTGGCCCGATGGGTGGCTGGCAGGCCTGGCTGCGGGAGCTGCCACTGGTTTTTCGGAGGGCACGGAGCAGATTCTCTCCTCTCTGATCTAAAGCAAAAATCCTGTGCCAGCTGGGTAATGGGGAGAGATTAATGACTGCCTTGGAAGCCAGTTTTCCAGCATACTGGCCGGAGGGCAAGCATCATGATAGTTGTAGCAGCTGGTTTGGAGAGGAGGGAAATGAGGGGAAGATAAAATTGCACGCCCAGAATGCCAGGGTAGCCTGTGTCCATGCTTTGATGTCTTCTCCCTCCACACCCTCCTGTGGGTTAAAAATGAAACTAGACTGCATTTATAATGGGTGTGTGAATATCTGCATTTAGCTCCAGCGAGCAACCTCCTGGACTGGATCCTCGTATGTGGAGAGATACAGTTTGGCCAAACGCAGGATCGGGTATTTTCTGTGCCCTCGTTTGTGGGGACGGATGGAAACACACGGGTGGAAGGGGACACACACACGTCTCATCAGTTCAGGCATCGCAGCCTCACACACTCTGACAACATTCCCCTACATCCGTCCCTATGTAAGGACAATCTTGAACCAACTACATGAATTTTGGGATATTTATAAGAATAAAAAGGCAATAAAACCTCAGAAAAACTCAAAAGAGCTTCCAAATGATAACAGAAGTGTGCATGCTGGGTTACGAAAGGGCAAGAAGGGAGATTAAATGTCCTTTTTATTCCTCTTTGATGGTCCTGAAGGGTGTAGGTCAGGGGTGTGGGTTCCCCCTGCCCCCTGTCTCCACCGCTTTGGGGTTAGGGCTATGGGGAGACGGCCCTGTTCAGCTCTGCAGCGTGGGCACGGGCACCGTGCAATAAGCAAATGCAGCTGTGGACCAGCCTCAAAATCTCTAAAATCCATTTGTGCAACCAGAGGAGCAGCAGGGTGAGCATCCTCCCCACGATGCCCAGCGGAGGGGGCAGGAGCCGTCCTCCCACCCTCGGGAAGGGCAGGGGGAAAGACGGGGTTCCTCAGAAGTGGCAGGCAGGGTGCACACGTGAAGGCAGGTAGCGCCGAGGAGTTCAGTCTCCCCTCCTGTTACCGTGCAACACTCCTGCATCCACTTCTGCACGCCGCGCTTTAATCAGCGGCCCTCCCCCCTTGGCCCCCAGGCCTAGAAATTCCACAAAACCCAATTAACAGAGATGAGAGAGCTCTAGCATGTATACATATGAAATTTCAGAAGGCTGAAAAAGAGACTCTTAATACCATAAAGCCTGCCCTAAAGTAAAATTTGCATCTGAAATCTACATAGTTAACCCCCGTGAGGAAGACAGCCTAGCTGAGCACAACTTTTTTCCACGCCCCCCCCCCCCGAGGGGTAACTTATCCAGGTCTGCTGGGTTTGGCATCAGCCTGCTTGCAGCTGAGGAGTGCTGCAGAGCGAGCCCCATGCCTCCTTCCTCGAGCACTGAGGAACTGGAGCTCCAACTTCGGAGACTGTGCCGCAGTGGCCCAAGCAAAGCAAGACAGAACAACCCCTAGCACTGAGAAGATCGGGTGAACTTCTCTAGGTTGGTGACCAAAAGCAGGCTGGGTGGCCGTGGTGCTTGCTTTAAAAGAAGTATTCAAGACTGATCTAATTGTCACAGATTCGGCACATTCAACCCAGGGCTCCAGGTGTTTCACGCTTTACTAACCTGGTACCACACTGGCTTGTTTAAATTGCCCATCGTGAACTGTCCTGAGAAAGACACCCACCCCCCCCCTTTAAAATAATTACACACAGACAAAAAACCCTCAGCAAATCCAGTCCTTTCTGTATGGATTCGGTGTTCAGAGGGGAACTGGGGATAAAGCTTTATTGCCCTTCTGTGCTTTTATCTATCTCTTTTGCTATCTTGTTTGTGTAAGATACAAAATTTCTCCTCCTATTATCCTACTTACAGCCTAATCGCGTACTAATTGGAGACCCTACTTACTTTGCTCTGCTCTTTTTTGAGTCTCTGTTTGTGTGTGTATCTTCTGTAAGAGCGATAGGGAAGGACCCTCTTCAATTAAGAGAAATTAACTGAGAGCTAAAAGCCCTCACCTGAATGCTTTATGTGATTCCCCTGGTTGACAGCTGCTGGTATCTGGGGAGGGTGGCAGTGGGGACTGGGCAGCGTGCTGGGAACGCAGGTAAGTATTTCCCTGCAAAAACATGAGGCCTCAAAGCTGCTTTTTTTATTACCTCCGGATTCTGCAAAGGGCTGGTTATCTCACGCTGCGAGCCAGCATGATCAAAGCCCCGGGAAAGGTCAGGCATTCCTCCAGGAGTGACACTCGGCTGCCGGCAAGCACTCCTCCAGCCCACAGCTCCCACAGCCCGGGCTGCCACACCACACTGAAATCCTTTATCTCGTTAACGAGTGAACCTACAGATTAGCCAGCCTGGCCTTAGCTTGATGTCGAGAGCATGTAACACCTGGCCTGGGTTTTCTGAAGAGGAAAGGTGCTTTTTTGTTGTTTTTTTTCTTTTTTTAAAAAAAAAGAAAATAATTTTGTGGGGGAGGCAGCATTTCCTTCCTGTGACTTAATTGCAAGAGAGCTCGGTGCTGAGAAAAGCCGTGCTCTGTCTCTGTGCCACCCCACAGGAGCTCCTGCTGTAATGTTCTCAGCTCCTAGTTTTGTGCAAGTGATGCAAACGGTGAGTTCCAAAATACCGGGCGTACGTAGAAATCATCCGCAGCGTCTCTCCTGCGAGGGGATACGGTTTTCTCACCCTTTTTTGATAGACCGGTGTTTAATTACTTATTTTGAGCTGGTTGTGCCCCGTGAGCAGCTTGTGCGCGGACAAGGAGGTTTGGGGAGGGCGAGCGGAAGGAAGAGACTCTTGTAGACGAGCAAATCCCAGCTCCGCTCCCGCACGTTAGATGCCTTGTCTTTGCATCTGTGCTAGCCCGGTGGCGTGAGGGGCTGCACACCTGGATTTGGGGTAACAGGGGCTTCACCCCGTGGCTCACGGTCCCACCTCTGCTGTGGCAGGGGGTCTGGCTGTCCCGAGCCCGGCTGGTTGGTGTGGTGGTTTTGCCAGCTTTGTCCTCGGGCACAGGCACTGAAATGACATGAAAGGCAGGGGTGGGGAGGGGGGTGTGCTGCTTCTGCCTGCATTTCACGGTGTGGTAGCATCTTGGCTGTGACCCAGCACCTGTGAGACGATGGAAGCACTTTAACAGCCTGAAATTTGGGGTAATTTTTATTTTTAAGTGAGGTTAAGGTAGCCTTATCCTAGGTGTGGCATAGGAGAGACCTAGTTGTGCTTTCTCTCCAGCAGCACACAATACTACACAGCAAGGGAACTTACTACCAGGAAAGGGGAAAATAATTTTATTTTATTTTATTATTTTTTTTTTTAGAGCAGAGCACTTAATTCCTTGTTTAAAGGTCTGGGGCATCTATCTCACAGCTAGTTTTGTGAATAAAGGGGCAGTAAAGATTTACCACGTCTGCAAATAAATGTGGCAGACTGGCTGCGGACATGTGGCCCCTCGAGCAGACTGAAAATGTGTCTGTGTGTAGCATCCACCAGGCCTGCAGCCGGAGCATTGATCTCTGCCACCCAACCTCCAGATGATCCTCAGATCCCAGAGCATAAAGCTAAAAAAGCGTGCTCCCTCTGCAGGGAAGATGGGGGGGAGGGACCTGGCCTCTGAAATACCCTGCTGGGAATGGGGAGGGAGCTTCCCAGTTCCGCTGGGAGCAGAGGAAAGAGAGAAGGAGGGGGGAAATAATAATTAAAAAAAAAAAAAAAAGTAGTAAAAAAATTTAAAATTTTCTCCAGTACATGGTTGCGGACCTCGACCGTGTTCCTGGGTGGTGGCAGCAGGAGGGGGGTTGCTGGGTGGGCATGTCTCTGGCTGAGTTTGCCCAGCTCACCCCAAGTGTTGCAGTGGTTTTGGGGGTTTTACCGCCCCATGGCAGCACACGTGCAACAGGCAGGGCTCGGGTAGGTACCTCGTGCGCCCACCCCAAAAAAGAAAGGGGTTAGCGTTGCATTTGGGCATCTCTGGCGCTCTCGACCAACCGCCCTGTTGGCAGTGGATGGGGGGAGAAAGGGCTGAATGCTTCCCCAAGCTCTCCTGGCCTGAGCTCGTTTCTTGCCTGATAAATCGTTTAGTGGTGTTTTCGCGGCGTTTTAACGCGGCTGCGTTCCTCCCAAGCGCCGCCTTTATTGCGATGAGAAGTGCTGAGGAGGGATGCAGTTATGATAAGAAATCGTCCACCCCTTCCTCCGCCACGCTTCAGGGGGGAGTTAATTGCACAGGGGAGCGCTAATTGCATGAAAAAATCAAACCGTTGGTAATGACGGGGTGACGGTAAACTTCGGAAGTGCCTCTTTAATGAAATCGAGCATAACTCTCATATAATCTTTGTTGAGTTTAGTAGGATTGAAATATAATTGCGGGGTGACCCGTTGCTACTAGCAGGGCTCTGTGTGCAGCCGTAAGCCCATCTGGAAGGGTGATTTACTGGAGACTTGGGCAATCTGGCAATTTAGGCTCTTTTTTTACGATGTTTAGACTTCTGCCCATGTTATAAAGTGCAGCCCAGGGTTTTTATGAGGATGTAGGTGCCTGCTGCAGAAAACTTAGGTTGTGGGCTGGGTGTGGGTTTTTTTTTCCTTTAAAGAGTGATTTTTAAATTTTAAAGGGCAGCTCTTGAATTAAAAAAAAAAACCAAAAAAAGTCTAGCAGCAGGCAGAAATATCTTACGCAGGATTTAAAAGGCATCACGTGTGTTGTGCATACCAGCAACCCTTTTTTAAGCCCTGTGGCCAACTGAGGGAAAGAGCTTAGTGCTAAGAGACCAAATTGAGTGGGGTGGGAAGGGGGGAGCAGGTGAACCCCACGTTTTTCCCCGTCTCCCCCCCCATATCTCACAGGCTGCCCAGGCTGGGGCCACCCCAGTCACTGGAGAGCTTCCAGGTCAGAGCCCAGCATGGACTGATGTAGCCCCAAAGCCTGGATGTGGGAGCATCCCTTCAGGGCTCCTTCGTTGGCTGCTCTCTGCAGCTGGAGGCAAGGCTTGCTGTGAGGTTGCCATCTCTGCTTTTTTGGGGAGGAGCGGAAAAAATATCTTTCCGATGCTGCCTGGGGAGACAGCGGGCCCAAAGGTGGGGTACTCCATCTTTTCTGCGTACCTCTTTTTCCCTTCCTTTTTCTGCTTCTCCTGCAAACAGGCTGGCAGCTCGTACGGGCCCATTGTTTTTGTATCTTCTGAGATGCTGTTTGGCAAATGGGACTAAAAATACTGAGCCTTTAGATTATGTGTCCATAGGTCAGCATCCAGCAGTGTTTTGCGGTACTTTATTTGTCCTGTTTACATCAAGAATTCAAATTAAACAGCATCGATGGCTTGGGCCAAAAGAAGTGTTTGCAACCCTGCTCCTTTGAGCCCATGCCATGTTCAAGTCGTTCTTTGCTCGTCCTTAGCTGTGTGCTGTGATTTTTTTTTTTTTATATTTTTAGCTACACAGAAATGTAATTTTAGGGCATGTTTTTGTGTCTCGTTGACGTGATGAACCCCCGTGGGACTGATCTATAAAACTGAGTTAGTAGCTTTTCAACACTGTTGTTTGTACTGAAATCGTCTTGCACAATGTGGTTGAGAAATAATTCCTGTTGTGACCTTCTACTGATGGTTCAAATAACCTGTCTAAGAGACATCCTGTTTCTGGAGGGCCCTATTGCTTTAATTCCTGTTAAAATTGGTTTTGCCTTCTGTGGAACAGTGCTGCAGAAATTAAGTACTTGCAAATGCGTTTTACCTCCAGATAAACGTTGCAGTTTGCATTTTCAATCCCAGTGAAGCTTTAGCAGACTGCTACTTTTGGCCTAATCATTTGTACGTTTTGGGGGATTTTTTCTTTTTTAGTTCAAAAATGAATATTTTATTTTAAGCCTTTGGACCATCTTGCCCACATCCAATGATGGATGTCTAATGAGATGACTTTTTACCTCCACTAAATGGTTATATTGTTTGCACTGATGTATGCTAAGACTTGATGCATTAAATCTTTGGTCATTAGCAGATGCCATTAGCAGAAAAGTCCAAATCACTTAGAGCTGGGACTTAAGACTTTTCATTAAAACCTGAATTTGCATGTTATTGGATAAATCTGTTAATACGGTTTAGCTGGACTCAGGGAAGTTTCGTGAAAACTTTTTCCAGTGTGTATGAAGGGTCAGCAATGCCTGGGAGCCTCGAATTTGGAGAAAGTGACCTCTCTGGTGCTTCCTTCATACCCCATCATCAACCAAGTGACCCCTTGTGTCAATGACATCCAGCCTCAGCAGTGATTTCCCCAGGGGAACCTTTCGGCAATGATGGGGAGCAGGTCTTGCCAGGGGCAAGCCAAGGGACCAGCCAAGCAGTCATTGATGTCATCAAGGTCCTCTTTCTTAACATCCATTTCCATTTCCCCTCCTGCCCCATTTTTTAGAAGGCAGATGATGCAGGAGCGCTTCCAAAAATTTCCGTCACGTTGGGTAGCGTAGCCAGCACAGCTTCATCTCTGTTTTGCTATAAGTATGCAGTTTCTCCCTGGTCAGCCTCAAAGTTGCAAATTCAGGCATGGTGAATGGAGGTTTTGGACACATAAAGGTGTGTCAGGTGCTTGCATGCGGTGTCTGAGCCCTTGTCCTTACCTTCTATGAGAGAGAGCTCAGATGTCTTCCTGATGCACATTTTCTTAATCAAGAACATTTCTATTCAATGCATCTTAAAAAAAAAAAAAAAAGTGCTGCTCAAAGAGAAGTTGACCCATTTCTCAGTCTTCTGGGCCTCAGATGGTCTTTGTTATGGCATGTGGTGTTGAATAGGCCGTAGCATGGACTTAATGTAAATACATTTAGCAGAGGTCTTTTTTCAAGCACTTTTGATCCATTGCCTGTGCGATGCTGAAAGGCATCTTCCTGTCACCAGGGTGCAGGACGGGGGTTTTTTTCTCGATTTCCCCCAGGAGCCTTGGTCCATATCCTGTGGGACATGAGGAGGCCGATGAGGAAAAGTCGTCCCATCCTGTGACGCACGTTGTCTGCCAGAACAGGAACGCCAGGCTTCACAGGCTGCCTTTGGACCGCCTGCTTTCACACAAAACTTGCCATGTTTATGTACTAGATGGTGTTTCACCTGCCTGAGCAGTTTCCGTGCTTGATTTAAGTTGAGTGCTTGAGGGTGCGGAGGAGTCCCCAGTTTGAATATTGGACCGAAGCGTATCCCTTTGACTGGGAGAGGCACATTAGCTCGCAGGTCTGAGTACCCTGGAGAAGATGCTGAAGCTGTTGGGAGCGGGGATGCTGATAACCTCGAGGCAAGCAAAACAAGTTTGTGTCTTTGTCTTAGCTCAGCAGACGGCTCTGGTGACAGAAACCATAGCAGCATTGTCCCCAGGGAAGAGCTGAAGGTGGCATGAGAGGTGACACCAGGATGGTCTCCAGCATCTTCTCCCCTCTTCCCCCCTACCAAAGCCCCCTGGGACTCCCTGGTACATAATGCCTCTGCTGAACCCCCCTGGGCTAGTGGCCATGCTCTGGGAACTGGTTTCTCTGATATCCCGCGGGCTTTCTCCGCTGGTTTAGGGCAGCGATCCTTATCAACAAAGCAATTAATAAGCCAGACCCTTGCGACTCAGAGGCTCAAGCTTGGGCTTGTTAAAACATTGTGGTGCCTGTGTTCCCCTTGGCCAACAGAGAACAGAAAGGGCTGCGGGCAGGGCAGGAAACAGCAGGGCAAAACACCTTTTCAGCTGGTGGGACCGGCTTGCGTGTGACAAGGATGCATGAGGCTGGAGCAGGGATGCTGCGTGGCATTCAGACTTGGGAGCCGCTGCCCGTGGGACATGCTGCCATCCGGAGTATTCCCAGTGCCAGTGTTCCCATTTACCAGGTTTTGGGGGCTGCTAAGAGACCCCTGGGGTCAAGTGTGTGATCTGATGCTGTACATTGCTGCTTGTTGGGTGTGGGCTTTTTGGTGCACGTATTGACATCAGGAAAACGATGAACTGCTCAGGATGGGCAAAGTTAAAAAGACTGTCATGTGGGAACCAGAGCTTAAAACGAGCCTTGGCTGAAAAAATTATGGAGCATTTACTTGGCAATTAATGGCTGTGGGAGAGGACCCGGTGCTGAGTTTGGAGAACGAAATAAAACGCTGCGAAATATTTTAACAGGGAAACCCTTCACTGCAAGCATGTGGCTTTGCTGGCAATTTAATGCCCTATCAGTCGTTAGCACATATTTCTAAAGCTAATGGGCTGTGCAACACGACGTGTAATCTGTGTGTACGTGAACTTGCAGTATGTAAATAGAAATGGGCTTGTCTTCCTCCGATCGGAGCCTTGCAAGACCTGCCTGGCTCCCCGCGTGGTTCGCCAGTGCTCCAGGTCTCCCGACAGCCTTCCCGAGCAGGCGAGAACAAACAAATTAAGAAGTCACGGGAGAGAAGAAAACGGAGATAGCAGGGGATTTCTAATCGAGCTATTTTAATACTGGGTGTGCTTTAATCACTTACTTAATGGCAGCGCTTAATGAACACTTGAAATAAAGCATGCTTCTGTCAGAGATTCAACACCCGTGTTTTTAAAGCTGTCTTGAGGGAACTCGTGTTTATTACAACTTTTCAGCTAAAACCTGTCGCAGTTGTGATATATTAATTTCCAAGATTCAAAGAGGGGGGAGAAGTTGGAAAAAAACAAGAATGTAGACAAGCCATTAGCTTGGTGGTTTCTCACTGAAGTCACAATTAACCTGAATCCGGTTACTGATTGTAATCCGTCTAGATAGATGCTTATCCCAGGCTTTATCAAATCGCATTTACTCTTTTCTTTGCCACGCTCCCCTGGCTGTTGTACATAAGTTTTTATTGGGCTTCAGGCGAAGGGGTTTGCTCCAGCTCCTCCTCTTGCCTCCCCTCACGCGCTGCCTGCGTTCCCAGCTGTGACACCCCCCTGTTCGCTTCGGCTGTTGGTCTTGGTGGCCGCAGACCATGGCACAGCGCCTTCGGCCGTGAAGCTGCCTTTCCCGTGCATCGCTGCTGGGCTTCCCGAAAAGGCAAGGCAGTCCGGGCAGCTGGAAAAAGGTCACAAACTTTTCCCGCTCCTGAATAACCACGGGAAGCTCTAGCGAGGATCCTGGGTTGCCTCCTTTGCCTGCTAACGTGTTGGCACCTTCTCTCCATCTCCCAGGGGTCTCCAAGGCTGCTGTGGCTCTGCAGTTGTGTGATGCGATGTGTCCCAGGGAGGGGGGGGAAGCCTTCCACGACTGACTTAAAGTCGCTTTCTTCTTTTCCCTTTCCCTGGCTCCCAGCACTAAATACAACTTAATTGCCCAGTGAAGCACTGAAGTACAGGGCATGAAGAAAAGGGGGACCAGGAAGATTTTTTTTTCCTGACCTTGGCTAAGCCATCAGTTTACCTCCCGAAACGTGCGGTTTTGATTCTAGTTTTGCTCTGAGTAACACTTAGCGATTGTGGAGCTGTAAAGCTTCACGTCGGAGTGGATGCAGTGTTTCGCTTCGCCTTCTCATTGCGGCAAGTCCCTGGGATGTCACCCCTGCTGTTCGTAAGCACGAAAGGTCAGCGAGATAAATGGCCTCCCATTGCCAAGCTGTGAAACAGGGTAAAAAGACTACGACTTTCTTATTTGGCTTTCATAAATCACAATATTCCTAAGGCCCTGTTTCCTGTGAGCGGGGGTGTTCCTTGTGGCATGCTCTCCCTTCCTGCTCCTTCAGGTGAGGTTAAAAGTAGGGTTACAAATCCACCACCCCTCGTTCCGCTATGTCATTTTCCCAATTGCACTGTCTAATGACTGGAGGACGTTTTGAAAATTAAGCATAAACTATCTCTGCTGTCGAGAGCCTAGAAGGACATAAAGGCTTAACATGAGCCAGCAGTGTGCCCAGGTGGCCAAGAAGGCCACCAGCATCCTGGCCTGTATCAGGAACAGCGTGGCCAG
>JAOXNO010000033.1:25017271-25047798 GCA_028565335.1 Limnodromus scolopaceus
AGGTGTCCCTGCCCAGGGCAGGGGGTTGGAACTTGATGATCTTTAAGGTCCCTTCCAACTCTAACCATTCTATGATTGTAATCTGCTCCTCCCCTCACCCCAGGCCCGGGGGTGGGAGGGTTGAGAGGGCTGGAAGAGCGGCATCCAGGTCTGCATATGAGATCCTGGTCTCCTGCCTTGAACCCTCGCTGGGAGGAGGGCCCAGAGAACCCATCTGGGTTGACTTGTGGGGCAGGTGCTGCAGCAGAACCGATTTAGTTCATAGGGCCTTTGGAAAATATGTCATCAGGCCTTTGGTTTGGTTTCGCTCTTGTTGCCCTGTGTTTTCTCCCCATCAGTCAGTGTGGTTGCCTTGGTGGGACCACGGGGAAGGGGAAGGCTCAGCTTCTGCCCACCAAGTGCTCCTCCGGTGGGCATGTCTGGGTGCCCAGCAGGTTTCAGGTGAGGACCTTCCTAGGTCCTCCCAATGCAGTGTGGTTCAGGCAGGCTGGAGAACTTTTCATTTTTGTTACTTATTATTAGTTGGGTTTGGTTTGGGTTTTTTTGTTTGTTTTTTTTTTAAGTTCCTGGCTCCGCAAGACCCCTAAATGCTCTTAATGGCGATACAGCCCGTTCATATGTTAATTTTAAGCCCGCTGACAAGCGGTTTGCTTTTCTCCTGACTTCTCACGGTTCCTCCGCCCATTGAAAGCCGCTGCCATGGGCTTAGGGGATAAGGTGCCGAGAATTAGAAAAATAAAATAAAATCTGCAGGATGCTGGAGAGCGAGGGGGGTACAGGGATTGGCTTGCTCAGAAGTACAAATGGGTGATTTCTGGAAGCGAGTAACCCTGATACCAGGGGCGTGCATGACAATTACATCCAGTACAATACAAAATGTTAATTACTGAATTTTGAGAAATTAATGCTGATTAGTGGCTGCGTGTGTGTGTGACCTAAATACATCTATTGCTTGATCTTTATTCATAGTGTACAGTTTATTGTTGATAAAGTAATTGCTGAATGGTGGGCTGGCCCACAAGTCTCGTAGCTAAAGACCGAGGCCTGATTTGTAAAGCGTCTGAAATTTGTTGGCATCTATTTTTTGTTGAATTTATACAGACAGGGAAGATGAATAGCAGTCTGAGCTACCCCCTCTACAACTCCACTCGTATATATTATTGAGAATTCCTATTGCTTTTATTATTTGGTCACAAAAATGGACCTAATGCTTGTTGGCTTTAAAACACCTACTGGCGCTGCTTTCTCTCTCCATCTTGCAAAATATAAGACAAGGCCGGAGCTTAAATTAAAATCCTCAGGTTCTTATCTCTTTCCCACAGGAAAGCAAATCTGTGTTGAAAACCGTAAAATTAAGAGGAGAGCAAGGATAGCATAATTTAGCAAAAATTCATGGCACCAGATTCTGAGCTATATGACTGGAGGGATAGGTCAGACATTAAGAAGATACTGCCTGCTAATGCAAGTTCCTTAAGGTGGTGCTCTGGAAACAAGGCAAGCAGAAAACGCTGCACTGGTTCCCATTTGCTCCCTTTCCTCTACTCCGACCGGCCTTAACAATAAATTGAGTTGTCCATTTAATAACCCTTCTGCTTCTAAAAGTCCAGAGAATTCCTGGGTTTGTACTTGGAGTATTGTCCTAACATCTGTTTGTGCCGGGATTTCAATAGTGAGCTCAAAGAAAATTAATTTCATTGGGCTTTTAAATTATTATTTTTTTTCTTTTCTTAATTCCTGGTATTTGACAGGCTGTCGTTGTTGAGTTTTATCAGGGTTTCTTTCTGAAGGACTATTGCTTTTTTTTTTTTTTTTTTCCTTAAATTTTTATAAAAACCTGTTTGTGGCATAATTATTTTTGCTAAGGGGCATGGTACGGGGTGGCAGCGTACAAATTAATAGTCCCTGTTACACCCTGGCATCATTGCTCTGTCTCATCCCACCACGGGAAGAGCAACTTGTGTTTCGAGTGGCGTTAATACAGCAGTGTTTCGTTGGGATGGACGAGTCCCGTTGTCTTGGTGCCTTGGTCCAAGGGCATGATTTTTGGGCAGTGTCACCAAAATCCCTGTGGGAAGGGCCTATGGGAAGCGTGTGCCTTGGTCTGTGTGGACATGGTACCCATTTCAGGACCCGCTCGGGTGTTTATAGCACTTCTGATATCTCCTTGGTGTGATGCCCATCCCCATGCCATTGGCAGGTCTCCTCCCTAACCGACCCCTCTGAGAGGCCACTGCCAACCACTTTTATATGAAATTAGGCTTTTAAGAGTGGCTCTTCAGTTAGTTAGTTACCCACTACCCAGAGCAGGAGGTGCCAAGTGGAGTTTGTAAACAACTTGCCAAGGGGCAAAGCCTGCCATTGCCCCCTGGCAAGGCTGGGGGCTCCTCCTCGCTGCACTGTGCTGTGGTTGCACAGGAGAGTGATGGAAAGCGGGAGTGAGCGATGTTGATGATACCTGTGTTGCTTTTAAGGCTGGAGACGTGCACTTTAAACCTTTTTTTTTTACGTGCACTTTAAACCTTTTTTTTTTTTTTTTTTTTAATGCTGATGCCATAACAGAACGGTTTCTTCAGCGCTGCTGCAGGCTGTCCCATCCCTTGGTTGTCCCCCCTACCTTCAGTAATACAAATTGTATTTTGGAAGTGCATTTTTCTTTTTTAAATTAATTTAGAAGCCCCACTTTGCTAACCCTATTAAATTTCTTTTTTTTTTTTTCTTCTCTTGCAGTCAAACAAGGTGCCAGTGGTACAGCCTTCTCATGCGGTTCACCCCCTCACCCCTCTTATCACCTACAGCGATGAGCACTTTTCCCCGGGGTCGCACCCATCTCACATCCCCTCCGACGTCAGCTCCAAACAAGGTGAGCCCATCCCATCCTGGCAGGGATGCAGAGCAGTCCCACTGCTCCCCATGCTGCCGGTAACAGCTTTATTCTTAATATTTCTGAGGGAGAGTTCCAGGGGTGCATGCCTGCTTTCAGAGAGGGTAATTCTGCCAGGATGCTGATGTTTAACTTGGCCGTTTAAATCTTTGTGCTCTTTCTAATGTGATACTTCGGGCTTGCTTTACTCATCAAAATCTTTTAAAATCTCAGTAAGTAGCAGCCAGTCCTCACCACCCCCTGTTGTGCCCGAGGCTTGCAGCATGCAGATGCGGAAACGGCAATCATCCCGCACCTTCCTGAAAATGGGGGAAGAGTACTTCGGTCATGGTGTTACTGAAACATTTTCATTCTCCCTTTTACTCAAAATTGTATTTTCTGTCCTTGTATTCTGGCTGTATGAATTCTTCCGTATGTTGGTTGGTGTAACTGGAGCGTAGCCCATAAAATACCGTTTGGAGCCTACACAGGTTAAGGCTTTGCAAACGTGACATGTTTTAACCTTCTGACGCCCACTGCCTTCCACAGAAAGCATCGTTTTGGGTGCCAGAGTTGCAGGTATCAGTTTTCTCTGCACCCCTAGGACCCCTTAAAACAAAAAAAGCCCCCCAGCTCCTTGTCTGGGAGCATCCGACCAGCCCTGCTCTGGGTCAGGCTGTGGGTTCCTGGGAAGCGCTCACAAGCTTCCCCCGGGTGTGTTTGCTTGCATTGGGATGCAGAAGCTGGAGAGGGGGTGCAACAGTTGTTGGAGGGGTGTGAGGGGAGGACTGACCCCGGACAGCATGGGTCCGAGCCCGGATTTGGGTAAGCAGCCTCAGGAGGAGAAGCCTGCACAGGAGAACCAGTGGCGAGGAGAGAAGGAGGGGGAGCAGAGGGTTTTCTGAGGGCATGAGGTCTGTCAGAGCTTCTGCACACATGTGTCCCACCACGTGGCGTGACACCTAGTCGACAAATTCATGAAGCTCTGCTTTACCTGTCCACGTGCACAGTTGTCCTGTTTATCTGGAGAGGTGTCAAGCCACCATCGTTCAGGGAGAGAGACTTTTTTTTTAGTTCTGACTGTCCCTGAATGCCTAGTTTTCATTTTGGCCTTGCTCTGCAGATAATAACACGGGCTACATCCAGAAAATACCATGGCCTTGTGGTTTTTGCTGTTTGTTGATTAGTTGGTTGGTTGGGTTTTTTTTAGGGAGCAGGAATACAAAAAGCACTCTGCCTGGGAAGCCTGGCCTGTAAATGCGTGTATAATATCTTTTCCAGAGTTGGAATAAGCAAATGGAGACCTCCTGTCCTCATTTATCTTCCTCCTTTGCGTCAGTGCCCAGGAGAAGGATATTCATGTTCATTCCTTGAAATCCCATGGGTGCCACAAGTGTGTTAGAGTATGGGATTTCCACCTCTTGCCCCAAGCTGGCTGTGGCAGCTGGGGCACACCCCGCTGCTGCCCCATTTCGTGAGCTCAAGAGGTTCTCACTTACTGTGCGATGGGTTTTGCCCTCCTGCAACCCAGTTCTTGGCCGTTACCCCTGGTTTGTTTTTGTACTCCTCTCCTGCAGACCCGAACTGAACATCTGGCGTGTTGGTTCTGCTGCCCGTCCCATCTGCTGCTTCTCCCATCTCCGGCCCCAGTGCATCCCACTGCTCGGGTCCCCATCCCTGAGCACAAGCCCAGAGAGGGGCTCTGCTGGGGGCCGGCCAGGGCTCGTGCCCCTTCAGTGTTCCTGAATGGGATCTCATTCCCTTTGCACAGGGTCTGGTGGAGATGAGGATGGATGAGGCAGGCTGGAGACTTCTGGGTTTGGCTGTGATGGTCTCCTTGATGTGTGTGGTCTTTCCATGCTCCCTGCTTCAAGCGCCACTGGCATGTGGGAGCAGCCCCAGCAAAGTGGCCCATGCAGTTGCTGTGAAGAGAGGAATTTTTTTTTTTTATATTATTATTTATTTTTTTAGTTTTCCCTCAGGTCCTCTGCCAAACGCCTCTGACCATTGTTTCTGTCCTTGCCTCCCACTGTGGGTCTGGAGCAAGGCGCTACCCCAGTGCCCCAGCCCAGACGCCGGGGTGCCCTCCTCCCACTGAAATCCCCAGGCAGGGAGGCGGCGGGGGGGGACCACAGTGGCTTCCTCACGGTGCTGCCTCTCGCACCCCAAGCACGTCAGGATGGACACACAGCCGCCGCCTTGCTAAAGGCAGCCGCTTCTTTCTTCCCCTTTATTTTATTTTACTTTTTCCTTAGCTCTCCTGTGAGCAAAAGCTTCAGAGAGCGCTGGCCGTGTGGTAGCTGCGTATGTTCCTGCGGGGCATTAGTTGGCTGACAGCCCCCAGTAAGGGGCCACAAGTTTTGGACTAGCAATAACCCCTGTGCTATGTTTTCCCCAAAGCGAAATTTTATGTTTCATTTTCATTCTGTTGAAAATATTAGTTGCTTAGAGATTCATTAATTTCTTGGGGTTTTTTTTCTAATACACCCAAAACACACACAGACTGGAAATGCTGCTTTGACTTCTGAAGGAGGCTGCAGCTCGGTTATCCCATGCTAAGGCCATAGTCCCTCTCCAGGTTGCATCTTCTCTGATGCGATCCCTTTCCAGCTTCAAGAGAGATTACAGTGCCACAAATCAAAGGAATATAATAATCACCAAAATATAAAACCTCATTCCTTACAAATAATGGGGTATATAAATATATGAGAAATGTTGAGAATAACAGGTTTTAATGGATTAATGAATATATTCCTACATAATTTATAATTATCTAGAAAATCTGAGAGTCACTACTACTACTGCTGAGTGTTATCTGCAGCCTATGAAGGAGAACGGGTATTTATGACACCCAAACTACAAATTTCAGGAGACAGTAAGAAAGATGTTTGAAGTACAAATATTTGTCTGGAAATAATACTCCATACTGAGTTTCAACTAAATTTCAAAATACTATCTGCCCTCTTCTATTCTCATTCACCCTGCAAGCAGAAAAATATCACCAGCATGAAATAAGTTAGAATTTATATTTTTTAAGAGACTAAGTCATTTAGTGTCCTCGCTAATTACTAAAATCCTAGTAATTTTTCCTAGAATCTTATTTCTGGAAGCCCATGGAGACAAAGATGCTGGAGGAGCAGCAGCATCTCCATGGGTCAGAAATGCGGATTTTGGGGGAAGGAGCAGCCCAGCTCCTTGCACAGAACTTGGTCTGGCAGGGGCAGGGCTGTGTTCACACTCCCAGAGGCATCACCAGGGATGAGAGGCTGGGCTTGTTTTTCACCTTTTATTGTTTTAACTCACATAAAAATCCTGGGATATATAAAGTGTTCCCTCTTCTGTCAGCCACCAGCTGTTTTATGCCTTTGAAAAGACAACAGACCAAAAATGTGATCCTCAGGTTGTGGTCCCAAGTCTGAAAAATCTAGCTTTTTTTCAGACAGTAACACCACTGGTAGTGTTTTCCATCCTCTTCTGTGCACAATCCTGAAAGATATTCTTCAAATCTTATAGTTAAATTCAGAAGATTTAAATACAAACTAGCGGGAGGTTGGGAAGTAAATCAGTAGCATCAGTCTATAAACCAAGTCTGAAGGTAGCACACATTCAGTCTTGGACCTTTGGAGTATCACCACATAAATATTTAATGCCCTTTTAAAGCAGCTGATTTAACATGTGAAGTAGACTTAACAATTCCTTCTGCTTCAGCCCCCTCTTCCCCAAACACATTTAAATAAACCGATGTCTTTGTGGCCTCTGCAACTGTAATTCCATGTCTCCTGGGGGCACAAGGTTTTAGGTGAAGAATGGAGACCGCAGACCCTTTTGGGACAAGGATTAGCTTTAATCTTGAGGTGATTCTTGCAGTTGTAGGACTCTGTGTTCTGGGGGATGTGAGCTGATGGATCATTTCTGATGGGACTCTTATTTTTCCATGAAATACTACCAATGCAAAACAGATTGACCTTGGAGCCCACAGGAGTCAACTTGATGAAGAGCTTAGTTGGAGCTGGAGTGACAATTGGAAGCCAAATGAATCATATCAAGTGTGACCATTACAGGCCTGAAAATGATTCTTAATTAACCACTGATCCTCTGTGGTAGCAAGTTTCCAAAATCTGTGAATCCATAAGGGAACCCGCGAAAACGTACAAGTAGCAATTTACCTAATCTAATAGCTCTGCTGCACTGCCTCTTTGACAACGCTTTATTTTCCTCTTGTTTCATGCTGTGTTAGAAGAGGTCCTCAGGATCCGATCGGGTTTGGTGAAACCATTGAGGAGGACAGCGTTCCCTAATACGCTTTACAGGAGATCTAAACTTGCACAGGCTCTGACCCATACATTTATCCCCTCCTTCCGCTTTGTTTTTTCCATTATTTCTCTTCGAATTGCAGTATTGTGTGCAAGCTAATTATTATTTTAAAGGTGGTATGGGTAGCCTTTTCCTTCTAACCGCAACCAAGAACGTGGTTGTTTCTTACCTCGAGCACCAATTCCACCATAGCATTGGCTGTATTAGCTGTGAACTGTAGCTCACGTGTAGTATTTTGAGGGGAAAGTCATTCATTCTTCTGTGCTCTTTAACAGGCATGTCCAGGCATCCTCCAGCTCCTGATCTCCCTACCTTCTATCCCTTGTCTCCAGGGGGGGTTGGACAGATAACACCACCTCTTGGCTGGTAAGATCTTTTAGCTTCTTTTCAGATAAAGGTGCATGTTCACACCATTCGCTGTTGTTGAATCAACTGCAGCATTTACAAAATAAGAATGTCGCTGCACCAAGAAATTAAGGCGTTATTTTAGTTGAAAAGATCAAAAAATGACAATCTCTGAAATGAATTGAGTCTGGTTTTCATACACATACAGAAATTGAAGTGTGTAGATTTCACTTTGAAGTCTATATGTTTCTTATGGCTCAGATTTGTGGCTCTTGGCATTTGGAAAGATAGCAGAAAACAGCTCTCAAGGAATTAAGTGTAAATTTTTAATAAACAAAATTGCAATTAGTGAGCGGAGGGGAGGTAAGAAGGAACTTTGAAGTGTGTGTGTGTGGGGGGAAGTCTTGAAACTGCACCAAAATGGCAAACAAACTTTTGTGGTCTGCCGGTTTTTACGGTTTCTGTATGGAGAGAAGCCTCTGTCATTGGGAGATTTTGCCGCTCTTGCTAATAATAGCCCTCTTGGGATCTTTCCCTGTCATTCAGGGTGTCATTTTGGAGGAAACACGTGGTATTTTCAGAGTAATCGATTTGGCAGGATGCTTCATGCCTGCTTGGGGTGGATCGGTACTTCCCCTCAGATTTGTCGGGGCGAGGAAGAGGGAAACTCAGCAGCAATTTCAGTGCTTCAGAATCTGTGTCTTGACTAATCTTTGCCCATGCAAAGAGTGATGCAGATTATTATTTTACTTTTTTTGTAGTGTGTTTATGGGAGGGAAACACGATCCAGATGACAATAGGCATAGAAAGTAGAGGGCAGAAGATGGTGAAATGCCGAATTGCTGGCAGATCTTTCAGGAAGCGCCACGTGCCTTTTTGGGACAAATTCTTATTAGATATCAAACCAAAATATGGAAGTAACTGAGTCTCTTTTTTTTTTTTCTTTTTTTTTCCCCTCCCTCCCTCTCCTCTCTGTTTGTTGCTGCCCAGCTGACTTCCCACCACCAGGCAGTTCCTGGCATTCGTTTTCCATATGGGGTCAATCATTTCTTTTGAATGGTTTCTTGATGCAGAAGCTGAGGGGAGGGGAGAGGGAAAAGAGAAAGAAGAGGAGAGACAAGATCCAATCTTATAAGGCTCGGTGATGCGTTCAGCAGCGCTTGCTGACAGCAGGACATACCCAGAGGTCCCTCGTTCTATATGGCTTCCAGCTGCCTTCTGTGTGGTAGCACTTCTGAGACTTCCTCCACCTTTTTTTTGTTTTTTGTTTTTTGTTTTCTTCCCTTCCCTTTGAGCACTGTTCATTTCTAGTAAGGTGCTCCAAGTGTGAACCCTCTGCCCCCCACCCCTTTATTTTTTTTCCCTCTGAAAGTTGTTCTGCTGATCAATAAGCAACTGTTTGAATAAGATTGATGTGTGTGGTGGTCATTCTTGGGCTGGTTCAGGTATTTGGGCTGAACTGCTATTTGTTTGCATTGCCATAGCATACTACTTCAGGGTGTAATTGTTGTCATGACCTGAACCATTGCTAAGTGAAAGAAACCAAGATGTAGTGCTGATGAGAAAAACTAGAGTCCAAATGACAGGCTGGTGACAAAATATTCCATATATGTGGGAATATAGGGGAGGTAAGGATTTCACACAAGCTTCTTTTACTGTATTGCAAAGTTTGAACTTTAAGTAGTTGAGATGGACTTGGGTTGCTGCGGGATTTTAGGTGCTTGTGGGTTGTTTTTTTTTATCAAATAAACTTCTACTTTCTTAGAAGAGCTGGCCACTTATACCTCACTATAGAAGACGCAAAGAGAGAGAGTCCTAAGTTTTCAAGACTTAATAAAACTGTTCAAAAGGTGTTCTAGCTTGTCAGTTCAGTCTGGAGTTCTTGCACTGATCTACAGTAGAGCTATTTGGAATGAAATGCCTCTTTCCTAAGAGCTAGTTAACCAAATCTGATTCCAGTGCTGTTACAACTAGATGAGAGAAGGATAGCGATAGAGAGTCTGCATGCATGCGCGTGGGAATCTCTCAACAGCGAGGGAGAAAGTCCAAAGTGTTCAAATACTCGTCAGCTTTGAGTACAGCAGAACTCTTGAAAGTGTTACCTGTGACTATTTTTTGTGACTAGTACTGAGTTCCCATCCAGTGCTTGTAACTCTAGAGTAACTACTGAATACCGTATCGTATGATTGATGGGTTCCTTTCTTCTGTGACCTCAGGCAAGGTCAGCCTGTATATCCCATCTCGAGTGGATTCAGGCAGCCCTATCCATCCTCACTCTCAGTCGACCCTTCCATGTCCAGGTAGGTGTAGGAGGTGAATGACTGACTGGGGAGTAACTGCTGGCATTAGAGGGCAAGTTGCTCTTCTGCTTGCATCTTGGTCTGCCTTTGCTTGCTTTTCAGTCAGCTAAAACTTTATGCGTACATTTTTATTTAACATCTTTGTGTAAATACAGTTTGCCTGGATCCCACACTGGTCTCATTCAGCATTTTCTTGGCAGTCTCTGAAGTGTTGCAATTAGGAGCACTGGTGAATTGTCAGCAACTAATTGAGCTGTTTCATCTGGAATGAGTCGTTAGTTCATTTCTAGATGCAACGTGCAGCGTGCATCCTTGGGTTATGCTCATGCAAGTATTGCAACCAGGTGGATTGTCACTCTAGTCTGTGTTCTCTAGTTCTAATTTCAAAGTTGTTGGTAACTAGTCTGGAATCATTTAGGTACCGCTCCGTGTGGAAACTTGCTCGCAAGTAGGTATTTCATAGCCCAAAGCCACTAACGGCAAGGGATGTACTGGTGTGTGAATCAGGCACTGTGTCTTTATGTCTAAGTGCAAGCAAGCAATGCTAACTGAGACTTGGCCGTGACACACTCCAGACCTCCTCTCCTCTGCTTTTGCACTCTAAAGACAGCTTCTGCATCCTGTGCTTGGTGTACACAAGGTTGCAATATACCACTCTTGAGGTTTTTTGTGTGACCTGTGGAAGACACATCCTCTTGCACGGGGACTTAAGACCGGGCCACTTGATAAGCGGTGGGTCTTCTTGCCTTTATTTGTGTGGGTTCCTTTGGATTATCACTGTCCCTTCACTTCTTTACAGGGGAATAATAAGCATGTGCCTGTCAGGGTGATTGGGAAGAAAACCCATTCTTTCTCCTAAATAAAATTACCTGATTTGGGTACAGGGCTTTGTGTTTGCTTTATTTTGATGGCATGAAAGAAAAGGGCAAGGCGACTAGGGAATGGAGAAAGGAGAGGCTGGATGCGATTCCTTAACCAGCACTCATTCAGCCAACCTTTGAAGCATGAGCTTGCTTTTTGATGACTTCCACTAGTTCAAAAGAAAACATGCAGGTTTTCTGCTGCACCTGAGCTTGCAATGCTCAGCCCCTTCAGCATCCATCTCGGCTATCCCTGAGGATGACCTGGGTTAGTAGAGTAGGACGGTTGAGTTAGTAGTACTTCGGTTGTTTTTTTTTTTTTCCTTCTTGTACATATGAAAGGAAGGTTTATTTAGGACAAAAGTCTCTCTCTTCTCCCCCACCCCTCTTCTTCCAGGATGCAGGATTTTTTTAGTTTATTTTTGTTTTAAGCATTTGAGGAAAGGATAGTGGGTTTAAGTGAAGTGATGTTAAAATCATTTAGCTTAAGTACCTGGAAAAGTAAGAGATTCCTCAGAGGGCCATCAGGGACTTCTTGAAAAGACTCTTTCTTTTTTATTATTTATTTTATTTGTTTCTGCATGGCAGTTCCCTCCTTTGCATTGGCTGGTGGTGGATATTTTAAGAATGTTTATATCTCTGTGTGGAAGTACAGTTTTTGGTTAAGAAATGTGTATTTTCATTGCTAGTCAGTGCAACAGTACAACCATTAAATGTTTTTTGTGTGCATTGCTAAAACTGTTTGCCTGAAAGGTAATAAAACATCTTCTTTATAGCCAAAATGTTGACTGATTTGTTTGTTTGTTTTTCTTGAATGAGTGGGCTACAATGCACAAATCTTAGCCAAATATTTTTCATGTACTCTTAAAGAATTGTCTTCCATTGCAAGCTCTGTAGTGTTTGCATTCTTGGGGCATCCTGCTGCCTTCATATGTGTTTGATGCCTGCCTTCAGTAGGGTTACAGACGTTCCTTTGTTTTCTCTTTTAGGTTTTCACATCACATGATTCCTGGTCCTCCAGGCCCTCACACAACTGGAATCCCTCACCCAGCTATTGTAACACCTCAAGTAAAACAAGAACATCCGCACAATGACAGTGAGCTAATGCATGTGTGAGTCTACCTTTTTGTATCTGTAAATGTTTGAGAACTAACTCTTATCTGAAGAAGAGTCAAGGAGGTTATAAAAAAAAAAAAAGGTGTCTTTCATGTCCTCTTTGAATTTTAACTCTTCTCGTGTCACTAAGATGGGAGATGTGGGCTACTGTTTGGGAAGAGCAATAAGACATGAAGCCATTTCTCATTCCAGTCCAGCACTTTTTAGCTATCAGCAACAGTCATCTTGATTCAGACATAATCATGGACCTGTCTACCTGTGGATGATGCTGGAGTGTGAACTCATGAACTTCTGCTGGAAAAGGTCTTAACTGCAAACTCTGCTAGTAAAAAGCAGCCCTTTTGCTTAGTACTTGAAGGCAAAAGGCCTAAGAAAGAAGTGGATGAGGAACTATCCTCCTGCCTGTAGCAGTGGCCTTCTAGGGTACTGCGGATAGCTTTTCAAAAAGAAAATTGGGACAGTGATGAATTTGGAGCAGATTCACAGATCAAATGCTTTTTGCTAGGGAATGTCTAACAGACATCCTCCCTGAGCATTAAGTTAAAAGTCAGTTCCCTGAAAAGCTATGAAAGTGGATGGGACATGACCGCCATGAATGATTCTCATTCTCACTACTTAAATGCTACTGGAATTACAGATCAGTAATTTTTCATTGGGTTTTTTTTAGGCTGAAGGTAAATGGATGCTTTCTTTTTCCTCTCCTTTCCCTTTCCCCCACCACGTTTTAGGAAGCCTCAGCATGAACAGAGAAAAGAACAAGAGCCAAAAAGACCTCATATTAAGAAACCTCTGAATGCTTTCATGTTGTACATGAAAGAAATGAGAGCGAACGTCGTAGCAGAGTGTACTCTGAAAGAAAGCGCAGCTATCAACCAGATTCTTGGCAGAAGGGTAGGTACAGGAGGGTGTGTATGTACTCACGTGTGCTGCTAATTTGTGTGTGTTTCCCTTTAGTTGGCTGTGATGGCTTCACTTTCTGCTTGAGGTGCTAACTAATGTGCAACTCTCAAATTAGCTATAGAAGATACAACATGCAACTAAAAATAAAAGCAGTATCTTGATTTTCTTTTTTCAGCTTTAGCAACATCGAATTGGTGTCTGTTCCGCTCATGTCATGGTGTCAGCACCTCAGGCATGAAACATCCTCATTCACACATGGCAGGAGCATTCAGATTGCCTTCTGGGTCCTCCCTTAGGCTGGTGTCCTTCAGAGCAGGAGGGGATCACTCAAAGATGGACACTGGATGCCAGTGGAAATGGAACTCAAAAGTGAATGTAATGTGCAATTGTAAAGTCATGTAGGTTGGGAGGGACCTGTGGAGGTCATTTAGTCCAACACCTTCCCAAAGCAGGTCCAGTTGCATCAGGTTGCTCTAGGACTTGTGCAGACAAGTTCTGAAGGTCTCTAAATTCACCAGCCGAGTACTGATGATCCTGGTATATGTCCCACAGCCTTACTGAGAGCCTTTTGCTTCTGTGGCATCGTAGGCATGTTTTGTTCTTTCCTTGCTCCAACAAAAAATATGCAGGCCAACCCACAATTACAAACTTCATGTTCGCTGTCAGTGTTTTCTTTCAAGGGAAAGCAGCAGAGGCAAATACTTATTTTGGTCTTGACTGTCCCAGAAATGAAAAAAGGGACAACTTTTGTATCAATCTGAGTTTGAGCAGAGATTATTCAAGTTCCCTTGCTCAGATCTTCTTGACCACTGACTAAAGCAGTATTGAGAGGCATTGCAGCTCTCTGAAAACCTTGTGCTTTTGAAGTGGGAAGTCAGTACATGACCTGAAATGCTACTTCTCTGTTGCAATCTGAAGACATTTTCTCCCCCTAGCAGAGCAGACATCCATTGGTACTTGTCCTGGTTCCTGCAGCCTTCTGCCTTCTCTCTGGTGTTCTTGTTACCTCTTCTTAAAGGACATTTCGGTGCTTGCCTTTTCCATTCTTTCACTCAGGTCTCTAGGATGATGTTTTCATTCTCACTCCCTCAGTAATGGGTCCTGCTTAGTATGTCAGCCTTGTTTTCTTGGCCCGAATGAGGGCAGTGGCTTATTTATCTCCATTTTGGTAATGAATCAAGCCTCAGTCCTCCATTGCCTGCTTTTTCCACGGCTTGGACGACTCCTTGCAAGTTACTGTTCTCTGTGAAAGTACCTCAAATTCCACTTTTACTGTGGCACACAAAATACGTGAGTTATCCAATATAATTGCTTGGAAATTAATTATTATCAAATATTTTGTGTTCAGTCATCCTGGTTGCTATTTACTATGCCGTGTGCCACTCTGGAACAGGAACCAGCTCTGTCCTCAAGAGCTGATGCCTTGCGTGCTGCTGGGCTCTCTGAGGCCACGGCACAATGTTCCAAACCTCCCAAGCTTTGGAGTGCAGGTGTGGGGTTTGAGAGCTGCAAACAGGCTGAACTGCTGTGCTCTCGGTAACACATCGAACTTGCCAAGTCGAGACAGACAAGCGCCTTAGTTCACATCTTCTGATGTGTAACAAAATGACATATTAAATCATACAAATGTGATCTGATCTGAAATCCTAGTTCTGTAAATTATTCTTGCATGAGTGTCTTAATGATTTCATGTCTGTCTTTTTTTTTTTTCCCTTATTTTTTTTTTCTAATCTTCTCCTCCCTGCCTGTCCCCCATGCATGTTGTCAAAATCAAACAAGAAGACACCTCTAATGCTGCAGCAGTGGAACCTGGTTCTAAATAAAAGGCCTTTACTCTTTTTAGTTCAGGTCTATGAGAGGTGTTTCAAGAAGAACAAAATTATTAGATATTGAGGTAGCTGGTGCCTTTTCAAATGTGCAAGTTGTTAGGGGTGTTTTGGTTTTGGTTTGGTTTAAGTACATAAAAGCAGGAAGTGTATCCCTACCAGGTCAACTCATGTAATTTGGAAGACTACAGCTCTCTGGTTTCAGCATCTTAGAAACTTTTTGCAGCTGCCATTTTCTTTGCTTCTATTACAGCAAGAAGAAATCAGAAAGCAGGTACCTTGAAGCTCAGTATTTAGAGGTTGATCTTGGAACCCAGAGTGCTGCTGGTGCCCAGAAAGCCCTCTGTGTTGGCATTGAAAACCCACGTGTAGCTGCTGCTTAAAAACGAGACAGAAAACCCTTCTGTGGCGGGGAGATCACTTCCCTTTAAAAACGATGCAAAACTTTTCTGTTTTGTCGGAAGTTAATGGGTGCTTTTTGGTTGTTGGGATTTTTTGGGGGGAATTTTCTTGGTGTTGTGTTTTTTGGGTTTTTTTTGCAAGTAGTAGTGGGAGAGCATGATTCTGTGACTGGATTATTTAGCGAGCTCTGTTTCCATAAATGATTTTTGTCTTGCTCGAGGCACTTGGCAGGTGCAGAGCTGACAAACGCCTGAAAGTTGGTTAATAAACACTAGTGCTTGCAATTGCTAATTAATTTAATTTCGCAGTGGGGAAGGACTGAACCAAAGTCACAAAAACACTTGCTCATGTCATCTGTTGCCTAGGTATGAGTTATTTCCTAGTCTAACGCTATGTTTATTCTGTTTGCAGTGGCATGCTCTCTCCCGTGAAGAACAAGCGAAATATTATGAACTAGCTCGTAAAGAAAGGCAGCTACACATGCAGCTTTATCCAGGCTGGTCTGCAAGAGACAACTATGTAAGTCATTCACTTGAAGGCTTTTTTTTTTTTAAATTAACTTCCTTTACCTAACTTTCTTTTCTTTTTTTTCTTTTTCTCTTTACCTTGTGGAAAGTTCTGGATGGAGGGATGATGAACAAGCATATGATATAAGCCTTATATTTGCTTGCACTTCAAGCATTGAGAAAACTTGAGTTTTTGTTGTTGTTGAGATGCTGCTTATGAAGGTCACAGTTTTTGAGGGGAAAAAGTTAACATGGAAAGTTGTGGGTTTTTCCTAAGACAATGACCAGTACTGTCTGAAAGCTTACGTTCTACTGTACAGCTGTGAGTTTTGCATAATTTCTTATTCGATCACTCGCATCCAGAAATCGTCTTTAGACCTGAGCAAAAAAGTGGTGTCTCTCTTTCAAGAGAACCAAAAGCCCAAGGGCCTTAATGCAGACTGTACTTCAGCTGAAAGTAATTCAGAATGGTCTGTCTCTGAAATAAAGCCTGCAAAATGTGTGTGAGAAAACCTTATGATAGATCCTGCTTTTATACCGTTTGGTGAAGCTAGGAAGTTTTCTTACAATTACTCTTATCATATCAAACAAGTGTTAATAGCACGTTGCACAGCTTGTATTGCCCAATTATACTTATGATGAGCTGTCAGTGTAGTCATGTGTCATAAAACTCGCAAGCTGCAATCCTGAGGCTGATCCTGGGCTCCTTTCTGTCCCCCCATCAGCTGTGGCATTATTTACTGTGATAGGAAGTGTACATGCTATAACTGGCTTAGTTTTCCATCTGTATTAGGTGGACGGTAGAATTTCCCTACTTCAGTGATGTCTTGTCAACATTAAAGATTAAGGTACCTAAACACAGTGTTAACAGAAACTGTAGAAGTACCTGACATTTCCAATCCAGCACAGCTACAGTTCACCTTGCATAAAATTTTCATTGTAAGCTAGAGTCTCTTAGGGAGATCTTCGGCACGGAAGGTGTTGATGGAGAAACTACATGATCACCTCTGAAGCAAATGCCTTGGTCTTGCTGACATCCGTGCCCAGTTTCCTAAGCGCAGGCACTGCTGTAAGCCCTAGCAGCTTTTTTCTGTCTGTTTTATAGAGTCATCTTTTCTAGCAGATGAGCTGTCGTGACCTTAGGCAGGTAGGGTATATTTCCAGTAACCAGACTGCATCAAGAGAGCTGTCTTGAAATGCACCTGGGAACAAATAGGGTCTTAGGGATATACTCCCTGAAAACAAGGGGATTTTAATTGTCTTGAACTTACTTGCTGGAAAATCAAACCTTGTCGGCTCCTGCTTACTGGACATCAGCCTTCAAGATTGTGCTGTGATGCTCGGTCATGTTGACTTTGAGAACCTGATGTGTTTTGCCACAGCCTACTGCCACACAGTGCAAGCAGTGGGCCTGCGGTAGCTTAAATGCCTTGATAGACATTAAGAGTGTGTAAGGTGGCACGTATGAACTCTCTCTTTGATGTGCTTCCAACCTACACCCTGTGTGGAAGCATAGCTCTGGCGTACCCCAGTTCTAGCAGACTTCTCCATTATGGCATACAGCTTCCTCTTGCAGTCCTTCTCTCTGCCTCTCCAGGAATGCACACATTTGTGGCCGTGGTGATGTGAAGATGATCACAGTAGATCACAGTTTATCACTGAAACCATTCCAGGTCTATGTCATATCTCTTTTTTTTTTTTTTTTCCCCCTCTTAATTTTTTCTAACTTGAGCAGTCAAAAAGTGAAATTGTATTCATTTAGCACAGATATTACTGCAGTATTGTGAGAGTTGGAAGTGACTTAGGGGTGGCTGTTCTGTTTCACGTGGTTGAATTTCACAAAACAGAACAATTAAAAAATACATGCTACTTGGGTTTAACTCTTCTGTTTTGGTTTGCCTGGTTATTCAGGACTTCAGAAATTTCAAGAAAATGTTAAGCATTGCTTTTCAACTGTTGACGATATCTGTGTGCTTTTTATTATGCTTTTATTACTAACACCCAAAGGTGTCCTGTAAAGTTGTGTGATAGTCACAAGAAGACAGTGTTTTCATGGTGTGATGGTGTCTATGTGTGCTGGCGTTGTCAGAAACTACCTCATTTGGGAATGCTGACAACTAGTTCTCAGTCCAGCCTTTTCCTTCTGCTCCTCTGCTTCTGGTATCTCATAGATCGATAGACTCATAGAATGGTTAGAGTTGGAAGGGACCTTAAAGATCATCGAGTTTCAACCCCCCTGCCCTGGGCAGGGACACCTCCCACTAGAGCGGGTTGCTCAAAGCCTTGATCAGTGTGGCCTTGATCAGATCCAGCTGATCTCAGATCAGCTTTCAGTGTGTTTTAGCACTTGAAGTCAGCCTGCTATAGAGAATAAAACATAATTTTCCTCCCATGATTTTTCCATGTTAACATCTGCACTAATGCACTTTGCAAAGAAGTCCTGCCGTGGTGCCTAAGTGATAAAGCATATTGCTTGGAGCTTCCCAGAGCCCTTGAAATCTGCTTTCCAACTTCCAGTCTCGGTCCCGTCTTTTGGGATAGCTCGCTCGCAAGGCATTGCCCAGCCCCCTCAGGATAAATAAGGACAGGAGCTTAAGAGTCAGGCAGGCCCAGAGACTACTTAGATTAATTTGCCGTAGCTTCACCGTAGCCTGTATTTGGAGCCCTCACTTGCTCTCCATCCGTGAGTGCCGCAGTGATTTGAGGTGGTGTCTCCCATCACCTGCTGCCCATCCCATCGCCCGGCAGAGCCAGCTAATGGAAAGGGGCATCCCTCCACCTCAGCCCTTCCCGTCTGTGGCCGCTGTTGGTGGCACGGTCTACACCAGGACACGCACTCGACGTGTCCTGAGTGGGGTCACCCCTAGCTGGGGGGCAGGAGGACAGCCAGCAGGCTGCAAGCCTGCTCTCAGCAACTGCACCAAAGCTTGCCAGAGCTCATCTGTTAGAGCCTGCCCTGGCAGTGTGAAGGCTTCTTTAAAATAGAAATGGATATGACTTCTTTTCTTAAAACAAACAAACAAAAAAAAAAAAGCGTTGTCTGACAGTGCAGGACAATAAAGAGAAGCCTTTATATGGAGGAATATCAAAGTGGTAATTAGGGCGATGCAAGATGACTGAGGTTTAAAATTGTGGGTCTAAACTGACCTTTCGTTTCCTGAAAGACCGTGCGAACCGGGAGCTCTGGCCTTTTCCGTAGATGGGGGGTGGGGGGGGTGCGGGACAAGGCTGGGCGTGTGGGTTGGCACGATGAGCCTGTGTGGTGCCAGTCTGGTGTCCAAGACAGACAGCTGCCAGGCGTCCACTTCTGTCCTGCGCCTCGGTCACCTTAAGGGTGCTCCACGGTACAGCACTCCGCTCTTCCCTCGTGGCACAGGGCGTTCTCCGGGCACGGCCACACGAGACTTGGCTCTTGTTAAGGTACGAGCGTTATCAGAACCATTTTTAGCTGGCTGGTTTGCACCCTGGGGGACAAGTCGTGGTTGTCCTAGGTACTTTCAACACCCTGTCTGCTGTTGTCATGTATGACAGTGTAAGTATCTGAACGTGTGAAGAGTTCTCGTAAGAGCCCATAAATTATGATATCAGCATATGTGTCATCAGATTATTAAGCGTGAGAAGTCTTTTAGGTGCTCGCGGCTGCCAGCGTTAATTGAAAAACTGCCAGAAATTGTAATTCCATGTGGATATAAAAATATGTATTGCTCTTGTGCGCCTTTCCCCATAGATGCTGAGCGCAAACCTCGTTACCGTTGAAGCAGTTAGAAGTGGGTTAGGAAAGGCTTTTAGCTGCCCCAAAAACAACGGTTGTTTTTCCTTTCTCGCTGTCCCGGTGGCATTTGTTTCTGTGCTGTGAGGTGGGAGAGTGACCCAAAAAAAAAAAAAAAAAGAGGTTCTGCGCGTGTAATGGTATGGTAAAATTTCCTATTTTTGCAGGGGAAGAAAAAGAAGAGGAAGAGAGAAAAGTTGCAGGAATCAGCATCAGGTAGGCCATGACCAACTCTTACTTACCATTCACCTCAGGTAATTTTAAGAAACCAGGGCTTGCGCTTTTTAATTTTTACATGCTTTTCTCTAACACTTGCTTCTGACGGATGTTTTTAAGATACTTCACTCTGAATGCAAGCTGGTGAAAATGCACACAGTACTTGTCTCCTTGTCCTTACGCCTTTCCGTGCAGCAGTCCTGACGGCATCAACATCTTTGGCTGAATTTACGCGTTGCTGCCATCGCTGTCCTGCTTTACCTTTGCTTTTCTCCTCAATCTGTGGTAGACTGAGCTATATCTCAAATACGGTGGGGGATTACTGGACACCGGAAACTTTACGCTGGCCCTTTTGTAGCCACTGTGGTTTTTTTGTCGCTGTATTTTACATTTCTGTGTACACTAACAGCTGCCTAGTAGGTTGGCTAAAAGCATCAGTGAGGTCTCCTCTTTGCCTGTAAAATATATACAAAGAAACACTCTGTTTTCCCCAACAAAAATGGCTGGTATAAGAACCATAAGAAAAAACCTAAACAACAAAACCAAAAACACACCAAAAAAAAAAAAAATCCATGTACTACTGTAGCAAACAAACTTATTTGGAATGTGCAAAAGCTCTGTAACAGAAATTTGTTAAAGGACAACAATCTTCTACAGGTACAGGCCCCAGAATGACAGCTGCCTACATCTGAAGCATGGTAAGAACATCTCTAAAGCTTTCCTGATGATAAAACTGAATTGTAAAATAAGCTTTCTTATAAATTCTATGCATTAATATGAATTTAGCAAAAATTGCAGAAGTATCATATCCCAAAGCTAATGTTACTTTGACTACTGATGGTTTTTATACCGGCTATCTGTTAGGTGTTCACCATTTCACTTCTTAACCTTGATATTTTCAAATTGACCGTACCTCACTGACTGGCTGCAATCTGCCTGTGAAGCACAGGGATGGGCTTAGTAAGCAGTGCAAACCCTCCCAGCCAGCAGGCTGCCACAGTCCGTAAGAGCAGGTTGGAGGCTGGCTTCAGAGTTACCTTTTAGGTGCTGACATCTACAAGATGCTGGCTGGCTGGGTACACTTTTAAAAAAAAAAAAAAATTAAAAAAAAAAAAATTATTCACCTGTATACTAACAAAACATCTGCTGAGGAAATGGGACTGTATTTCGGTTCCGTCGAGAATTTCTCCCTCAACGGTAGAGTGGTATTTCGCGTGCGGTGCGGGTTGGTTTTCTTGTTTGTTGTATTTCCAGCATGTGTTTTCTCTCCTCGTATCGTATCACCTGCGCAGAAGGTGGGATGAGTAGTGATTACACCTATCCGATAACAGCATCTCGTCCGCTTGCGAGCGCACACGGTACCGCAGCGAGATCCTCGCGGCTCGGTGCTTGCCTTGGGAGGCTGGTCCTTCTCTTCCTCTCCATGTGATACGTTTTCTAGTAGGAATGGCATTCATTTGACATAATAGTTGCTTCTAAACTAATTAACTCAGATTGCTCTTGGGAGATCCCTGAGAATTCCAGGAACCATGCAAAAAAAGTAACACTTCCTAAATTTACCTGTGCATTTGAACAGAAACAGGCTCTTTATCCACCCTCCTCTTGCCGCCTTTGGCCACACGACTGACCGCCCCCACTTGGCACCCAGAGTGGTCACCAAAGCAGCCTCCTGCTGGCCCTCTGCTCCGCTGGGACTTTCAGCCAGAGAAAGCCAAGCTGAGCCCGCTCTGTGCAGTCTGTCAGTCGGTCAGCACGATTCAAACCTCTTCTGTAGTTACGCTGGGGAGTCTAAACTAGGTTGGGTTTAAGGCTCTGGGTTTGTTTGCGCTTTTTTTTTTTTAAAGCTGAAGCAAAAAGGCAAAATGCCTGCTCTCTTTTTTTCTTTTTTTTTTTTTTTCTTTTTTCCTTCGAGCTAAGCAAAAGTTTCCAGGCAAGCAGGCAGTCTTGCCCTTTGCAATATGCCTGAGTCAGGCTGATTTTAGATGCGGCTTGCAGCATTTGGGTTCTGTAGCCTACACAACAAACGTAGCTGTAAAGTATCGGGAGTTACAGTAACTGCCATGAGTATTAAACCTATTAAAAAAAAAAAAAAGGCAAGTGCTTTAACCTTGAGTTTTATAATTGATATTTCAGCTTAATTGCCCAGATCCATGATTGTTGTGAGTGTTTTGCCCTGTAACACAGCACCAGTAAGCAAAACACATGTAATTTTATCTGAATTGACGCGGGGCGCTCGATTAGGATCGGAATACAACTAGGGTTCAAGTGACAGTTAAAAACTGGGGGATACTTGGTTTCTTGGATGCCTTACAGCCTAAAGATGACTGCCTTGCCTACACTGAACTACTTTCGCCGGGGTTCCTCTGTTTGCATTTTCCGTAGTGGAGGATGAGTTGAAATAGAAGAGGAGGAACCTTCTAAGTACGTGGGTTTTCTCTCTTTCCCTCTTACCTCTACACCCCTCCCTTTCTTCCTTCCCCTTAAGCTCCGTAACGGTGTGGGAACTGTTGATAATACCTGTCTCTCTGTCCTCATGCAGTTTACAGCACGGAGTAGAACAGTAGGCATCTTCTGGCACTGCGGAAGGTGGGGGAGTGTGCTGTTGACTCCATATATGCGCACGTAGGCAGCCTCACTAAATGTTGCGTGCCGAGCGAGTGCTCTCCACTGGAGACGTACAGATGTGCTCTAGCTGGAAGTAAATGCACAGAATGATTTAGGGAATCTGAATCAGACAGACTTCAAAGTAAACTTCTGAAGGTTAAGGCTCTTGCCCTTTGCAAGCCTAATCCAAAGAATGTTTTGCCCACAAGCAGAATATCATACCAGGCCCACAGCAGAGCTGTTGTAGTCTTACTGGATGGAGATAATAAGTTTGGGAATGCCTTTCAGTGAGTGCCGCAAAGAGCTCTTGAAGACAGGAAAACACTAGCTTTCTTGCTCGTAAAGATGGTGCAAGGAAGAGGGGGAAGGAGGGTGGGAGGTCTGGGAAGGAGACAAGCGCTCTGTTATCTGAGAAGAATCAGAAATGAGTAGGTGGCAAGACCAAAGAAAGAATCTCGAGATCAGCACAAAGGAGCTCAGCCAGGGCTGTAATTACGGTGATGTAAGTGAGAAGGATGAAATGGTGGGAGGGTTGCGTGGTGGGATGTTCAGAGGAAAGTAACGGAAGAGACACGCAAACAGAAATGATTTAAGATACTGTGAAAGTTTTGGGTGGCTTTTTTTTTTTTTTTTTTTTTTTCCCCCCCCCCCGGTCCATGAATACTTCAGCACATGACTGACTTTTAAGGTGGACCTCTAACCTGCTTTTTGGCTTGGACATCACTGAAGCGGTGAAGTCAACGTGGTAGCGTTAAGTTGTTCCTCTTTCTGGGGCTGTATGCAGCAGGAGGCTTCTTACAGCTTCAGTGTTTAGGATTTAGCCAAGTTCTGTGATCTCTTCCAGCCTGCGGAATGGCCAATTTGTAAAACACTTTAATATTAGGGTGCTTTAGGAATTCTGGACCTGGTGCTGCAGTCTTTGCTCAGTTATTCTGGCGTACTCCAAAGCACGTTGCTATTCTTGAAGGGTTGTGGAACTGTCCCCAGGCAGGATTTTATCTTTGATTGACATGGCCCAACACAATGGTTTGAAATAACTTATTTTTTGAAGAAATAGCTCGTGTTTATTCTCTCCTTTTGAAATCAACTGAGAGTGACATAAGACCTAATAATGCTAAAAATGAGCTTGGGAGAGGGAAGGGGAAATGAGGAAAACTAAGATTGAGGACAATGCAGAGATCATCTGTTGAGCACCTTTCAGAAAGGTGGGTGTTTCCTTTTTACTTTTAAGCACAACCTTCTAGAAGACTTGTAAACGGGAGCGATTCTGTGTCAAAGTAGAGATTCCTGATTTCCTATCTGATTTGACTTTTGGAAGGGGAAAAAAGCTCATTTTTAGCATTTCATGAGTATTTTTAAGTCAGCAAAGAAATAGAAGGGTTCTAACAAACATTCATCCTGATTGTTCTGCAACGTGGAAATAGTTACCTTCTTATGACTTGCTATATATAGTAATTATAGAAGGCACATCATTTGACATACGGCAGAAAGCAATTGGGAAGCCCTCACGAGCTACGTAACATATCATTGTGTCTTGGCATACCTTCAAGGGCTAAAAAGAGTGATAGACAAGCTTAATAGACATTTGAAAACCTGCGGAAGTGTATTTGTGGCTTGCAAAATTCCACGACAATTAGCATTTAGATTAGCAAAGCTTTCAAAAATGAGAAGACTTGACTAATACTGATTTACAATCAGAAGCACTTAAAAGGATCAGATAAAGACTTTGTAACTTTAAACAATGAATTATCTATAACCTTTCAAACTTCCTAGAGGGAAACTAGAGGCAAATTTCAGCGCAGAAGTAACTTTTGGATAGTTACAACAAACAATCTGTGACTGGATTATCTTTTCCTTATTACTTAGAAATAAAATGGAGAGAGGTGGTGAAAGCAGACTATAAAGTGGGCCAATCTGCAGCTAGATGAACCGTCTGATGACTGTTGGTCATGGTTGATCATGGGGTTTTGGCCAGCATCCTAGAAAGGCGATGCAGAGAGGAAGTGGTACCTTGCTTTCTGAGGCACGTCTTTTCTAACCTGGCTTGTCCAGCGCTTTGGAAATTGCTGCTGGAGTAGTTGAAAATGAAACAAACGCTCCACCCCTTTCCATACCCCTTGACTGCTCAGAAGCTTTAAACAGAACCTGGAGAATTTGTGCAGAAGTTAGCGTATGTGAGAATTTGTGTGGTGATGATGGCGCGGAGACGTGCCTTGATTTGCTTTAAAAATTGTATTTCCTGTGTGACCCGTGTTTCCCTGTTTTGCCGATGAACGGTGGCCTTCAGTATAGGCAAGAGGGCTAGAATGAACAGAAGATAATTTACTGGATTGAAGGCATTTATATTATTGAATACTTTGGTTAACTTCAGCCTTTTCCAGATAGGCATAGAAATTTCCAAAGACAAAGGGTAGAGCCCTCAGAGAGATCCCCTTCTGCAACTTAATTCTGACCTGACATTGATCTTGCTGGGGTGAAAGCTAGAAAACCTCCTCTCTTTCAGGCTCTCTGACATCAAGGGAAACGTCAAAAGAGCAAAGCTGAAGAAAAGCCATCTCCTGTTTAGGTGGCAGGTACAGAAGGGCACTGACACCTGCTGGGAGAGATGCAGCAGAGCGGACCGAGTCCCCCAGTTTCCTTTCCCAGCCCGGCAGAGGAGCCTTGTGAAGTGCAGGAAGGAAGGAAGGGTATAAAAGTGATTTTGGGTGCAACCAGAGACTATGTGAGGGACAAGGGTAAGTCAGGGTAGGGGTCAAGCGCAGGTTTTCTAAATTAAAATCCAGCAGACCACTTTCAAATAGACAATCAGCATAGAGAGGGGATTAGGGAAACAAGAACATTTTGTAAGTACTTACAAAACATTCGTTTTTGCGACCAAAAGGTGTAGCATGGTCAATTATGAAGTTGACTGTTGACCTTCGGAATTTCATGTTTTAAACTGACACTGACGAAGGGCAAAAGCAGGTAATTCAGCAAGTCAATGTCTAGAACTTGTTTGTTTTGCCAGAGATGCTCAAGTTGCAGATGCTGCTGTGAGGTTAGAGATGCCTAATGAAGTTTGAACTCAGCCACATTTACAAGTGATGAAAAAGAAAAAAAATCCCCTGTGGTTTCAGTTCTGAGGTGTTAGCAGTGGGCGGCTTGGGCTAGAGTGAAGGAACAGTGGGACAACTATTGTTCTTAGTCTTCCTGTGGGATAGGGTGGGGACAGGGAGTTGACGGCCGGTGCACCATTCTTCTCCGGTTGGGAACGGTGTATTCTAGTGGATTTAGTAAACTCACCACCAGATTCTAAGGTCATGAGAAAAAAACTCTGTAGAAACAAACTGTTTCATAAAGATATCGGTAAGATTTGGAAATGTGGTTTCACTCCCAGTGGGAAGAAAACTTCATCATTTTAGTGTTCATCTCAGGTCTGTATTGCATTTTCATTTTCTAGTGTATTTACGTGGAAACTTCCAAAATGAGTAATTGATACTGCATTCTTGAACAGCTAAGAAAGCAAGCTGTTATGACATTGTCAAAGTCTCTCCCATTTGTTTCTGAAGACTAAGCTTGGGTGAAATCTGTCCTCCCAATTTCAGCAGAATTGTGTTCAAACGCAGTTCTGTCAAAAAGCTTAGCAAACTCTAGCACCGAGTTTCGTTTCTGTCTGCTTCTGACTTTTGGAGATTATCATTGGATTGACGAGGTCTTCTGATGTATAGGAATCCAAACCCAGCCGTCCTGAAGACAGAAAAAATAAAACCAGACCAAAAAGCCTAAAGTGAAGGTGTCACTGGGGTGTAGCGTGTGAGCGGGGTTAGATGCAATGAAGAAAATGGTTCCAGTGACCATCTCTCTGAATTAGTGTTCTCGCCACAAGCATCAGTAGAGCCAGGATCAGGGGTTAAGAGAACTAAGGAGGCTTAACTCAGCAGAGGGACATCATTTATGAAGTCGCTTCCTCCTTGCAAAAGCAAGATGCGTGTTTCCTCGTGAATATTAAGTTGCATCAGAATTAAACTCCAGAGTTTTGAGCGCCTGGGATCTTTCGTCTCTGGGATACCTGAAATTGCATGAGGTAAAATGATATTGCCAAGATAACTATGTATAATTAGCTTTATGGTGTGTGTATCTGTCTTGACACTAGGTGAGCCTATGTTTTGATGAATAGTTGGGTTTCTTCCCATACGTGTGTCTTTTGAGATACAGGGCCTCCTGTTGTGTATTTTGGGCCGGTAGAGATTTTCTGCTGAGATGACTTCATTGCTTCAAAGTGAAGCTGATGTGTTTGAGTTCTGTGGTGGATTTTTGTACTGGTGTCTTACACTGGTAGTGTAGTGTTTGCTCTGTGGATGTGGGTGTGTAAAAAAGGGTTGATGAAGCTCTAGAAGATATTCAAGTTACATCTGACTTCCCTTGGGTTGCACGAAAGCAACTACTTATATTATTCCGTGTGCTCGAAGATTTAAATATTGGGTTTGTCTTTCAAAGGGCAGCGTAAATTCTAACCTATGTTTAATTGTGGCAGAAAAGATGGTATACAAAGGAAACTTTACCTAGGTTATTTCTTTCTTTTGAAAGAATTTTCACTTACTTTACTTTACCAGTACCTCCCGTCTTTTCTATTATAGCAGGTGAAAACTAGGGGCACTGAAATTGCTGCTTCAGAACAGATACATCTTTCTTCACAGCTCTCAGTCTATAAAATAATTTTTAAAAGTCTTCTGAATATCTATTGTATGCTGTAAAGATACAAAAAGGGGACAAGCCTCTTTCTTCCTCCCTCGCAGATCATTTTTTAGTATATTATTCTTCTTTAAGAGGCTGCTAGAGACGGCTGTCTAGAGCTAATCTGGTTTTTATTATAAACATGGAGCCTCTCTCCCCTCCCACCCCAACAGGAAAAACACATCGTGGGTCTTCCAGGAGGATCATTTTAAAGATTGTAGCGCAGTGATAAAGCTTCTAGTTTCACGCTGCCTACACTGGGGGCCTTTGATAAGAGCCACACCTGGTTTGGCATCACTGTCTTGGGCTGCACAAAGTGGGAGCCCCGAAATACCTGGGTGTTTCTCTGGAAGGTCTGTGGCTCAGGGAAGGGGGTGTAGGTACTCCTGCCCCTCACCTAACGCATCTAGCTGAGGCCAAACTAAGAGGACAGAAGTTAGGACACCAAACTCCACCTACAGTCAATGGAGAGGTAATAAAATAAAAAAAAAATCACCACTGACACAGCTCCAACATTTCCGTATTTACTACAGTTTTAGGATACAGTTCTATGTAATTTCTTTGGCAACAAAAACAGCTTAAAAGGCTTTCCTTTGCTGCCTGCTGGTATCCAGCTCTTGCAGAGAGGGCTTTTTTCCCTGTCTCCCCTAGGTCCCTCCATCCCTGCGCTGTAACAGCTTGTGGGACCCTGCAGCAAATTGGATTACTCAAATGACTGGGGTTCTGTTGGGAGGTGGTGGGGTGTTGTGTGGGGTTTTTTTTTGTTTGTTTGTTTAGAAACAACAAAGGTTGTGGAGTGTTTGTTTCTGTTTGCCCAGAACGTTTCAAGGATCTGGTTTAGGCTAACCCCACAAACCATGGCACAGCTGGGCAGGAAGAGGAGCAGACTGCAGTGCCGGCATCTATCTGCTCGCGCCTGGAACTCTCTCCAGCTCTGCTGCTAAAGAAAATACAAAGGGGCTTCACAAACAGCGTGAACCTTTCTGATAAATAATGACCTGGTTTCGCGTACCCGAGTTTCTGGAGTATTGGATAAACCCTGGCAGTAAGTCGAACGTGTTCATTTTGGACTTCAAAAGAAAAATGACAGTTTGGGCTGCTGGGTCCCTGAGTGTGCCATGTTGTTTGAAGTACTGGATTAAAAGCCAGGTTTGGAGACTGACTTTTTTTTTTTAAATACATATAACTGCCGTTGTATGTCGTCTTGTCTTTTCTTACAGCTGCATGAGAACAAGCTATGGTGGGGAAAGATGTAGAAAAAAAGCACCTGGTTTAAAACTTTTTGCTTTCTGCCAAGGGTTGGCTGCCTCTCTTACTCTGTACTTACTCCTGTACTCACCCAGACACTATTGATTTTCTTCTGTAACCTCTTCCAATTAGCATGACCTGGACGAAGCTGCATAATCCTCTCTTGTTCTAGCGGAATGGAGAGGAGCTAAAGACCAGAGGAGGAGCACGAGTTCCTTGCAGACCCACCCTTTAATCCATCTCATTCCCAAACATGGGGAGGACTTCTGGTCCCCCTCTGATGCTGTTGCCCTCAGTCGCTGAGCCCAGGCTTGTTAGGAGGCTTTAGTTTGAATGTAGTGATTCCTGAAATACAGTTTTATCTCTTCAGTAGTAAGACTTTTCTTTTTACACTGGGATTATTGTTGAATTTTATTTCTGTTTCTTTCTCGAGGTGGTTTGGGTTGGTTTTTCCCCCCACCCCTTCTTTCCTCCTGCAGTCAGATGTACACTGCAAATGGCACAGACAGTGCCTCCTATTGTGGCTCAGGCTCAAGGCTTCACATATGTAAAATGTGACTTGCAGCACTTTCTTTGAAGCCTAACCACAGCCAGGGAGCTGTAATTGCAGTCTTTGATTGCGCCGACTTCACTTGTGGATTGGGCTTTGCTAGGGCATGCCTCGCTTGGCCAGACTTCAGCTACAGCCCCCCAGTGAAGCCTTAGATGTGGGAAGTCTTCAGTCTCCTTAGCACATGCCTGTGGTTTCTTGAAAAGAATCCTGATTTGACCTGTTTTATATCTGTAAGGCAACACCACCGTCATTCGTATTATATTTTTATATTATTTTTTTTTTTAGGTATTACTGGGTTTATCAGCAGTAGAAGCGATTTCCAGTGCGTTGCCTCGATGCGCAGCTGGGGAACGGCTGGGTTCTAGGTGCTGCTACCGTGTAATTTGGGGCTCCACGGTGCCTGATCCCGGGCAGAATTCCAGTAGTATCGGAGCGGGGGGTAACGAGGCTCCGTGGAAAAGGAGGCAGGCGCTGCGAGAGCTGCCTTGGGATGGAGAAAGAAGGGATGGCTGCACTTTGGGGGGGAAAAAAAAAAAAGCGGAGGGGCCAGAGCAAGGCCGCCGTCGTTATTTTAACCTCCTGACTTCAAAGACAGCTTGCTGGTTATGGGAAAGGGGGGGGGGGGAGCTGGGGGGAGGAGGAGGAGGAGGAGGCAGGGAACCATCTCAACAGAAGAGCATTTCATTTCCTTGGGTGAAGTTAGACATTCCTGGCTGCTAATGGGGAGTAGCTCTGAATCACGGCGCTTGTATCAGGCTGCTGTGAACTACTGGCCTGGCGCCTCAAGGCCATTCCCCAACAGGAAGCTGAATGTTTTCATGTCAGACTGAGAGGAAAACCTTCCCAGGAAGAGCAACCTGGACCAAACCTTTGAAAATCCGGGATGAAAAGGCACAAAATAAATATAAAGCTGCAGGGTGCTCTCTCCCCAGTGTTCCTCTGCTGTTTGCTTGGCCTCTCTTCCCTGCTCCTTGGAAAGGTAGAGCCCTTCGCAGCGCTTTGATCCGCATGTGTTACGGGGCGCTGGGCGACTTTATAAAAAACAACAGAAAAAAAAAAAAAGGGCAGGAAGCTCAGAAGGCTTTTTTTAGTTGGGGCTTGGGCTGGTTTTATGAGGAAATAGGAACTGAATTAGTCAATACAGACCACCTCTGTTGAAACCACTGGTTTGCCAGTGGACTTTCAGCTGTGCTGTTTAAGAGGCCACAGTGGCTTTAAATGCCACTTTTGTGGCTACCAGCAGCAGGTGAAAATTATTCATTACGTATCAGGGATGGTGGTATTTGGGGGAGGGGAGAGGGCCCCTCAAATTTAAGCTATACAGGACAGTTTGATAGAAACTTGTGCTTGTTCTTTCTACCTTATTTAGTCTGCAGCTAAGCTTCTTCAGCTTCTTCCTAACCTTTCCTTTCCACTACAACGATGGTCATGTGGGCGGCTTCTGTTGAGGAGTCACTTGTTTAGTAAGATTTTGGGGCCTCAGCTTGAGCTCACTAAAATCAAAGCGTCCAAAATGAGTTTTGGAGACTTTCTACCCTGGAGTAATACGTTAGCCCGTGTAACTCCTTGTGCAGGAGCTGCGCTCAGCTGGTCTGGGAACAACGTCTTGTGTTGTAATGGCTTGCACGGAAGCTGCAGCAGATGGGAGGTGGGTGCCCAGTTATAAATGGCCCTGGTTTAAATACTGCTGCTGTCGTATTTGCTGATTAACTCTTCTTTCGGCTCTTGCAGGCTCAAGCAGCCTACCTGTTATGATTAGTTTAACAGAAGTTTGACTTGAGGTTTAAACCGTTTCTTCGTCAACTTGTTCTGTCTTGCCTCGCATGACTCGGTGTGCTGGCAGCGCATCTCCTTCGTGTGACTAAGCGTTTCGCGTTTCTTCTGGTGAAGATTCACTCACCACCTCCACCGAACTGCGTTCCTGTGCTCATTTGGGTCGTTCTCAAAAGCTCTGCTCGTTGAACCCTCTATTTGTTTAGCAGCTGGGTGGTACCT
>JAOXNO010000033.1:25047898-25060430 GCA_028565335.1 Limnodromus scolopaceus
TTCCTGTGCTCATTTGGGTCGTTCTCAAAAGCTCTGCTCGTTGAACCCTCTATTTGTTTAGCAGCTGGGTGGTACCTGGAAGCCTAGAGGTTAACGTAGATTTTTTGATATGCCAATAACCCCGAGACCATTACTGGAGAGCGTGTGTCCCTCTATTTGAAAAACGCCTGACTCATTAGACAGTCTTTGGGTGGAGTGACTGCCATAAACCAGTTGTCTGGGTCAGAAGGGCAGGGGTGATGGTTGAGTTAGCAATTGCATAAGTCAGCTGATGTAACCTAGAGGCTTAATGATGAACTGTTCCTCTCTGGATGAGCAATGCCTATAAGGCTTGCACTGTTGGCCTTTTCACATGCTATAACAACATAAATCCTTCCAAGATCCCAGTGAACGTTACTGCTTGGTAAGAGGCACATGGCTCTGACAGAACTGGAAGATGTTTCCTACCTCTCTGAAGAGCTGAATGAATTCTCCCCAGTTGGGTGGATGTGTGGTAGGGTCAGTGTTCACACATGCCTCACCCACCACATTCCTCTACCCAGCTGCTTACAGAAGACAGCATTTCTTCATTTCTGCAGGGGTTAGAATTTGAAGCTCTGAAGCAGGGGTTTAATTGACCTTAACCACTGTAGCACCAAAGCCTGAGGATATTGAGTTTTGTAACAAATACCTGGGCCAAATGTCGTAAATAAATGAAATCCACTACAAAAGGGAATTACTTCTGTAACACATTGAATATCTAAATAGCTTAAAACCACACCTTTCTAGTTGATGTGGACATGTTTACAGTCCAGAGTGCTCTCCACAAATATTCTTGCAAGCTTCAAGCAAGAGCAAGTACCAATACTCTGCACTTGACTTCGACACTGCAAAGGCACATTCCACTAACACAGTTGTGTCATAAAGTTACAGTGACCCATCACCACCTTCTTTGAAGGATTTTAAAAAAATCATATAGCCTTTACCTCTCTCTCTCTTTCTCTGTCTTCCTTCCCTGTAGGTGGGAAAAGAAATGCTTTCTCAACTTGCAAAGCAAAGGCGGCGACACCAGGACCCCTTCTGGAGATGGAAGCTTGTTAAACCCTAGGTGTGTCCTTCATCCACACAGACCACCCCCCAAGGAGTCTGTCTAGGATGTCATTCACCCTGATGTCACTGCTAGAGACACTGAATCATAAAGACAATCACTGCCAAAATCCTTCACTGTCACGAGGTCCAGCCCCGATACAAATAGAGCAAACGAGCTCCTGGGTCAGCAGAGCAGCTTTTGTCTTCACTCCACCTCTGCCTTGCACTCTTTAAGCCCCCGTCTCATCTGTGTCCGTATCGAGTCAGCAAAGAAAGTAGGGTGGCTGTCTCTGCCTGCTTCAGCCAACAGAGTCACGTAGACCACAGCTGCCCCATACAGCACACCACGGAATGGAATTTGCCTGGACCAGGATGACACACTCAACCTTCTTTTTATTTAATGGTGCGACAGGATCAATTTTGGTTTTAGCTTTTTTTTAAGAAACTTGAATGCTTTTATATTTTAACTTTTAGTTTGTAATTTCTTTGGTGTATATTTTACTAGGTATGAGCTTTTAAACAAGTGTCAGAAATCTGAAATACTTTTTAAATAAAAGGGGTTTTTCTTTTTTTTTTTTTTTTTTTTTTCTGCCAGAGGAAAAACCTGTATGGAAAAAAAAGGTGGCTTTTTTGTTAAACTATTTGTAACAAATAGTGGCCTCTCAGTCTATATAATACAGTGTCCTATACAACTAAATAAAGGTAACAACAGTCAGCTGGTCAGTAGACACGTCAGTTCCTGCATCATCTACTCTGTAAACATAAGCAATACATCCAGCAAATCTGACTGCAGTGAGTTCTCCTTCTCACCCATTCCCTTTCTCCTTGTAAAAAGCCCAGCACTTGAATTATTACTTCAATTGTTCTGTATTTGTATCTGTTTTTGTTAGCCTGTTAGTGGGATTTTATGCCAGTTGTTGAAATGAGCATTGATGTACCCATTTTTTAAAATAGTAAGGCACAGCCTTTGCCAAAAATACTGTCAACCGATTTTTTTTTTTTTTTTTTTTTTTGTCATTCCAGTTTGAGTTAATGTGCTGAGCATTTGTTTTTTAATAAAAGCTTTGTAATAAAACTAAAGTCAATTGTCTGGCTTAAAAAAAAAAAAAGAAAAAAAGAGACTGGCTTGCGCCAGAATCCCTCGAAGGTAGAAGCAAGCCCAGGAAGACACAGGCACTTCTAAGGCTGAAGATTTTTGGCTTATTCCTCCCTTGTAAGAAATGCAGTGTGGCTGTTCCGCTTTTTGCTCATCTGAAGTCAAGTCATTTTGGAAGAGGCTTTCTTTTTCTTCCTAAAGAGAGCAGAAATCTCTTGTTTTCATACCAGGAGTCGGCAAGGGGCAGGCTCAGTGCTCCCTTTTGCTTCTCGGTTAGATTTAGCCCCCAGGGTCTATGATCCCTCTCCTCTATCTTCAGTTTCCTACTAAAATCTTAGTGAACGCAGCAGTGGTTTTAAGATGATGATTACGATCGTGGATTCCCTTCTTTCTGGGCGCAGTCCATGTCCACACAAGGGGTAGAAGCCTTCAGTTAAATTTCTTAGAACTCTACGTTAATTACCTGGCAGTTGGGGACTGGAGCTGGCTGCGGAATCTGCCGTGGAGGGCCTGGTTTCATGGTGTCAGATCCCGAGAGTCGGCATCGCCGGCGTGCTGCCAGCGGTGTCCGTGAGACCCTCCTGCAATAGCTCTGCACGCTTCAAAACCGAAAACGCAGGCGTTTGGGTCTTTCAAGCCCCAGACACCACCAGCAGCTTCTCCGACACTTCGCCCCTTTTGTTCAGGGCCTGGTATCCCAGCTTTGAAAAGCAGACACAGCTGCCCTGACCTCTACTAAAGGACTTCAAAATGAAAAAAAAAAAACCCAACCAGCACTGTAGCCATAGATAAACTATTTCAGTGGTTTGTGAGCTCCGCTGCAAAAGAAATATTATGAACTGTACGTTGAATCAGCGTGGCTTGTACCCTACCTCCTGAATCTTGTTTGGTGTGAGGTGGGACCGAGTCGAGCTTGAGCTCCAAGGAATTCCATAGGTGAGTTACTGCCCGAGGAAGCCTTGTGATTCCATTGTTTGTAACTGACCCCTAAGCTCTGTTGCGTAAGAAATTTCATAACTAAAAGCGTTATAAAACAGCTTCCTCTGAAACCAGCACGCACAACCCAGTTGTAAGTATGTAACCAGCATATGAGTTCTTGCAATATTTATTTCTAACAACTAGTGATTATGTTAAATAAAAAAAGAGGCAGAAGTGACCAGGCAAGGGGATGCTCTCCGAAGGCAGGAGAAAAGATCTCTGAGAGAAAAGCAGCTCTATACTCGAGTTTTGCAAGACTTGGCTACGTTTCCATTCCAGTCAATTATCCCAGCCTTTGCTGGAAACCTGTCTGGGTTTTGGTTTGGGGTTTGGTTTTGGTTTTTTGCTTTTGTTTTTAAAGGGAAAAAAGCGAATACTTTAGTGCAGTAATTGTTCTAAATCAAGGATTACTGCTGCAAGTTCTGTAAATTACATGTTCTAAAGATAACAGTTCCTTTTAAAACGCAACTCCTTTATTTAGATTTTTTAATGGCTATTTAAAGAGCCACTTACCCATTTTGCAAAAGAATTGTTCCAAGTTAGAGGTGCTGGCCTCATGCAGCGTGTCGCCCCAAATACACCGTGTAGCGAGCAGTTGCCTATCTTAAGGACGAAAGGTCTTTCAGCTCCAACAGCGACGGAGAAAAAGAATTCGGGAGCTAAAAATAACATCTGCTGTTAACACACAGTGAGCAAGCACCATGTGTTGGGCTCATTCAGAGATCAAAGCCCTTTCCCCTCGCAGCAACTGTGGGAAAGGTTAACTAACATGCAAGGCTTGGGATGCTCCCCTGAGAAACACGTACCTGAAGCAGAGTGACCGGGCTATCCTGGAATACCCTCCATGACTCGGGTCGGTGTCCGCTCCTGCCCCTCCAACGCCCATCGGCATTTGTTCCTGTGGGACTGAAAGAGCAAAATGACCTGGGCCCTTGCTGTACCCCGCCACCCCTGTCAGTGACTGAGACAGATGAGCTAGTGAAAAAAAAAGGCCTAGAGACGATGGTGTTACCCTAGCAGTAAGAGTAGGTTTAAATCCTTGTGATACCGAATACGTTATTCCAGGTGAGACTCAAAAAAAACGACACCTAAATTCCTGATGAGCAATTAAGGCAGAAGTCAGCATCTAACCACGTCTCTCATGGGTGCCTGAGGAGATGATTACCCTGTACTTCCCACAGAAAATGTCTTTAAGGATTTAAATACTCCTACCTAATGGCTGAGTTAATTATCCAGATGCTTCTGCACAGGCATTCCTAAACCCGCTCTCTCCCTCTATGCTTCATTCCATGCATGTGCCAGAACCAGTTCTGCACAGGTAGCGGTACGGGTAGTCCCATTCATGAACCCAGGAGATATCCTGGTGGCCAGCAAACACACGTCCTTCCTTCCCTCCTCTCACCCCAAAAAAACCCAGCAAAGACACAGAAGAGGGTAGTTGCGCCAGGATTATTTACAGCTAATCAGGCCAACATCACAGGATGGCCTGGCTCCTCAGGCTTTCTGGATCACCTGGACCAGAGCCACTTCCCCTCCGTTAGATAAAAGAACAATGCTCCAGGCTAACTTCGGCTTCTTGCACAGCAAGCGATGACAGATTCACTAGCTGCGCTTAGAGGGACTCGCCAGCTCTAGAGAATTATCTTCTGTTGCCGTTTCCGCTTTGGATTACCTAACGGAACGAACGGGCGGCGAGTTAGTTGCACGGTGATAGCTCCACGGTTTGGTCCGTCTGCGGCAAACGTGGGACCTTAAGGACCCAACCCTTGCTCCGAGGCTGTAGGACAGCAGAACCCGGAGTGTGGGTCATCTGCGCTCCTTTGAAACAAGGGTTTGAAGCAACCATTCCCTGTTTCCTGACGGTCTTCCTGCTCTGATCTACATGGCGGCTAATTAGGCTCAAGCAAGACGGGCAGGAAACGAAGGGCACTGCAGAGACTAAGAAATGCCCAGTAACGCAACTGCGGGTCTCTGCCTTGCACTCACACGGGGGCTGACGTGCCAGGCAGCCTCCCCTCCAGCATAAGGACCTAACACCAAGTAGAAGGTGACGGGGGAAAGAAGCGACCCCACAAACAGCCAGAAGCCCGTCAGCTACGAACACATTTCTCCTAAGTCAGGCCAGTGACAAAACTACTGGGCTAAGAAGGAAGTTAGCCAAAAGGAGAGCAGCTGTAACAGGAAAATGGCCTGCTGTAAACACAGATGTTCTGAGATGAAGCCAAAAAGCCTAGAAAGTGTGCCCGAACACATTCATTTTTCCACACGACTGGCCAGGAAGAGAACCTCTGCGTTAATGTATGAATTTACCCTGTGAGTCTCCTCGTGGATACAAAGATCCGCTTTAGAAAGCAAGCAAGCAAAGAAGCATCTGCAGCCCCAGAGAAAAGGACGTGTCTGCCAGAAATATGGGAGACGAACCTGTTAACCACCAGCTTTCAGCCATCTGCTCCCCATCCTCCCAGGTAAATACTCATACCTTCAGGCCATGGGCTTTAGATGATGCTTTCTCTCTGGCTGGCACGCTCTTCCTGCAACAACCGTAACTTCGCTGAGCCACAGAAGCAGCATCTGCTTGGCTAAGATAACAGTCACGGCTTACCTGGGCTGGGATACTAAGGGTTTCTTCCTGTGAATGATACTCTACAAAACACATTTGGATAAACTCACCCATCCCGCCTCCCAGAAACCCAACACAGAGACCAAGAAGGGACAGGTTTGATCATCCCTCTCAGCTATGGAAAACCAACAGCAACCAGCAGAGCTAGGAGAAAAATTTCTGTCTGCCTCATACCAGAAGAGCAACTCAACAACTGGTCTGCCCTGTGAGAAGTAACTACAACAAAACAGAATCTTCAGCAGAACAAGAAAAACAACATCCTCCACAACTTAGTGATGGTCAAGACACTTATTTGGAGAGGTAACTCTTTGAATTTGGACTCATTTCCTACAGCTAAGAAAACTGGCTAAATATTCCTGCAGGATATTGATTAGACTGAGGTAGGACAATCGCTGTGTCTTCTTTTAAGAGAGAACACGCCACAGGGACAAGGACTCATCTTGAGACATCAAAATGCTATGTAAGGTTAGGTTTTCTCAGCACCTGCCTGTGTACACACCAAAACACGGCACCCCTTGACTGAGACGATGTTTCGAAGCCAAGATGGACAAGATTCTTAAGACCTAGTTGCTGCTTTTGCTACCCTGAAATATGTTTCCTTCTCAAGTCTTCTCCTGCGAGATCTGTTTTATTTTGTAATGACTAACATCAGCAGCAACAACTTCTTCTTCTCCATTCAACCCTAAATTAGATAGGCAGTAACCGTATTAGCAAACAAACCATGCCTGAGGAATCACGGAGCCGTCACTGCTTTTTTCCTGTAAGAACCTGCTAGCTCAAACTCTACCCAACTATTTAGTACAATGTCCTGAAGGAATTCACAATCAAAACACCTTAATCGAAGGTCCCTCAACAAACCTAACAATGAGTGGGTTTAGTCGCTGTTTGAAAATTCAGATTTTATATAGACCATGTATCAAAATCTTCTAAAAGCTTCCCTTTTTGTGGGACTTCTATGACTGCGTGAGTCAGAAATAAAACCACTTACAGCACTCAGTTAACCACTGAGCAGTCTAGTTCTGCCTATACTGGTATTCTAAAGTAGTTACTCCCCACCTTGGTTTTTGGTTTTTTGTTGTTTTTTTTTTTTTAAGTGTGAATTTACTGAAATTACTTAACTGAAACAGAAGAGCAAGCAATTTCACATAATTAATAGTAATAAGTGAATAAATGATTCACTTTTACCTCTGATCCATTCAATTTTACCCCTGCTGTAGGGTTTGGTTTCTCCATCCTCCCGCTTCTCTCCGGTGTCTGACTGACCCCTCTGCCCCTGCTCTGTCCTCACGGGCAGCTGGGGCTTCCCTGCTGATGGAACAGCATCCACTGGGAAGCAGTCTCCCCTTTCCAATGACATGATGCTGGATTTCCTATGAACGTAGAAAAGATGGACTTAAATCTAGCGCAGGTCTAACACCTCTACTGTGTCTTCATTCAGGCCAGTTTGCAAATAAATACCATTTGAAGAAATAACCGGGGAAAGGACTATTTTCAATACAATTTAAGGAAGGATTTCCCTGTGTATCTGTTCCCCAAACGCATTCCAAGGATGCTACTTCCTTAGCTCACAGATATGTTTTGAGGATCAGATACGATTAAATATAACCAGTGCAAACCACAGAAGAATGAAGGGATATCTTAAATGAGATGCATACATCTTATTACTAACTTCTACTACACAATTCTATAAACATACAATATACTATATTTATCAACCAACCAATTTGATGAATTCTTCACACCACCTTTTTCTGACAGCTGTCTCACTAACTTAACCCTTTGCCATTTTGGTTTTGGGAGTTACCTCAGTGCCAGAGGAAAGGGTAACAACTCAGGGAATAGTAAGAGAACACAGTGAGTTGATGGGTGTGAGTTTCAGTGTTTCACCTGAGCTATTTGCTGTCGTGCACTCTTGTAGCATTGTCCTTCCACGATCCCAGGGAAGCATGAGGGATTGTAACTGAGCAGAAGGAACAGCTCACAGAAAAGACAAAACGGGAAAGCATAACACCAGTCCCAACTGCCCACCGCTACTGCGACTGCTGAACACTGAAGACTACGCAGCACTTTCTCACCTGTCCCTTTACCAGACTTCACCCAATTTTTTTCAGGCATTACAGCCAACACTTAGTTAAATTGGGTGATTTATAGATGTGACAACTCCAAAACAGGACAGGAAAGCCTGCAAAGTTCTTCCGACCATACACTAGTTGCGGTTGAAGGATGTCCATGCTAATTCACGTCTTGAAACTGGTTCTATTCAAAGATAGCTAAAATCCTTTAACACATGCTGAATTTCCAGCTGCTATATCAAATATGAAGTTTTGTTATTTCTCTCTCTATTCCTCAGCAGATCCAGCAAGTTCTCCAAAAAAACTTCATTCCACAAAGAAAGCAGAGAAGGTGGCTCTCCTTCACTGCCAGGAGCCAAAACTTTACATGGAATATTTGTTAGAGAAAGCTAAATTTGTAGGCAAGCAAGCCTCAACAAACTGCTGTACTTAAATCAGGATAACCTGCTGTACAGGCACTGCTTCTGTTTAGAATGATCTAATTTAATTATTCAGATTGATTTTTAGATTTTAATTCCCAAATTCAATATAAATCAGTTGTAAGTTGAGCTAGGTGCCTGCAGGTTTGCACCACTCTCATAACGTGACTTAAAATGAAATTCTAAGTCAAACTGATACCAGCCATAGCTCAGCCCAGTCCTATCTGTCACTGAAACAGTTCAGTCCCTAAAAACACAATAAAAGCGATTTTTCAAAAATCTTCACCGTTCTTCCAGTTTCTTCACTGGAAGCTTTCCTCCCTGTAACGTTAGCTGCCACTGTAGAAAAGCTCTGCCCTTTGCCAAGCGGCAGTGAGCCTGCGGGTGAAGATCGTGTCTACTGTACAATCAATCATTTGACCCATCCATCATAATCTGCCATTATTTCTCCCTTCCTCCGACATGCTACTTTAAATGTCATGTGTCAATAAGCTAAGCCACGTTTTCAGCTATAAACCTATGCAAATAATCTTTAGAGTATAACCCTGCCCTTGAGGTAAACTGTATGCTCAACTTTTTATTCTAAGACAACCAAATGTCCTTACAAATTTAGATCCAAGTAACAATACTGGCTTCAGTTCATAGATTTGCCAGTTTAGCGTCAACTCAAGCAACAATGGCTTTCAGTCTTAGCCAAAAATAAAATGCCAAGCCTCTAAGAAAGAGAGAGACTTCTTCCTCAGTTCCAATTAATGCTTTTGTTTAAAGAAATAAAAAAAGATGGTATCAGGAAAACCACTTATGTGAAATTAACAGCACGTTCCCCCCCACCACCGCCATTCTCTCTCATTTTTAAATAAAAATTTACCACTTTAAAAATCTCCTCTCTCTAGTACTGAATAAATTAAATTCTCCAACTATATTCTGTCTCTAAAGTAAGCTATTTAAATGCTTATCATAGATCTCACTCTTCACAGACACTGCCATTTTCCTAAAAGCATCCTGACTGGGTTATAGAATCCACAGCTTCATTCAAATCAGCTCTCTCCTAATGAAGTATTTCCCTGTGGCCTATTTCACCCACGCTCCTTCCTCAAAGGACTCACACAAGCGGGTTTTTTTAGGCATTTATAACATTATTTGGGTGCTTAACTTTTGCTGCTCGCTCTCTGACACCGATGTGATGACAGCACCCAGATATCCACCCATAAGCACTTGTGATAACCCTTTGGCTCAAAAGACGGTGAAATGGGAGGGCGAAGAAATCAGGAGGCAGTATTTTTTCTGACTGTTACAAGTATAGTCTAATTGCTTCTGCCACAAATTAGTAACTAGCAGCATGAAAAGAGTTTTGTTCCTGCAACTGATTCTATGTTCAAGAAACTAGATAAACAGCAAACAGAAGGAAGATGCTGAAAATTCCTGGGTTTTTTTTTCACATTCTCTAAAGAACTGCAGCAGGGTGGGGGAACATGTCCCTAAAATCCACACCAGTTCTCTCCTAATATTCCCCATTCTTTTGAAAATTAACTTCTCTCCTAATACTCCCCATTCTTTTGAAAATTAACTTCAAGATATAAACAAAACTAGGATTCCCCCAAATCAGGCTCTTCCATAAATACTTCCTTTTTAAGTTTTGAGAAACATTTCAATGCTGAAAAGAAATCATTGGAAGCTAGAACCTACTTAGACCTTCTAGAAAACATCATTAGGCTTCCAACTGAAACTTTTAGAAATCTCACCCTAAACTGTAAAGAGGAAAGAATTGCAACATCAGCTGTAAGGAACCCATGAGTCCTCTTGTCATCTTCAGAGAAATAAGGACTTCAGGTAGTTGCCAGAAACATTTTACCTTTTACAACCTCTTTAGAGAAAACCAACCACTAAAAAGCCCGTGAAACATAAATGCAGTATATCCTACAGCTGCTTATGCACGCAGCTTTGTGGGATTCAAAACAGCAGGTCTCAAAGTTAATGTAAAGTAGTTGAAGATTCAGAGTTGAAGCAAGGGCTTCCAATGGCTGGAGTGCTTCAGTCTGGCTCAGGGCATCACTGGAAGTCGAGGAGGAGTCAGGGAACAGAATGGTCCCTTCCTCACATCCCAGACCACGACGTTACCTACGCAGGCCCTGCCACCAGCAGAGCAGACAAATCTCAGTCTGTGCACAATCAAAACCCGCTTATTGTAAGTGTGTGGTTTTAACAATTACTATTGCACAAACGTTTAATAGATCCATTTGAGTATGCAAGGATAATTAAGGGGAAAAAAAAAAAAAAAAAAAAAGAGGGATTTTATTTGGTGCTAATTCACCACATGCAAATTCCAGCTGTTTACTGAAGACCTACCGCCAAGCACACACTTCTTCCCACAGCTCATCAGAAAGCCTCTCGCTGGTGAAAGTGGTTAATCCACAAGATTTTTGTTGCTGAAGCCAAGACTCCAAATGGGGGGTTTAGGTTACTAATGACAAAAATTTTGCATTCTTTAACCAGCAAATACTGTAAGGGTTTGTCCATTTACAGAAAACCACCCTAGAAGTGGTTGCTGGCAGAAGAACGGGACCAGAATAGAAGAAGCTGTTACCAGGCAGGACAGAGATGCACCAAGCAAAGCAGCAGGGAAGAACAGGCTAGGAAAAAATCCTGTTATCTGGCAGCGTGAAACAGCCAAAGTAAGCGACAAGTTCCTCAGCGCCCGCCAAGCAAAAGCCTTGTGCTAAAATATCCTCCTGTGCCCTGGCCAACTTGCAGCATCTGACCCAAGGCTGGAAACAAAACTTGGCCTTATGCCTCACTGCGATGCCTCGTGCCACCACACGACAAAAGAAACGGCTCCTTTAATAACTAGGTTTGGTGGTTTGTATTATTCCTACCCCAGGAGCAACCAAAACAGGCAGTCAGCATCAGAGCTTTATGGTGCTAGCTTCTCTGCAAAGAATGCCTCGCTGCGAGTTATTGGCAATTTATAGGGAACCAAATAGAAAACCTCTAAGGGAATATAAGAGAAGAGTGAAGTGAACAAGTGCAAAGCTGCTCCATGGGCATACAAACCTAAATCTTATTAATGTATTATCAGTAACAACCCCAGACCTCATTACATACTGTTCTGTGATCATATACATTTAATTTAAGACTCTGCATAGCACTGCATTTTTAAAAGGAAAAGTATACTAGATAGCAAATGGTACATAAAAAGGGATTTCAGTTATAATGTGAACTTTTGAGAAGATCATAAAATTCAAGACAGATCATTCTACAAATCATCTTTACAGTTACCAGATTGTGGCTCTACTTAACCCTTCTGTAACAGAATTCAGCAGAAGCACTTCTCTCTGGCTGTGAACGACAGGAAAAGCGTCTGAAGGAACATATAACATGAAAAGATCTAGCTCCCAAAAGAACCATAGCATCTGATTTTGCTCCTGCTCTCAGCTCTTCCAAGAAGCACAGGGAAACAGGCATCATTCAGGTCAGTTTTACAATTGCTCACGTGGTTCCAAACTGTAGTGAATAAAAATACTGGGATGTGGGTCACTGCTGTGGTACTAGTTAGAAAAGTAACAGTGTAGTGTCACAGCTACAGGTGCAAGAAGACTACTACCCCTCTTGAAAAAATTAACTCCAGAACTGTCAGGAGTAAATTTTTAGGGAAAGGTGGTCACTATGAACTACAAAAAAATGCTTCTGGTTGCCCGCATCTTTAAAGACACTTGATACTGTAAAGTGGCTTTCTCTAGATCTAAGAATAACAAGCATGCATTAAACTTCGGCAATTATATGTTGATAACTTAACAAAAATTATCAGTATGAACACTTGCAATAACCATCAGCGATATATCTGTCAAAACGGACACAGGCTTGAAGAGCAATACTCTGCGACATGGAAAACATGGAAAACTCATCATGCTCCACCTCTTTTTCAGATGCTCTTCTCTTTCTAGAAATGACTACAGATTTAACTGGGCAATCCCTTTTTGCTACACTTAGCTTTATACCCCAAGTTTCTTTTTTTTTTTCTTCCTTCTCCAGCCTGATAAACATTCATTAATTTATAGCAGGTGGACCTACAGAAGAGATTGATTGACAAACCTCGTAAGTTTCACAGATATCTGAAAGTGTGATAAGAGAACAAACATCAGGAGAAGAATCATCATATACGGCATTAAGAAAACAAAACCAAAGCTCTGAATTTCATTTTGAAGCCACTACCATGGTTTTCAGAGGCCTGATTCACTGCTGGAGCACTAGGCTGGTAGCACTGGATCTCACGGCTCTGAAG
>JAOXNO010000033.1:25060530-25094123 GCA_028565335.1 Limnodromus scolopaceus
AGGCACTGGAGTTAACTCCTGCCTTGTCAATAGCCTGCCGTTTATAACAACTGGTTTTTGAAGAACATTTGCACTGTCACTTCAAAATCCTTGGGTCAGAAGGCTTTGGGGGAAAAAAACAACTTGTCTAAGAAAGAAAAAAGATACTCTTTCAAGATGTTTTATGCAATTGCTCAGTCAACTCTTCTTCCTATGGTGTAAAGTAAGGCATGGGTTCAAAAAACTCCTATCTGGAGGAGCAGGGCTATTCACTTCAAGGCAACTACTCATTTCCAGGGGCTAAATTTCATCAACAGAGAATTAACATACATTAAATTCTTTGGCAATTCTGTCTTCCCAACTCAATTCCTACCAACGTGATGTTCTGCAAATCCCCACAATGAAGGAAGGAGGAAGCAACAAACTCCACTTTCCATTCCAGATTCAAATCCATGCTGCAAGCTGATACCTGTATCTTCCAAGAAAACTAATCTCCTACAGTAATATACCGGAAAAGCTCAACGACTTTCGCAAATGCAGATGCAGATTTAGAACTTCACGACATCTGCCCTCAACAAACAGGCAGCTGTTACTATTGACCCACATACAAGTATTATTGCGCCCAGTGCCATTAATGAAGAATATATCATTTGTTAGAACAAAGCCAAATTTTAACTTCCACACACTTAATTCCTCTTTGGATGAAACTTCATTGCACTTTACAATCCATAAGCCACTCATGCAGAGCATCCTCCTCCAGACCAATTAAGATGCTGCTTTCAACTCCCTCTGTAAAGTTTTCTGCGCTCCCGTCTCCTCCCTGGCCCCGTCAGCAGCTAGGACGTCCATAGATGGAGCACGTTTGGCAGCTGAAATGACCCAGATGCTGAATGTAGAGCCATCTTCCCAGCTGCAGTAGCTGGGCTCAGGTCCGACTCCTCAGCTGCTGGCTGTCAAGCTGCCCTCAGGCTGTGCCAAACACACATCTCAAAGCTTTGACCGAACTGGGGCAAATGCTCTAAATCTGTGAGGCCTGCTAACAAAAAAGGATAATGAAGACTAAAGGTTTTAAAAGTAGGCAGTGAGGGAAACCAAACACCCTTCCTCCTTTCTCTTCCATCCCTCATTTTTTCCCCACAATCTCTTTTCCCGTATTAATAAAAATTCAGGAAGAGCTGACTGGTGAGAGCAGGTCTAATGTACCACGTCCTAGTCTGAGGTACGGTCTAGCGGGAGATTCCCTTTCACTCCTCAGCACTACCTGCAGTGGAACGTGGCTCATGTACCTCTGCACCGCGTCACAAGCACAGCCAGGGCTGGGAAATAACCTTCATTGAGGGAAAGGTGGAGACAGACAATTCCTTTATTTCCTTACTCATTCATTAAGCCTCCTAGACACCTTGAAACTGTCAAAACTGCAGAAATTCTCGTAGAACCTAAGAGCGACTATTTAATATCCTACTTTGGACAAATTTCATCACAATCTTGAAGACAAGGGACTTCTACATCCTCCGTGCCCCCTCAGTGAGGAGCAAAAGAAAAGGCTTACCTTGATTCAATGGCTTCAGACATTCAATTACCACTATGCCTTCTGATCTAGAGTTACGGGACAGTATTTGAAGTTTTGGCCCTTCACTTCATCTCTGCTCATCCTGGCACACTACTCCACGTGCTGATAAAATAAACCGTCCCCAGCCACCAGTACCTCCACTGCTACTTTTTGCCTATTTGCTACTGAGAAAAAGAAGTCTCTTTTGAACCAGCAAGCCAAACTTACAAACGCCTCTTTCAGGTTTCTTGTATGTATTACATATATACATACTGTACCTGTTAGAGCTCCTGAAAGGAAAACACTCCTTTAGAGAAAGTTTGTTTTTCTAAAATATCGTATTTAATAGTGAAAAAATATTCCGCACATTTAATATTAAATAGCTTATGCCTTGCTATAAACCCAAGCATTTCCAAATTAAAAATAAAGATGATCTTCCAAGTAAAGGGAGCAGCATTAAGTTAATGTTTTTGTAAAAAACAATTTGCATTTTTTAAGACATAAGAGTAATACACGTCCCCATTTTTAATTACTACTGAAAACAGTACTTCTGAAGCTAACTTCCCCCAGCAACACTTAGAAGTCACTAAACTGAATTACAGGCACTAAGAACCTTCAAGTGAAACTGTCTTCAGATGTAGTCTGTGGACCTTATTTAGGAAAACCAATTCAATTTAACAATATATTAATAAAGGAAAGAGACTGTCTACCCTACCATTTCTTTCCTTTAACTCTCTTCTTTCAAGACAAGTGATAGGACGAGAGGTAATGATTTTTAACCAAAGAGTGGAGATTTAGGTTAGATCTTAGGAAGAAATTCTCTACTTTGAGGGTAGTGAGAAACTGGAACTGGTTGCCCAGTGAAGTTGTGGATGCCCCATCCCTGGAATTGTTCAAAACCCAGTTGGACAGGGCTTTGAGCAACCTGATCCAGTGGGAGGTGCCCCTGCCCATGGCAGTGGGGTTGGAACTAGATAATCTTTAAGGTCCCTTCCAACTCTAACCAGTCTAATATTCTAGGACTCAAAATCAGAAGATCTGTAATTAGGAACCAAGATCCAATAAACCAACAATTTTTATTCTCTACTCAGAGATTTCTTGTCTGATTGTGTGATATAAAGAAACCGCCTCAGTTTCTTTGTATGCAATCTGTATTAGATGTTGGGGAAGGGAGGAAGAGGCAACTTAAGAGTTAAATAATTATTCAGCATTTCTTTAACTAAATATATATATATATAAAAGTACTCAGTTTGCAGATCCAAAATTCACAAAGTAAAAGAAGGCTATTACTCAGTTGAACTGAAACTCCAACCCCCATGCCCACCTGCTCTGCATTATTTGGAGAAAAGGCAGCATTTGCAGCACTCCCACCACGAACAAATCCAGGTTCTGCTGAGCCCCAAGGAAATAAAGTTGCAGGACAGAAGGTGCCTCACACAGCCAGACACACCTATTTGTTTACATGGCACAGACACCAATTTCAATCCCCCAAGGTACTCAACTACAGTAGTAGTGTAGTGTGTAAAAATGACACTTTAAATGAATACCCAGGAAATAAAGCCAATTTTTACAGGGCTCTTGAAAGCACACGGAAGCTTTCACCGGCTTCCTAGCCTCGGCCCTTCAAAATAGAAACCACCTCTTCATTATGTTTCTACAGCACCTAGCAAAAGGAGGCTCTCAACCAGTAATTGAAAATGCCACAAAATCCCAACACAAATCACGAGCTCTGCTTTTAATTGGGGACCTTCCATCCAGGTGACAGCCTGCCATCGCAGGATTATTTAAATTTTTTTAAAATAACATGATATTCAAAAAAATCATTGTTTAAGGCACTGTAATTTACTCCTACAGTTAAGGAAAGCACTGCAGTTAACAAAAATCCTAACAAAACAACTTACTGCCGTTCCGTTGCTCCGGAAGAGACTGCCACCCAGTGGACTACAACCAAGTACATTGACTGGAAGCCATGAGGACATTCAATACAGAATTGTTGAAAATTTTATTTTTAAGAAAGTGCGGTTATTTTTAGGATTTTTCCCATTAATACCATGTTTCAAACACATAAATTCACTTGTTGTTCTGTCCTGCACCTGAAAAATCAACATTTGCATGAAGGCACTGTACATATAAGGCTTTTCAGAATTACCAGAAAAAAAATAATCTACCAAATCAAGCTTCCACCAGAGAAATAGTTAACTAGTGCAATCACTGCGTTCAGAGGTGGGTTATGTTCTAAATGCAGCTTGTGCCATCCTTGGGAAGGTTTAAACACAATTCATGTGTAATATGGCAATGCTGAATAGCATACACAGACAGTTTAACACCTCTTGAGGTCTGGAGTTCATTTGTACTTGTAAAATCCTTCTCCGGTCTTTTTACCCAGCTTCTTTTCTTCTACCAGTTTATTCAGGAGTGGGCTGGGTGCAAAAAGAGGATTGTTGGGCTCTAATGAATGCCATCCTGGTGGAAGAAAAGAAGTGGATGAATTAGTAACAGTTCTGTTTATATGCAAAGATAATAAAGATCTGCATCTCCTTAAAAAATATTAAGAGGTCAGAAAAGGTTTGTAACTTATCCTAGACGCTCTGAGACCCTTCAATACAGATTCATAAAGCACAGATCAGTATTGATGATTACGAGCAAATCTAGCAATTAAGACTTTAGGTGTCGTCTACTCTGAACACCTTATAACCTCTATGACTGAGGATTTTTAATACTTTCTTTAAAAATCAAGGAGAACTTTTAAAATATAATCAAGTACAAGGAAATAAAACAAAGGCTATGCTGAAAAGAAATTCAAGTGGAAAGAAATTCCAAGTTGAACTTCTACCTGCGAAAGACATGGTCAGTGAAAAAAATATAACACTACTCTACAGCACTGGCTAAAAGCAAAAGAGGTTTCACTGAAGATGCCATTTTGAAAGTGACATTCTGCCTTGGAGAATATTTAAGCTGCTCATTCAAAATAATACAACCACCATCACCGAGCCATCACCAATTCTGTCTTTTTTTTTGTTATTGTACTGACATTCATCCACTTATCAACTGCAGTAAAAGAAAGATAGCGTTCTTTCATCTTTTGAAGTATTTACTGGGTTTTCCAATTAATTGAGAATGAAAAAATGGCTGGCAAAAAAAAGGACAGGGAGGCTCAACATTTGTTGCTTTTCATCAGAATTTCTTACCTCCAGTATACGTCTCTCTTCTCACTGATTCTTTTCAGTTATATAAAGTTCCACTAATTTATTATTATTTTCCACTGGAACTTGATGAAGTCAGCAAAACCGCCACTGTTCTGTCCCCATGTACATAGGGTACAGGCATACAGTATAAGTGCTGTACTCGTGCAACATTCTGAGCTGAATTCTCATTCCTTTCTCCTCAACAGTTAAAAGGCTATGTCATAAACATTCAGTTTAAACTAATCAAGAGTCAGATTTTCATGAGAACATTCATCTACAATTTAGCTAAAAAGGGGAAAAATATAAGAAAATAAGCATGCAGTACCATCTATAATGTATTTACTGGTATCCAACCCAACATAGTCCAGCAGTTCAAACGGACCCATGGGATAGCCAGCCCCAAGCTTCATAGCAACATCAATATCTTCCTTTGATGCATCTCCTAGAGAAAAGATTGACAGTTTGATGAACAGAGAAGATTCCGCATCTACTTGGCACCACTCATAAATAATTAACAGGGTATTATTTCACCCTGGTGCAGCTCTTCACAGAAATCTCTGCACGTTTCAGAACCACAAAAACTGGAGTCAGCATATCCATGCTGGAGTATAAAGCTGAATCTCTCACAAAAAAAGAAAAAAAAAAGAAAAAAAAAAGAAAAAAGCTCTGCAGGCTTGCTTTCCATTTTTCTAGCTTTCTCTTGCATCTCAATATAGATCACTACGCTATTGATGGAGCCACAGTTACTGTGCTCAACCTATCACAAAGACTAGAGGAAGAACTGGTCACTATGAAGAATCAAGAGGTGTTTAGAGGCAGCTAAGTAGCGTAAGTAAGGAAAGATCTCAATTTCAGCTTCAAGAGATCAGCAGCAGCTTTTGAATGATGCACAAGACAGAGCTACCCTTAGTCTACAACAGCCAGAAGGCAAGTGATACCCAGCTGATGGACAAGTCAGACGTGGCGAGGGGAGCAGTAGGGGCTGAGTAACATGCTCAGTTACAGCAACCTTCACCGGAGGATAACCATCAGCACCAGAGATGGCTGATGGAGTGACCTGAAGAGACCGTGCAGGTGCAGTTCAATTTGTGAATTCCAAAAATTATAAAAAAAAAAAAAAAAAAAAATCAAAATTACCAGAAATTGATTAATTCTACTTCAGTCTGTGCCTATAAAAACACAAATGCTGCACTGAGACATTGTCAAAGCTAAGATTCACCTCGTTCTTTTGCTGGGAATGCATATTTTATACTGCCATGAAAGCAGATGCACCTCTACTGCTTATTTCTAATATATATTTTGATAAAGGCAGCGCACTTCTTTGAGGGTCCTATAAAAAGGACAAAGTTAAACAAACCCCAGAGGTACTTGTTAAGTAACCTCCACGCTCGATGTGTACAGGCATTAGGAGTGTCCAAAAGCTTGGCGGACATAGCCTATACAATTTATACACCTAAAATCAGAGAATATTAGAAATAACTTTCCAAAAATCTCTGTAAGGACAACAATTTCAGTGAAAGTTCTGTATGAAGTAATAATTTTTATTTGTCTCCTTTTACTCGTTAAAGCTGACAATATTTTTTTAAATCAAATTTTATTTCTGAGGAACTGGGAAAATTAGCCTTGACTAATAAAAATTTCAGTTCCCCAAACACACGTAAATCCTCAATCGATTTGAAGTAGATGCAGATTTAAATACTTTTTTCTCAGCAGATTTGTCCCGCTTTGTCAAACTTGGGACTTGACCACCTAAGAGTATACAGTTGCATCACAATACAATTGAAAATAGTAAAAGGCAAACAAGGGTTGTATCCCTAGCTCATACCAATCTTCAAGTATAAAAAAGAAACTTGACTGACTGCTTTTTTGGTTTTCCACCAAGAATAGGACAGTTCAGACCACCATACATTAATATTTATAATATGCTCTCTGTTTAAATCACTGTTAATCTACTAAAGGTATTTTCCCAATCCAAAAGCACACATCTAACCCAAGGAGATTTTGTATAAAAAAAGACTCAAGGACTAACCTAATAAAATGGTATCTCAGTGCTTGGGGTTGTCAGGAAAAGAGACCCAATTTCATACTAAAGTGGATTACAATCTGGCTCAAGTGTTTACTCAAGAATTAATGCAAAGGATATGATAAAAATTTAACCTGATTCAATGGAAAATGTGAATTAGAAGACAGCCATCAGGCTTTTCAAAACATTAACCAGCTTTTTAAGTAGATTTCATTAGAGTTAAAAATTTATAAATTAACTTTAACAAGTTCAGAAATATCACACTGTTGAACAAAATACAAACAGAATAAAGATTAAATCAAAATATTGTTTTGCTTAGGCAGAAAACAAGTCAATTTTAACATATAATCTCAGTGACTGTTTTCTTCTACATTTAATTAGAAGTTCTATTGTCTCCTGAAATATGCATAATGATACATGTGACTTAACAAAGGCACCTCTTTTAAACACATTGGAACACCCATATACACTTTATTTAAAATGGTGACTTTTTCTAAGGAAATAATGCCCCTTCGTACCCATGCCTTTGCCTTTCAAGTCACTAAAATTGCTCTTTTCTCCATTTGAGATGTAATTAGGTACATCTGTTGATGGATAAACAAGCAGTGTTGGGTTGTTTTTTTTTCCTGGAGATCAAACCATCCCTTCCAAGTGCTATAAAAGAGATTTTTAATATTTAAAGCATATTTGGTGGAATCCTGATAATGGAGTGCTTTCATCTGTAAAAAAGCAGTGATTTCAAAAACAAAATGTTTCAAATGACATTCTTAGTAACAGGGAGCTATGAGCAGAGCACTTGAAATAAAAGCAATTATACTCCATAATTTCCTCTTTATCCACTACGCTATTGGCTTCTTTCCTTTTCAAAACAATTATCAATGTTTTCAAAAATTTAGTGGTTCTGTGGGGACTCACGATTATTTTTACATTAATACTGAGGGTAGGTGGAAGAGACCAGTGGTGATCCTAAAGAACTTATGTCTGAAAAAGGACAGAAGAGGAACAGGAGGTTTTTATGGGGCAACAGTTTAGCCCAAATCACTTGTATGCCAATACTGTAGTGTAACACTGAGTATTATACTGCTTACCTCACCTGAAAACTGGTGTTTGATTTCACAAGTCCAACATAACTGAACTTAGGAGAATTTAATTAATGGTCCCATTAGGAGATTTTTCAACCAGTTTCACTAACATCTCTTGGGATGGAAAGAAGGAGATTCCTGATTAGTTGGCAGAGGGTATTCTTACAATGGGACTACACTCACCTTGTCATCTCCAAAACAAAAATGTTTTCCACCACCAGAAATTTGACACACACGTAACTAGTACCTTCCGACTCTGCATACACTGACGTTTCGAAGTGAAGACAATGTCTTTCCAACCACACATATTGGCTACATTTGATATTCACTATTCACTTCCAGCCTTTAAGGTCTGAGAGTTTTGAGGGACTCCCAAGGCTATTCTGAAGGGATATAACATTTAGCGGTGTTATATGTCAACATTCCTTGAAGTCAATATCCCAGCAAGTACCTCTCTCAAAAAGTCGAACGGCTTCCATCATATATGGCACCAGGAGACGGTTTACAATAAACCCTGGAGTATCCTGTGAAAAGAAAAAAAGGAATTCTAAATAAACATTCTTTACCAGCACTATACTAAACACTACATGACAAATTAAACAAGTGGATGAAGACACTTATTGAATCATCAACTTCGGGTACTCTCTAAACTGTATTTTTCATCTGATTTATCTGCTTAGTATTAAAACACAAAAGAGGAATTTCACAAACAACCATTCGTCATGACTGAAAACAATAAGACCACTACAAGCCCAACTCAATTCATCTTAAAACCATTTAATGTGGCCAGTTGGCAAATGCCTTTTCTTTAGCAAAACTCTCCTGATACGATTTCCTAAAGGATACGAGAAGCATAGTTCTTCCATAACAGTTTTTTTTCCTGTGTTCACTACTAGAAATACTCCTGGCTAAATAGTCTACATCTCCCCCACTGCTCAATAATAAACCATGCTTTTGAAAGTTAGGATCACTTCAATAGCAAATACCAATACTACCAATTAAAAGATAAGATCCGTGCTGTCAGAAGAAGGTAACAAATTGACACAGAACTGCTCTTACACAAGCTTTAATCGAAATCAAAATTAAAAGCTTTAATCAAAATCAAAAATACAAAGAAAATGAGAAAGAGCTTTGCAAATATAGCATTATTTCATATAACATTACTGATTCAGATCTTCATTCCATTTTTCATGGAGAATGGCAAGCAACTTTTCTTCTACAAATAGGTATTTAAAAACAAAAAAGAAAAAAAAAAAGGTTCAGACATGAAGACTGCATTACCCTTGATCCAAGCTAACTTATAACAATAATTCATATATATTCATGATGTATTCTGCACATTACATACTGCAAAACTGTGACAGTAACAGGAAAAAAGTCAACTGAGGCCACAGAACAATTTAGCAGTACAGCCAGAATTAGAGTCCAGCACCCAGAGACTGAATTACTGGTAACTACCAGATTTCAGGCCCTTCTTTTTATGACCAAATGTCTCCTGGGGGCTGTGAAACTCAAGGCAATAGCTTGCATAAAGCTACCCAGACTACAACTTAATGGATTCGGAAAAAGTGTGCTTAGGAAGTAGGGTGTTCCTCTAGAGAAAAAACCCAAAGCTGTGAAGCAATGAAGATTAATACGTGTCTAGTTACTGCAGTCTTAAGAAAAACTTGCAGTGAGCACACACCATGGAGGATTCATCCAACTGCAAAACATCCAACATCCAAAAGTAGCCTGCAAATTCTTGAAGTGCTCTTACATCCGCTAAAAGCTACCACCTTAACACTTGCAGTTTTCAAGAACAGACCTTCTGAACACTCTACAATCAAAATGTACTCACCTTACAACTGACAGGACTCTTTCCTACTGCTTTACTGAAATCCATAAGCGATTCAAAAGTTTTTTGGCTGGTCATTGGAGTCTTGATGACCTGGGCAGAGGGAAGATAGGGAGACTGTAAGCACATTTATGAGCAGAATCTCTTTCATTTCCCAGTACAGCAATGTTTAAACTGTAATCCAGAACACTATTCCAGAAATTCAGAAAACAATTGTTTTGCAAAAAGCAATTTCAGTAGATATATATGTAACAGACATAGAAATCTATTCTAATGACAGATGCAGCATTTTACACATTTTGAAATTATATCTGTCTTTAAGACACTTTCCCACGCAGCTACTATGGATGGTAAAAGGGAACATCCTTTGGAATTACATTTAGAGATTATAGTATAACAGAACAACTTTAAAAGCTACATAGCCTTTGTTGACTTGGGAAACATGATGGCATCATTCTAGAGAACCATATTAACAAAGTTCCTGATATCAAGGGTTGTGTTTACGTTGGGCAGAGGGTAGATGTTACAACACAGATATTTAATTCTAAAGAAGATTTAAAACCTATCTTTCAAATTTGCGACAGCTTCTTAGCTTTTGAGTAGTACATTTCTACAATTATTTTCTTCAAAACTGAGTCTTTTGTCACATGTAGTATTTTCTATATTTCACTGGTGTTGGGATGCGTTAAATCATTTGTTAGGGACCTACCCCCACCCCCCTCCCCAAAAAAAAGAAGAAAAAAAAAAAAAAAGACTTGCAGAAGCTGAACTGGTTGTGATATTTGTGTTGAACCTGATCTCCATGTGCAGTTATTAAGAACTGCTATACATAAGCAGTTAAGGCTGACCACCTTGTTCATACAATTCAGTCACACAGAGATTTCCCTCATCCTAATGACTGATGTAAGGCCAACGCAAAAAAACACAACTGTTAGAACTGAGGAAAAGGCTTGTTTCTCAGCAGAAAAAATAGTGTTCTTTTACTTTGATATTAGGTAAAAATATCTGAAATACTTAATAAGACTGTAAAAGTTTCAAGAATGAGGTTTTAATATACACTTCAGAATTTTGAAACATTAGCACTAGCCTTTTGGATTATTAGAGAAAGAAATCCCCTCAAAGCTATGTGCTTCTGAGCATGAGATCAGGAAACTATGAAAAGAGCAGATAAGACTCAAAGGCACTGCAGATTTGTGAGCCGTGAAGGACAGCTTCCATGACAGATGACTGGCAATTGCAGTAACATCTTTCATTGTTTGGGCAATTCTCTTGATTTTCCCCTGATTATTTCGAAGTGAAGCAGCTGTTTTACATAGAAAATGTTATTCTACATTGTTCGTCAATGCCAATTCCCATTTACAGCAGTAGGTCTGGAACAAAAGCAAAGCTTTAAAAAGTGTCTTTATTTACTAATATTGGTGCCTTTCAAGATCACGTCACTAAAGGCGTATCTTCTGTGTTTTAAAGTTCTTCAAATAACACTCATCAACTGGAATGACTCTGGGCTAGGACATTCATAAGTCAGGTGAAAAAACTCACAAGTTATAAAGACTGACCACAGCAGTCGGACAGGGACTGTTATATTTTGGTTTTTACAAACAATGATAGATATCTTCAGTATTTTTCAAATCTCACAAAAGCTTAGTTCAGATTTCTAAAGACTGATTTGTTTTAGGCTTGAGACAAGGCAGAGAACATTTCATCCATAGAAATAAATTACTGCCAATGAGTAGCTCTTAGCACAGAAATCAATAAAGCCTAAGGAATTACACTAAAGATTTCTGTTATCTCTGACAACACCTACAAAATTCCTCCCTTTCTTTCTTACAAGATTTCCCCAGATCATTTAGTCACAATATACAGGATGAAATATTAAACTAAAAAAAAAGCCCATGGGGGTACCAAAGTTAGTGAGAGACAATCTCCCAGTGTCTGAGCCCTCATCAGACAACCATACTCTGAATCAAAGTTGTTCATTTCAGCCAAAAGGTTCAAAAATTTCAAAAGGGGGAGGAAGAGAATGATACATTCAAAGACACAGAGCAAGCAACTGCATAGTACACTTTTTTAATGGGAAACAAGCAAAAAACATAATAAAGTGAAGCTCAGGAGTTCAAAAGGCAGGCATGACATATTTGAAGTGCCTGTCACCAAAGCAATACTAGAACTAATCACTCATGGGATTAGTATATTTACAGCATTTAAGGGCACGAAGTACACGAAACTTTGGCACAAAGTGGCCAAAATGCAAAGTGTATTTTCACTTACTCTTACTTACTTTAAGTCCCAGTTAATGAAGGTCAGCCATAACAAGGGAAGGTGAGAAAAAGGAAGAGACCTGTAATTTTTTCTGCAATGTGACCTTTACTTTGCAGGCTCAGATAAACACTTAAAACAGATTATTTTTTATTCTGCTCTGCATTGCAGTATTATTAGAAATTGCATGATGTAGCCAAAGAGACTATGTTTAGAAAAGATGTCTGAAAGAGTTATGTAAAAACTTCTTTTTACACTTCCTTAAAGGCTGGGAAATACTGCAATAGTCCCAGACAAATCATCTGGAATGCTGAAACAAACATGACTGACTTTGTTTCAAAAGTTACAAGGCAGTAAGATTTCATCTCAGGTCATTTTCTATTGATTTCTACACTGGTAACAATCAAATTCTTCTGTTAGTCATCGGATGATTTCATTTAAGCTGTCAGTAATTCTTATTAATCAGCTTGCTTTCATGCCTGAAATGATCACTATAAATGGCACCTCTGTTGACAGTTCAGTGGAGAACTTTGGAGCCTCGAGATTGAAGGAGTTGCCTCTTGTCTGTTCAACCTGCCCCTCAACCGAGACTGCACCACCCTCTTATCACTACAGGTAGCTTATTCTATATCAGAAAAGGTGCAGACAGATCTATTCTTTCATGTAACTGAATTTTTAGTGATGACAATTGCATTGCTGTGCTACGGCGGTTATTATGATGATGTTGTAAGACACTTACCTCCACAAGCTTCATCATAGGCACAGGATTGAAGAAATGGAGCCCACCAAATCGGTCCTGCCTGGTGGTCGAGTTAGCCAACTGCGTGATTTGCAAGGAAGATGTGTTGCTTGCAAATATCGTATGCCTGGAAAAAAGAAACATATAGATTGCATAAATGACAGTTATTTTTCTGGTAGTAGTAGATTAATGCACTCAACATAAACAGGCAACCATTGGCTAACCGCAGAATTCTCAGAAATATCCCTGCTGGTTATCATGGTCCTTTTGCTGAGGAAGAAGTACAGCAATGATGAAATAACCACTGGAAGGGCTGTATGAGATTCTCACTCCTGACTGAGAGTGTTGAATATTTATATTAGGTGATGGGAAAAAAAAGACTCTGTAACTAGGAAATTTTTGTTAACTCCCCAAATACATTCCAGGTAATTTCTTCAGCGATCTTGGAAACCTAATGGAATTTTTTTTACTGTTAATCATTTACACATCTATGGAAACCCAGTCCTTTGCCATGTCAAAAGTGCACTTTGAAGCCTTAAGAAAAATTTGGAATCTATGTGGTTGTTTTATAATGATCAATGGTAGACATGATGAGTGAACCTACCAGCAGAGCAAAGAGCTGATGGAAAAAAAAAAAAAACAGAGAAAAGACAAAAACTGTTGTGCATAGGACACTGCACAAAATACACAAAATGAAAATAATTTTAAGACATATATGAAGTTCTTTTCCCCACATAAACCAGATTTACTAATATCTCAGAACCTCAACAGCCCTGCTGCACTGACATCTCACCAAAACCTTACAGAAATGGCTTTTTCTTCAAATCACAAAAATTAGAAATTATGTTAGAGATTAAACTCTGCCCATCTATTCTGCGCTGTATCCTACTGACCTTTCAAAAAGTTATCCTACTGGACTCATCAAATGTTAATCTATATTGGTATTTTGTTTACATTTCACTAAGATATAATTAAGCTTTGCAACAAAGCTTTCAGAAAAGTTGTGGCCAAGCCGTGGGGACATCTTATAATGGCATTAAAAGAAAACATTTGGGGATAAAAGAACCCACATAAATTTGCATTTTTTATTATGTTTTCTCAGTTTTTGAGAATCAGTTAAGGACAATGAAATAAAAAATCCTGAGAATTCCTGTTTACACTTCTTACAAATATTCTTTTGTTATTTTCCCACCGTAAAGTGGGCCTTATACTGTTGTGAGGTGGGGTACTAAAAGAGTATTCTACATTTCATAGTTTTGACCTTGCAAGGTCAATGCATCCAAAAGACACTTACATTCCCTGTAAATCTGCCATTATTTAAAAAGAATTCAAATATTGATATAAAAATTAAGGGCATTGATTTGTGAGATGTAATCATTACTATTGCTTATACCTGGGCTCACTTAAAGTAAGAGATTTTATCTCAGCGTCACTTCTGGGAGTGAATACTGTAGCCTCACACAACATAGAGCCTTGGGGAAACAAGCATTACATTTATGTTGTGTGCAAGGGAAATTTATTTACACTTTCTGCTCTGACCAACCACTTGATTTAAATTGAGTTTAAAATAGAATTTACATGCCTCTGTGACATAATGCATGCTTCAGGTGACAGCAGAGTTGGAAGGCTTTTGAAAGCAACAGTACTAGTGAAGCCCTAGTGACACTTTTCCAGGCACCAGTGTGCTTTCTCTTGGTGCCATCTAGTGGGTCAGGGGAAGGCATTAAAAACAGTCTGACACAAGAGAAACATACCATTTCAATAAAACTGCCTTGTACAGCCCAGCTCCGTGACACAGGGAACACTGAACAACGCTTCCTTTGTAACAGTTTTATAACACACTGATTCTAACACAGCAAAGAGCTGAAAACCACTAGCCAGTTCCTAGCCAAGTTTCCACATCTAAAGATAAACCCTAAGACTAAGAGATGCTGACGAGCATTCCCACCACCCAGAAATAAACAGAAAGCAAGCTGGCAATAGCTCTTGAAGTGGATGCCTGAAAATTCTTTCATCATGCTCATTATGATCCTGTTTGGAAAAGCGCTGCAGTCTTTAAATGCCTCAAAGCCACAAAGAACGTGGGGATATTCTACAAAAACCCTACCCGGGCCTTTTCAAAACTGAAACATGAGACCGACTCAATTCAAGACAAGGAAAACAGAACTGAAGAGTGGGTAGCAATGCATTATTGCCTGCTCTGAAGATGATGACCACGTAACACAGTAACAAGTACCACATTAGGAGGATGAGTATAACACTAAGAGGAATACAACATACACAATCAATTTTGCAAAGCCCTAAGAACGTAAACTAGTGTGCTCTCACACTGATGGCATCCAAGAAACAGCACTCACCATTTCACCTGGGCAGTTAGTTACCCAGATGTGGAACACCCTGAGTTCCCTGTGCTCTCTGGGGTTGCCAAACTCTCCTGGCTCATAACATTTTCTCTGAAAACTTACGAGAAATTCACTCCTTGTCCTCGAATAAAACTTCTCTCAACAAAGAATAGGTTTCCCACCCCCCTCCATTTACAGATTCGCTTTCCGAGGAACTATAGTTCTTTTATAGAGAAAAAGGAAGAGAAATTAAGTTAACTGTGTTTTGGTTTTTCAATGCAACGTTTTGGTTTTGTGCTGTCCTCAGACTTATCTTCATTGGAAAGGTCATCATAATGCAAAATGGGAGATAAACATGTAGCTCTGGCAGCTGAGGAAGGACATGAGACATGGGATACAATACAAAAGAAGAAAAACGCAAGGTTTCACACAAGCTCATGTTCCAAAGGTACAAATCACCATCTTGTCCAAGCAACTGTAATACACAGCCCGTTACACTTCGATCAGCTATCAGCTACCCCTGCACTAAGTCACAAGATTTTAATTAAGAGAAGTCCTCTCTCCTCAGAAGCCTGGTCTGTCATGATCTCTACCTATAACCTACGCTTCACAGTACCATCAACACCCAGGGCCCCACAGAAGCAAAGCTCCTCCGAAGTCTCAAAGCAATACCCCCAAGTCCCCTACCCCCATTACACTGACGCAACAGTTAGTCCATATAATAGTTTTAGAAATTCTGAAGTGTTGACTCTTAGAGAAGGTTGTAGGATGCCTGCCCTGACAGGGAGAGCTTTCCACTCCACCGCAGTGCCGCGTGGGATGAACAAAGCCCGCTGTTTCCTTCTAACATACAAAAGAACACTCACTAGACATTTTTGCTTTCCCCCACGCTACTCACACCATGGGCAACTCTATACTCCTCACATAATTACAAATTATCCTTTGTATTTAATAGCTAATATTTTAAACACTTGGCTACTAAGTTTCACTGTTTTACTAGCTTTTCTTTTCATCTAGACTTAGTACACTGCAACCCATATTCTTCACCATTCACTTCCCTTTTCTTTATCCTACATGTAAGATATCTGTGTGTTTATCATCATTTCCAATTCTCCTCTTAAAAAGGAGGGCTTCTTGTCTAACATCATTTTTCCCAACCTTGCAAAACCATGCCTTTTGCCACAGAAGAGAGCCTATCTGAACAACTCCCAGTACCTTTCAACAGTCTGTAATGTAAAATTTGATGTTTCAAGGCAGCTATGGTTATAAACAGCTCAGCCTTATGAAAAATAGCCTCAGGTGTTCCAAATATACATATTATTAAGTGAGACTCCAAGTCCCTGTGCCCACTTTTTCTTGCTGACTGGTTCTAGACGGTTTGCCATTTAGCACACTCTAATTCGCTCATCAGCTTTCTCTGCTGAATATGGACAAAGTCTCAGGCAACCAATGTTCTGTTTTCATAAAATAAGGACAATTTAATCATGACAAGGAACCTTGCTAATTGCCAAAGGCAGCTACTTTTGTCTGGCAGACTGAGGGTTATGGCAAGTTATCCTGTGCTCAGTGCACAGCTGTTTACAATCATTTATTGTTTTCAGAAGTACCAGGTAATTTTGATTAATGACCATATGAGACAGCCTGAAAATCTCCCCAGGCTGAAGCCAACTCATGATAACATCTTTTCTCCCTTGACATTATATTCAAGCTGCAGCTTGCCTAGTTCTTTAGGTAATGCCTCTTAGCCAATACCCCCAGATTTAGCTGTACTAGTTAAAGCCTCAACCTGCAACCACTCAAGGTCTTGTGATCCTGAGTCATCCATGACAAGGATCAAGCTTCTGAGACTGCATGCTCGTCTTAACAGCATTTTTGGGTTTGGATACAATTCAACAGTAACTTCCAACAGTTACCAAATGCAGTCCAAAGAAAGTTCCAGGGACTGTAAGTAACTGAGTGCATGCTAAGAAATTATTTACACTTTTACCTCACGCAATGAGGTATTTAATAACCAGCAATGAGCTATTTCCAAACATGTTATAATACAAAAGTAAACTTAGCTTACTTAAGCCACTGTTGAGCTGACTGTGACTTAGAGCTAAGAGGCTGAGACTTCTTAAAACTTGTTCATGCCAGGTGCACTGAAAACAAGTATTGGATCATCCCAATTCCCTATTTAAATATGGGAACACATACATTAACCATACCCCATGTGTACCAGGACAAACTTAATCTACTGTTGCACATTTGCATTTGGATTTAGATTTAAACTTGCCGAGTAGATGGACAAGCAAACTATGACTAAACAAACTCAAAAGCACCTCAAATGAAGCAATGCAGCAAGTAAATAAACCTGGTGAATACATCTGAAATTATTTATAAGGTATGCACCTGACACAACAACTATTCCATACCAAAGGACAGTCTGGAGTTAGTCTAAAGGAGAAAAACTCCTATTTTTTTTAAAAAAGCAGCTAAGAAAATGCAGAACTAATGGTGTAAGAATAAAAATAGACAATACAAAGGTCTAAGTTTCAAAATGTAACAGGAAAAATACACATACTCTGGAGCAAACTTATCCAGCCTCTTGAAGAGTTCATTTTTAATTTCCTGGTTCTCCACAATGGCTTCTATCACCAGATCCGTGCTGTGGACCACTGCTACTGCATCTGTGCTTGTTGAGAGGTTCTTTAAGGTCTTCTCAATGAACTCAGCACCGGCCTGAAACATTTCCAAGAAGTTGCAATGTCTATTTACAATGACTTATTTTATATTACATGAAAATCCCCTTACGTGCTCTGAAGTGTTTCTGAGTCCTCAAAAATTCAGGCAGTCTGCCACAATTTCCAAATCAGTGAAAAAGTTCTAAGTATGTGCAGATACGATGCTTTCACTGACAAAATTTTCTAAGCCAATCAAATCTGCTTTGGAGCAAATAGGAGACCTTTGAATTAATTCTTTGAGGAAGACTATTTGCTGCAGTCCAACCTTCAGCATAAGAGACTGAGTGAACAACCGGTTGGTCAATCAGTAGTTTCTGAGACAACCTGGGCCCGCCCTCCATAAAGAGGAACTTTTCCAGTTTCAAACCTTCGCATTGTTTTCATTTGGTGATTGTGTGGTTTCACTCCTATGAACAGATATGTGGTAGTTCATGAATACTTCAGGAAATGAAATGGCCTACACTCACCACAGTTTCAGTGCAAATGTGGGGGAAAACATTCGGTTTTCTGACTAGTAAGTCCGTCAATCACTGACACAGTTTGTGAGGACAGAAAGAGGACAGAAATCAAACAGAACTGCAAGACTTTGAACCAAGGGTAAATGGAGACGTAGTACAAGTAAAAACATACCTGCACACTAGAATATAATGTCATATATGAAGTACAAGCATCATGTGAACAATTTTCTTTTGGATTAAAAGAGTCCCATAATTTTGTATGCATGCTCTGATTATCCTGGTATTATTATAATTTTTCTTCTGTACTCCCTCATGCAAATAAGCCTTGTTTCATTCCTTTTGTCTGCTGAATCATTCATGCTGGTAATCACCAATAACAGTATATATTACATATGTTAATATGTATCAAAAGAAGAACTGAATCTGCTGTGGAATTTAGAGAAACAAGCATAGCAACAAATAACCCTTAGGATATAAACTTAGATGTATCAACTCCTCCACAGCGACTTGCTGCATATAAGTCTTACTCAGTAGTGTAAATGTGAAATATCTTATACATCTAATTCATGTTACTCCAGAGTAGTTAAACTTGCAATCTAATTTCATTTGCAGTAATCCTGTGCCCAAGTCTTGGGGGGGAGGGGAGAAAGACTCCTTACTAAGGTATTAAGACACGTTTGTTACTATTTGCTTTTGGACAAAATGGGTGCATTCCCAGGTAAGCGCTCAAAGATAGACTGCTATTAAGTTAGGAGGAATAATTTGGCACCATTTCACATTTAGCATCTGTTTTAAAAGGTCACCAAGTTGTTTTAAATCTTTGTCTCAAGGCTGAAGTCTACAATGGAAAGAAAATAAGGTAAGACATCTTTCAACCTCCCTGAATCAAGAAAAGAAAATCCAAGTTCTTCAGCACACTGGAAAAAGTTGGGGTTTTTTAAGCCAGTATATAAACATCCTCTATAATGCATAGCTGTAAACAAAATCAGAACTTCAGTATGGTAGTTTTATTCTACTAAGTTCTCCTAGAGGTATAAAGAAGATGTCAACCTCAGGCTTATCTGCAAACTTCTTCTTTGTCACTCTCTTCAAACTCTCTTCAATTCCTTTTGTAGACTTTTTAAGGATTTCATCTGACTGGTCTACCAACACCACGGTGTGACCACTGGCTGCTGCAACCTGTAAGTTTAAAAAAAAAAAGATTCAACATCAGTATCATGAAACAACCAACCATATTGATTTGTGTTGGGGCAGACAACAAACGAAGCAATGAATTAGGCAAAAGAGAGCTAAAGAACATTGAATCAAAACTTACACTAGAAAAACTTACCCTAGAAAAAACATAACAACCTGCACACAGTTGCGGTGGAGAGAAAGCGATAAAGGTCTCAAACAACTTGAGGGAAAAGGAAAAATAAATTCATTTTTCCTCCAAGCTGTCTGCAGAATGCTACCTGCACCTGGAGGCAGCTGAATTCTGCGGCTCCGGATAGAAAAGAAAGCAAGTGGCTTAACTGTGATCCTGGGATCTTGTAAGTAAAAACGGCTGTGCAGAGCAAAACTGGAATGCTGGCAGGTTGCGCAGGTGGCATAAGGGATGGCTAACCCTGTGTTCCCAAGGACGTAGCGTAACACAGCTCTGCTGTTGGGCCACGGGCATGTCACTGCAACGACAGGAAGGTGCCAGCGGAGCTGGGAGTAGCAGTGAAATGTTTGCCACTGCAGGACTCTGCACGGACCCCAGTGGCTCACAAACTCTCTTTACTACGTACTTGGTACAAACGCTGGCTCAGCTACAGACAGCATCACTGGGTTGTCTTCTCAGTTGGTATTCAGTTCCTTTCAAACATATCATGTCACTTCCTCACGTTGCAACAGCCTGTTAAAAACCAGCTGTTCTTCACTGCTCCTTAATTTGTTTCTCTTGTTAGTTAGCAACAGCCTACCTTCATTTTCAGAATTCTTGAACTAACAGAGTTGTAATGTAGCAATTGTGGAAAACAGTTGTTAAAACATGGTTCCACTGACTGTTTTTTAAAGTCACACAATTTAGAAGCTTCCCTTTTGCAAACTTTTACTTTACATCTAACCTTACACCTGGAGACTAAAGGTTCTCCTGTGCCCACACGACCTACTGCAACAAAGTTAGCTGAAATGAAAAACAGAGAGGTATCTCCTGAAGAAAATATATCTCCTTCTCATCCAAGTCACCTCACTAATCCAGCAAATAAATGCCAGATTGCCTACGGACAGCAGCAACATAGCTTTAAAAAGGTGTCAGTCTGCAGCTGGACATTTCCTTACCCACCTTTTTTTAATAATTTTTTTTTTTATTATTTTCACTACGGCCATTTCATAAAAGCAACTGAATCATAAAAAATGTTTAAACCGAGCTTGGACTTGCACTCCTAACGCTTATCTGTTGATGATAGTTTGCAATGGCAAAGCGAGACCCTCCACTCTTCAGAAGAAAAATCAATACCAAGCACATTTTTATAAGAGATGCTTCACTAATTATCCATTTACAATTATACCATCGCTGACCAGTTGGCAAAAAATCCTAGAAAAATTAACATTTCCCTTTTCCCACCTCACTCTTACCATATTTACACGGACAGGAGAGAAGAAATATGGCAAAAGGTCACACCATCTCCTTGGAATTCAAGCACTCACTTGCTCAGACTCTACTATCCGATCATCTTAAGAATACTAAATAAGAAACATAACAGTGCTGAGAAGTCAACTAATGCTCTTCTCATATAGAACTGCTTTTCATGTGGCAGAATCAGAAATTACAAACTCCTGGCATTCAGCCATATATTTTAGCAGAAGTTAGCTTCTCCTGACAGTATGAGAAAGCAAGGAAAGAGGACAGACAACTTCTTAAGTGTTCTAAAGGGGAAGAGAAGCTTTATTAACAGGGTGCAGAGGAGACCCCACTCAGTGTAACAATCACCTCTGCTTTGAGATAATTTTGGATTGATAAATCAGAGGCAGATGGTCAGCAAAACAATCCTTGGTCCTTGACAGTGGTAGAAGACTGCAACCCCTGTTACTGCCAAATACCAGACGTGTTTCTCCTGACAAGCTGCTCTCTGAAAACGTGCACTGTAATGGAATATGCAGATCCGTTCACCTTCCCTGCAGAATTATAACCTTTGCACAATGTGCACCTTCGTCAAACACGAAAACAACTTTCTTCAAAGTTGTGCTGTTCTGTTCCTTCAGTGGAAACCTCAGGCTCTAGTATCAAGGTACACAGAAGTGTTTTTATCAGACAAGTTAATAAACAACTATCTAATTCCTTAAGGGAAAAAAAAATACAATAAGAGAAATAGCCCCTTTATTCCTCCTGTTGGAGATTTGCCAGGAATGTGAGAAATCTTCAGTTCCAAGACGGAAATCCATTAATTCATTACAACGGAGAATTGCCATTTATAAACTCCAACCTCACTGTCAAGTTTCCACCTGGGAATGCCTGCCTACTCCAGTTACTCTCTGTGAAGTCTGTGAACCACCCTGGTATCTTGGGCAACAGGTCCTTTCTGTGAACTAAGTAAATACCTAAATCCTAAATCACTGACAGGACTGTTCAGTCTTCCATCCCAAAGCTATCAAGTTAAAGATGAACTTGAAAGCCAAAGGCCTGAGATTAAACACTGGGAAAAATAAGCCCCATTTAAATATTAACCACTTCATAATTCTACAGCTGATTGACAGCTAAATGTTAACTTTAGCTGCTGCATTCTACTTTAACAACTTGTGTAATGTCACTTGATCCGCTGCCTTGCCAAGCCAGAAGAAGTTTTTCTTGCCCCAACGTTTATCCAAATATTTATTACCCACTGCCCGGTTTATGAGCAGCCTGCACACGTCCTCTTAAGAAACACCTTAACCAACTTAAAACAGAATCACAGAATCAATCTTCATGGTTGGAAGGGACCTTTGAGATCACCGAGTCCAACCACCAAAAAAAAACCAAAAAAAACCACTCCCACAAACAGACACAAGCCAACAATCTCAGGCACTAGAGCATGTCCTGAAGTGCCATGTCTACACGTTTCTTAAATACCTCCAGGGATGGTGACTCCACCACCTCCCTGGGCAGCCCGTTCCAGTGCCTGACCACCCTCTCAGTGAAGTAATTCTTCCTAATGTCTAATCTAAACCTCCCCTGCCCCAACTTCAGACCATTTCCTCTGCTCCTGTCATTCTTCCCTTGGGAGAAGAGGCCAGCCCCCACCACTCTACACCCTCCTTTCAGGCAGTTGTAGAGGACAATAAGGTCTCCCCTCAGCCTCCTCCAAACCAAACATGCCCAGTTCCCTCAGCCTCTCCTGATATGACTTGTTCTCCAGACCCCTCACCAGCTTCGTGGCTCTCCTCTGGACACGCTCCAGCACTTCAGCGTCCTTCTCGGAGCGAAGGGTCCCAGGACTGAACACAGCATTGACCTTGCCGCTTCTCGCCTGCCCCTCTGACCCGCAGACGCCAGGATCGGTCACAGAACACGAAGCAAGAAACGGCGGGGCCGCAGCCGGGGCGGCGGGCGCTGGGGGCCGGCTCCCTCCTCCGCCACCTCAGCCCGGGAAGGGGCCACCTCGACCGCCGGCAGAGCCCTTTGTGGGGGCAGAGTCGCCAAGAACGGTCCCCACCTCACCCCACCGGCCCGCCACCACAGCCCCCGACCGCCCGTGAAGGGGGCCTCCCGCTGCACGCGCCCAGCAACGGCCGCCCAACGGCCGCCATGGCCGCCGCCTCCCCTCCCCTCCCCTCAGCCCGCCGGGCCGCGCTCACCTGGGCGATGCCGGCACCCATGAGGCCACCGCCGATGACCGTCACATGCTTGACGACCAGCTTCTTGGCGGCCGCCGTGGCGGCGGCGGAGGAGGAGGAGGAGGCGGCGCGCACAAAGTGGCGGGTGGCGAAGGCCATGGCGGAGAGCGACGAACGGGAGGAGGAGGAGAAGGCGGCGGCGGGGCCAGGGCCGGGCCCAGGCCCGCGCTCCGCCTCCGGGGAGGGCCATCCCCGGGCCCCGCCGCCGGGGAGAGGAGCTTTAGGTCCTTCACCTTGGCCGCTTCTGGTTCCTCAAGAGCAGTCCAGCAGCCGTCCCGCCGTCCGCACCACAGGTAAAGTCCCCGCTGGGCCCCCGGGCCGGCGCTCGGCCGAGGGCAGGCGTGAGGCAGAGGCTCCCGCCATGTCCGCCCTTCACGGCGGAGGTCAAACGCCTTCAAAACGGTCACGTTTCTGCTGCAGCAGCTCGTTTTCCCCCAGGCGAGAAGCCTGCCGTAATGAGAGTGTTTCCAAACGAGAAGGGGGTTTCGTTTCCAGGCTAATTATATAGCAAACTGTTATGGTTTGAGAAACCCACCACAGTTTATTGACACTTATTCTGTCACCCGGTGACCCCCCTCCCCACCCGGGAAGGGGAGCTGGGGAAAAACAAGGAAACATGAGGGCTGAAATGTAAATAGATTTAATAGAATAAGACAAAATAATTAACAATACTAAAGAACTAGTCCCGGTACTAATTAAAATATACAAAGATTATACTCAGCCAATTCTATCAGAGGGAAGCTGTGCATTCCCGGCAATGGACAGCAAATGTCAGACACTGCGAGCGCTATGGCTTCGGGAGGAAGGGAAGGGGTCAGGGGTCTGGCACTGGGGCAAGAAGTTCTCTGAACCACCACCATCAAGGCAGAGAGAGCAGCAAACTTTATTATTTATAGTGAATGTAACATTCATGTTATGAATTAATCCTGTTGGCCAGCTTGGGTCAAGCGCCCGGGTCTCGCTCCTCCTCATCCCTGCACCCAGCAAGGCTCGAAAACACTGAGACTTTGAAACTCACATACGTAGCTGGCTATGAAGTAAATATTTTCACAAATTCACACACTGGAGTCCTAAAAGTGCAGTTTCCCCACATATCAGAAGATAAATTGGGCCTGTCGCTCAAATCAGGATATAAACAAACAAAAAAATCAAATCCTTCCTTTAGAAATACCAGATCTGGATCATATCAGATGCAGACCACCATCGTTTTCCATCTCATTCCTTTATCACCAGAAAGACCGGCACTTCAAGTCAGCAGCAGCTGACAACAGGGCAGTTACAGCGTATTCTGCTTCAGTCAGCATCAGGGTAAACATTAAGCAACTTGTTTTCTTCAAACAAAAGCAGCAGAGTATTCTCATACCTCTGCACTTCGCACCAAAAGCGCAAAAACTTCCCCCTTTCCTCACTCCGCTTCATCTGGCAGCAGCAGATTAGTCAGGAGCTGCTGGAAACAGCTTTACCCAACTCAGAGGTACTGTTCCTTGTGTATACAGATGACAGCTGAGCAGGTAGTTAATGAAATCCCTAAAAAAATTAGCACCATGCCAAGCTACCTGCAACCTAACTCCAGGGTGTAAGATGCAGGATTTCCACATACAGCTGTTGCTCCAGAGCGCCCAGCTCTCCATACAAGCCAGCACTCACACCCACTCCTTCCCCACAAGAGATCCAGTTGTTTCTTACTCAGCCCTCTCCTTCTGTCTGCAAGGATCTCCTGGCTTCCCCCTCCAGCCTGGAGGCCCCAGCTCTCTGCCCCCCACCCAAAGTTCTCCCTGGGCACCCTCTTCCCTCTCTGCCCTCCGCTCTCCAACCCCTCTATGCCAGGAGTCCAACAAAAAAACACCTCAATGCTGCCTGCAGTTTTCTTTCCCACCTCGTTCCGCACACTGTACGTCTCCTCCTGGTGGCAACTCATTCGCCCTTTTATCTTCATCATCTCTACTCTTCCCTCTCCTACTTTTATTCTGAGTAATAGTGTTTTTAAAACTGCACTGAGAGAATGAACAGACTCCTATAATTTCCTCATAACATGCCTGGCATTGTATTTTCCCAGTATCACTTTATTCCCCCACCTTCTTCACTCCTCATCCAAAATATTTTATAACATCTCACTCAAAAGCTTTCTGCGTACGATGTGAAACACCAAACGCCACACACTTAGTCAACAAGTGGAACTCATTAAAATGACTATGCAAAGCTGTCAAACACTTATTTGGGAATTACTTTATTAAAAATAAAGTTACACCGAAGCAAAGTCTGAAGTCATTTTCAGAAATTAAATTTTCAGCATTCAGAAATAGCCATCCACTTATATAAACATACATTTTTCAATAAGGCATTTGAGATGCTTCCTTTGCTAAAAAAAAGGGAGGGGAAGGATACATTTACAAATACAAACCAAATCTGCTACCACTTTACTTAATGGTTTACCAAAGATGGCAACACATTTTTAAAACCACAAACATTTTGTTGCTTTTATGCTATTGTTTAGCTACTTTCATGGCATCCTGTGAAAATTTCAGTGCATCTGGAAGGCATGAAAGGCAGGTCTTAATTTTCATTTCCAACATCATCTTGCATTCTGGCAGACATCAACGTGGTTGCACCTTCGCATCAGTATTTTCAGCTTGTTACACTGTGTGATTATAGGTATCATCAAAACCTGCATCTCAAAGTACTATTTGTAGAAGGATAATTTTTGAAAGGTAGTTTTCAAACATGACATTTTAAACTAAACCCAGCAGGCCAAATGAGCACAAATACGTACAATTCCACATACTACAAAATTATGCAAATTGTGTCTTTGGAGTCTGTAAAAAAACCCAACCAACTAAAGTGCTTGTCACATGTGTCCTCATTGATTAAAAGGACAGGTATTTTATAAAAGTGATCAATTGCACACCAACATCATTATGGTGCTTAAAGAGGCATTTCAACAGAAAGATAAATATTATCAGCACTTTAATTTTAGCTTTACAATTAAGCATATATAATTTTAAGAATTTTCAGACAAAATTCCCTAGTGTACAGAATCTATTCATTAAATAAAGATTAAAGAAATAAAAGCTTATTTCTCCAATACTGTCAACTTTTAGTGCAAGTTTTCTAACATTGGTACCAAACTCTACTTTTTATTGTGCTATGGGGTTTTCAAAAATTTCATACAAAGAAAAATTTAACATGAGCATGGGCTAACCTATAAAGCCAAACCTGACTAACCAAATACATTATTCAGAAGTTAAGCCTCTCTGTTATTCACAGCAGCTAATAGAAAACCTTAATTTAAATCCTAAATAAGTATCTTACAATCTTTGCTAGGCACTACCTGGTTTTTAAAACTTCAAGTTAAAAGTGACAAAACCAGATGTTAATTTAAGCTGAAGAGTTGACTCTTCTTTTACAATTTAAGTTTAGTTTCTGCTGTGGAATACCCAATTCCACGTTACAGTCAATTTCACATTCTAGTCTTGTAAACTCTGCATTAGGAGGACTGCTAGTGTTTTCTAGAGCTTCAATGAGGGGGGGGGAATTTTTTCCTTAAAATAGTACATATTATTTCATTTGATATGAAATTCTGTTAGATCAAAGGGTATATAAAGGGATTTAAAGGATAATTAAGAAGAATTATTTAGAAATTAATTGTTACATGTCCTCGTTTCGATATTTGAGAGGATCTTTCAACTAAAAGGCAAGCCTGAGTGCCCCCTTCCAAAACACCTAAGAACACGTTTCCTTGGGAATTGGTTTGACAGTGGTAAACAGCAATCAATTTTGCAGGTAAAAAGAAGGTGGTAGTGATACACTAATCCTGAATGATCTACAGACCTTTTTACTCCATATGGAAGATAACAAAGAAAAAGCCTTTATACTCAAAACTCCAGTTTGTCAGATTCCTCACGTTCCATGCCTAAACATGTAAAACCTGTATCTGTAGTGTCATATTTGAAGTGAGACTCCAGTTCCCCAAACCAAACAGATTATGGCACTATTGGCCACAGCACCTGTAAAATGAAAAACCTGAGTGCAAGCCCCAACTTCAGGATGATGCACGTGGAGTTTTCCCCAATGAGTGGGCTGTTGGTCTCATCCAGGCTGCAACCAGAGAACAAGATGTCACTGCTGACGTGGGGAAAACAGCGAACGCGAAGTGGCAGCACAGACGTCATCTTGAATATCTGCTTGGCACCACAGAGAACAGACTTCTGTTTCTTGTTAGAGAAATCTGCTCTCATCTATATTCTGAGATGAAACATCCTCGTCCAGATGCTGCACACTCCTTTCATGTTAAGAACATGGTATATTCAAGGATTCACTTGGCCTCCAAGCCTGGGGTTTTAGAGTTGGTACCTGCTTGTTTGTAGAGAGCCCTGATAGTCAAGAATGTTTGGATCCAGGAATACAGACTGATTTGATCCAATCTACACCTATGAGTTACTTGCAAGAAAGAATCTTCCAAGGTTAAAAGAAGCATCATTTAGTCATTTCCAAAAAGCATTTGTCATTATTTAAGTTCAGTTCTAATGTTTCTTTACACAGAAAATGCTAATAGCCTCTCCTTCATTAATCCTTTTGGTATTAGATGATGTTCTTCGCTCAGTTGGTAAATTAAATGTTTACATACTGCTTTTACCAAAATAACAATGACTATTTGCTAAAGCATTAATGGATGTTTTGGACCATTCTCCCATAATCAATATTTGACAAACTGACAGTAATAGCTTATAGACAGAAGGGATAAGCCCAGCAAGTTTTAATATCAAATTGCAAACTATGCTGTCAGTTCATTTATGGAATGCAACAGCTGACAAAAAAAAAAAGAAAAATCTTCTCTTTCCAGAAATGTAAATGGATCATTCTCACTGACTACGAAAGCCTATGTGGTTGGTATTTTTCTGAAAAGAAAGTAACAAAATAAGCTGGAAACAAAATAAAGCTGGATTTTAGAAGTGCAGCATTTCTTTGTTTAATCCTTTTTGATGTTGTATCATTTCTTCAAAGCTATTATATTGAATGGACATGGAGCTAAAGTTAGACCAAACCTTCCATCCATAGATGGCTTTGCAGCATTTTCAGGATACAAAAAGGTAAAACTTTGCATTAGACTTGCAAAAATTAAGAAGAGCTCCATTTTTGCCAACTGCTCTCCCATGCACACACGTTTACCTAAAGAACAGTTAGAAGAGACGTATTACTGGTTTTATACCATTGATCCGTTCGTTAACACACATGCAACTCCTACGCTAGCACAGTCCAAACGCAGAAAGGCTCAAGCTATTAAGATATGAACTCTGAAGCTTTGGTCTCCCGTATTTCGGTCTAAGCCTTGCTCAGCTGTTACTGCTTCGTATTAACAGCGTATACATCCACAGCAAAAGTATTATCAAAGGACAGTTCACCAATTCTCATTTCTGCCTGGCAACTGGAGACTTTAGGAACCCAACCCATTTTGCAAGCCACCGACTGTAATAATAAAACAAGTTCTGTACTTGGTCCTACGTGCAACTTTTACATCTCACACCTCCAAGGCCCTACACTTGAGATACCACCATTGCCCCCAACCAGCTACCGACTACACGTGGGTATCTTACCCATTCCAAAAGGAATGAATGCCTCTTTCTTAATTAGTTGACCATTTTCATCCAGAAATCTTGATGGTTGAAATTCATCTGGTTTCTCCCAAATGTTAGGATCTCTGTGTACTGACCACAAATTGGGCACAATCACGCTGCCCTTCGGAATAGTATATCCCTGCAGCACTTTAAACAAAAGCACAGAGACAGAGGATCTGACAAGCTGCTAGAAATAAATACAGGAGACTTATTAAAAAGATGACTGGAAGACGTCACGAAAATTATAGGGATCCCTAGCTGTGGACTGCAAACGTAGCAGCAGCTTAAGGCAAAGGTGGTCTCTGCTAGGCCTGCCTGGGTCAGAATCACACAGGGCAGAGCAGCTGGAAAGACCTCAAGATACAGCAACAGCTCCCTGCAGGGAAAAGGCAGCAGCAATCATCAGAAATTCACTGTGTTGTATGGAAGTGCTGCGAGGCAGTTTCTTCCTGTTTCTGTGCCCTCATAGAGCCCCAACATAGTGAAGGTGGAGGTAAGAAAGAGGGGTGGATTTTGAACTGTTATCACAAAAGGGTTTTGAAGCGACTAGTCTCATTTCAGCTTGTTCCACCTCACTGTCCTGCAAGCCACAACATTTTAAAAAAGCAGATCAATTCAGTACCGGGTTTGAAAGCCAAGTATTGCTACCTCCCATTTACTTTACTCACTTCTCAGTTACGTTTATGAAAACATATAGCCAACAAGACAACTTGGAAAAGGGCATTTATTGTTGTTTTCTCTAGATGTGGAGCTCAATGGTGGAAGCCTTTCAAGCTTTAGCAAACCAATTGCTCGGAATGGATGTTTTCAGACCTCTGTGTCAGATGGCCAAAACCAACTCTGCTGTTTCGGGTGCAAAGGTGGAGTCTCAGCTGCCAGCTACCACTAAGCACGTCAATCAACACAAGCTGACCCCCAGAACAGAAATCACTCTAAGTTAGAAAACTCCCGGATGTTAGGTCAGACATGCTGCTTAAACAGAGGAGTATCTCAAGCCCATCTACTCCCTATAATTGGGATTTTACATGCTTGGGTTACATGTCTAACATGAGGTCTTTGTAAATTCTCAATGGATGTCCCGTCAGATCTTCATCCACAAAAAGAACGCTGCTTTAACAAGTCTCTACAAATGCTTACCAGCAGTTTCTGAGGCCATTCGAGGAATAGAAAGGGGAACAACTGCAGTCATCCTCTGCACTTCCATAATGGTTGCCTCTGTAAAGGGCATTTGAGCCTTGTGGGTAAGAGAAGGAACTTTGTCACGTCCTAGAACTGCTTCAATTTCTGCATGAACCTTCTCTATTCAAAGGGAGCAAGAAAAATAAAAAAAATAAAAAAAGATGCACAACATGTGAGAAGACATCATCTCAATTTCACTTGCCTATGCTTCATTGTTTGCATAGGTTTCTTGAAAATGACTGCAAGATGTGATCTCTAGATGAAATAACTACGCCAACATAAGACTGAAGAATGGGCTCAGTTAAGAACAAAACAACCAAGCACAATCTTGACACTCTCAAGAGTAAAGCTACTGAGACGACAGACATTGCTAGCACTTCTGTATTGGAAAAGTACAGGAAAAGTTCTGTTCCAGGTCCAAATGTATTCATAATCTCAGTTTAAGAGTTTAACTACATGGTAATTTGAAAGGTGAAAACACCGAGCTTCTTGGCCTGCATTAAAAATAAAACCAATAAAAAGAGACCACACATAGTGCGTGCCTGAGCCGGCCTCTGTTCCTGGGGAGATCCAGTTCTCAGAACTGGGAAAGGCGGTGAAGAGTTGGACAGTTTTTCATGCAGCTGCTTTAGATACTTCATTCTGGAGCAGGAGTGCTGTGACTACAAGTGCTGAAGCCATTTAACTTGATCTTGTTTCCTACTTCCCCTCCACAGAAACTAAACTCAGCTATTTCCCAGTTCCCCCAAAAGGCAGCGGCAGATGCTCCTTCCCCCACACAGCCCTTCTGCAAAGGAAAAACAGAAGTTAACGAGCTCATCTTCTCTCTCATTCATGTGAGGTGCAAAGTGTCAAAATATTTGTTTGTCCCTTTCATCTCACTAAAGGCTCAGCATGCAAGTAATTCTCTTCAGAGAGGTCCCCAAGATGCAAGATTTGCTTCATCCATGTACAGGATGACGCACCTTTTCTTCCAGGTAAATTGGAATCTGGCTACACAGCAAAAGACACTCTTGAAAGAGAAGACCTCAAAATTAACCTTTAATCAGAACCAATAAAAGTCAGTTTCCATTTCTTACCCTTGATATCCTGAATATTTTGTGGTTGTCCTGCTTGCGTTTTCCAAGATTCAGAATCCAGGTTGCTGATACTCTGAGTTTTTGCTCTTTTCTCTCCTTAGCACTGATTCAAGATTAAATAAAAGCTCAATGCAAAAAAGTTTCTGTTTTCAGAGGAGCATTCAGAAATACTGTAAGAACTGTATTCAATGAACAGCTGCTGCCACCTACTGGGTTTGGTACAAAACCAAGTTCTCAAATGAGGAACATAGTAAAAAATACCTCGACAGCCAGAGATTTCCTAATGGTGTAGCTCTCGAGTACCTGCTTTGTAGGGTTTTGTTACTTTTTTTAATGGCACATTATAGCCCTGTACTCAGGCATGCATTTCCACAGTAATTTAAACGAGTAAAGTTTTCAATATTATAAAAAAAAAAAAATAATAAGGAGACTGTCCCATGCCAAATGTCACACCAGCATTTTATCCTGAACGACATTTCTTCAGAGAGTTTGTAACCATATGTGGAACTACACAGAAAGCGGCCAAACTGCTGCTCACATTACCAACTGCAAAACCATAGACTTCAAGAGTTCTCTGCTACCAGCATGTTATTTGAACTGCTTCATTACACTTCATATGTTTAAAAATCTCACAGATCTTCAGAAGTCAAAGACCAAAACCAAGTCAGGGAACAGACTAAATCAAATACTCCCCACTGCCTCCCCACATGCATGCACACGCACACACCCACCCTCCTTTTTCCATGTAAAAAGCAGAACTGGCTTCCATGGAAAAATACATTCTTTCTGATTTTTTTCTCCCCTGATAGCCCTTTGTTTGCCCTTCTGTGTCTGCAACATTTGCTATTGCTGAAAGTTATGCAATTTAGGTACTTCCTTTAGGGGACACGAGAAAAATATGACCAGGAAAACAAAAAAAAAAAGAGGCCCACACATGACACCCAAGCAATCAGGATCCATAAGGAATGGGATACCAGAAGTAAGAGAACCACATTACATAGTTAAGGACTATGTACACTCTGGACTACTGATCTTATCCATATTGTTTGACAACAGCCAAAGCATAAGGAAATTTTTACACTGAGAGGGTTATTAAGCGTTGGAACGGGCTGCCCAGGGAAGTGGTTGAGGCACCATCCCTGGAGGTGTTTAAAAGATGGGTAGACACAGTGCTTAGAGACATGGTTTAGTGATGTTTTTTATCAGAGTTAGTTTGATGGTTGAACTGGATGATCTCAAAGGTCCCTTACAACCTGGACAATTCTATGATTCTATGAAAGGGGAAATCAGAGAGAGGCGATAAAACTCTTAGACATCAGCAAAAGAGAGAAAACTGACTAGTACATGCATGTACAGTACCAGGCAGTAGGAAAAGGGGTTAAAAAAAAGAGATTCTAGATCTCATTTGTGTAATTTAGAACCTATCTAATTCATGTAACTGCACATCAAACAAAGCAGTCATAACACACAACCATTAAAAATAGAATAATAAGCCTATGCAATAGAATTTTATTTTACATTTGTTCCCAGGGAACTCTCTCTCCCAGACACTGAACTGATGTCCTATTTTGCAATCTTTGCCCAACAATTTGTTTGACTTTTTGCAATAAACTATGATCTTGACCTATTTAAAGAGATTATTCCAGACAGAGAGGTGCTGTAAACAAATACCTATTTGCTTATTTGCAAAATAGCTGCAGCGCATTAAAACCTCAAAATCTCAAATACTCGATAAAAGTATTCCAGGTTTATATTGTTCTTAGATAATTTGAGGGTTACCCTCCCTCACTCTAGGTTAGCAAGAAGTCTGGGCAAACAGCAGTCTCGTGGGGAAATGTTTCACTACTATAAACTGGGGTAGAATTACCTAAGTAGAATCTGTGCATCCTGCTAAGGTTTCCGGTCCGCATACACTTGACAATCTTCCTAGTGGAAATCAGTTGCTACATAGGACTTTAGGAGAAGCTGCTGATAAATTAATAAATCAATTATTCTTCTTAAATTCAACCCTCCAAAGTTGCTAAATAGTATGAAAAAAAATGCTGGCTTTGCAACCGTAAGTACTGTAGCAAGACTCAGTGTAGAAAAATATTTAACCAAAATTAATTTTAAGTCTTTGGCAATGGAAATTTATGCTAACAAGTCCTGAAATGCAAGTCTACCAAGTACTATTTTGTTATTGTAACCACCCCACCACCAGTGGTATTTTTTATATCCACAAAAATCTACAAGTCAGTTTCTTGAACTCTGTCACAAACAGTAACTAGATCATAGCACAATCAAATAATTTGGGTCGCAAGGAATCTCTGGAGGTCACCTGATCTAAACTCCTACTCAAAGCAAAATCATCTTCCAAGTTAGATCCAACTCTGGGGGTAGATCAGACTACTCAGGATCATACCCCACTGAGTTCTGGATATTCCCACAGTCGGAGATTCTGTTAACTCTCGGGGCAATCTGTTGCAATTCTTGCTATCTTCTCAGGGGATTATTTTTTTCCTAGTGTCTGATCAGAATTTTCTTGTTGTAGGCTGTCTCTCCTTCTTCTCTTTCCTCCACTCCACACCTCAGAGGAGACTGCCTCCATCTTCTTAGCATTTTCTGATCAGGTAGTTGTGGATGGCATAAGGTCTCCCCTCAGTCATCTTTCCCTAACACTGACCAAGCCCAGTTTCTTCTGCCTCTCCTTTGGGGCCACGTGCTCCAGGTGTCTTTCC
>JAOXNO010000033.1:25100245-25111286 GCA_028565335.1 Limnodromus scolopaceus
AAGTGGCTCTCAAGAGAGTGGCTGGACTATATTAAAAAAGTTTTATTGCAATTATACAGAAGTTACAGGAATTCTAGAAATACATAAAGCTTCAAATGGTGAAGGACAGTGTTCCTCCAAGCAATTAAGGCAACTGGATGCAACCTCTCTTTAATCTAATATAAACAGCAAATGGATATTTTACTAGCCACAGATGAAACAAAGTAGAAAAACTAAGATCACAGATTTAATTTGGCAGAACAGAATGCAGCTTGTTTTGTCCATATTTGGCAGAAATTCAGTGGTTAATTACAGTATACACCAATAAAATGCATCTATTAGAAAAAAATACAGAAACAGGCAAAAATTTCTCTGAACCAAAGACATTTTAAAATCCGAGCCTCAAGGAAAGTTTGAAGTTGTGCAGTCTGAAAAGAAGCTAAGCTATTCAGTACACCTCAAACACATGACCGTTTTTGCCCGTTTCCTTTACAGAAGAGCAATGTAGCCTCACTTCCTTCTCAGTCTAGTTGAGAAGTAGCACTAAATAAAGAAATTCTCTCCTTGCCTCCATATGCAGTTGGAAGATTGGTTTTAGTGGCATGCAGCCAATTCTGGGTCACCCAGAGATTAAAATTTCACATGAACTCAAAATGAAACTATGAAACTCATAGTTTTAAGTGAATTTAGTGATCAAATGTAAACTTTGCTCTGAAGCATCATTAAATGAATGTTTCTACTTAAAAATAACAGAGGTTGTTGCAATATTAAAGTCAGGTTTGCCAATTAGAAGCAATAGCCTCTTCTTAAAGCATAAAATTAATAGTGAAATATAAACAAGTACTTTACTAATGTTCTGCATACCCTGAATAACTACATATTCAGTGTAGTAAAAGCCACCTCCATTTAATTCTGCACTTAAGGAAAATCCATTCTGCAAACTGTTTTGCCCCAAATTGAGGAATCAAAGCATTTGGTGACTCTAATTTTAAAAGGTAAAAACACCTCCACATAAATAAGCAAAACAAAAAACCCTAGAGTCAAGTCTGTCATTAAAACAAGTGTTTTAAAAAAAAAAAAAAAGGTCAAAATATTTTTCTTTAAAGATAACCAAGTTACAGAGTTGAGGCCCAAGCAGAAATATTTGCAAGTTTAATTAACACAGTAAATTCTCAAAAGCAATATAATATTCTTTTCTCAAACTTTATCTTGGCCTTTGGATCTTACCAACAGTCCTTAAAACTCTTGACTAGTTATCCTGTACAGCTTTTGAGAGCACCCATTTTCTTCAAGTATGGGCTGTGTTTTTATATGTTTCATTTAACCTTGCAGGCAACATTTGGATTTTTATTTCCACAGGCACTTTATTGACAAAAAAACACTTTCATTATCAAAAAAAAAAAATTACTGAAAATATTTGAAAAAGTTACAAGTTAGACACGTGCACTGACAAACATGTTTCTGTAACTCACAGCAGACACCAATGCAGAAAATCTGCTCTCAGTCAAGTGCACGTCACATCCTCGCAGCGCTTTCATTTTTGCAGGGCATTTAAACATGCAGCCATCTATCTCTTAATATTTCCAAAAATATTGCACTTTTTTTTTTGTAAATTAAAAGAGACAACTAGTTTTCTCCAAAGCATCTAGGAATTAAAAGAAGGAAAGTTATATTTATGGATGACTTTGTTCTATCTTTGACTTTTCCAAGTGCCCTACTGCTAAAGCAAGCACTGGGAGAAGTAGCAAGATGGAATACAGACCGTTGTTACTGAACTATCCATCTCCACTCAACACAAACACCCAGCCAGCCCTGCTTCTACCCTAGATGGTGGGTTTGTTTCTGCTTTAAATGAACTTACTCTAGACCTGGAATATTCTTTGCGCAGACACAGAAGTTCCATAAAGTAGAGAAGCCTGTTTATTTCTTGAAGCACTAGATGCAAGAGACTCACAAGAACTTCTTCCAGTATATGAAAGTTAGCGGTTTAGTGACCAAAACCTCAGGCTGCCACGACTTTGGAGCAGAGGCAGCGTTTGCTGCAGTGTTCCAGGGCACCCTGCCCCTTCGCCAGTGTGCACCTGGACACGGCACCCACCCCGCATGCTCCCATCTCCCTATCAGTTAAGGGCACCATATGTATTTCAGAGTTGGATTTCCAAATGTGTTAGTGGCAGACACTTTTACAGCTGCAAGCTGAGAAGCAAAGGGCCTTTAACAAGAAGTAAAGGTTTTGTGTTCTCCATGGAGAGAAAACGTAGGTACTGCTGCCCAGAGACGCCTCTTGTCCTTCATTATATACAGGATAAAATCACAACCAAAGGCAGGGGGGAGGAAACAATAACTTCTGCAACAGAAGGCACAAGATAGTTTCTTATTTTAAGAGAAGGTTGCTTGTGAAGCTTTAAAGCCAAGTTAGAAAAATACTTTGCCGTCCCACAATCTAAACAATCCTAGTTTAAGGCTTTTTCACATGTTTTTATAATGCCCTACTATCAATTGCCTTGATAATCATGGCAAGTTTCACTTCTGTTCTTTAGCTATGGTTACACAGTCATGTTCCTGCACAAGTTTGTTTTTCAGAAGCTTCAGCAAAAGATGGATCTACACTGCGTAATCAGCATTCTCCTAACATGGTTTTGTCCATTTCGCATCCTCTCTTTCTGTCTCCAAGCCTTCAACAATAACGACAAAGCTAGAGGATTATTTGGGTTTTTTTTAACAATTAGCCTATGCCTTAATCCTACCCAATTCTTATATTAGACCAAGTTTCAGAAGATTAGCTATCCTAAGCATGTATGTAAAATTAATTTTGGACATGTAGTCTAGACCCATATACACACCTATCATTTTCCTGCACTAAAAATACTTACTATAATATTTTGCAGGTTTTATATAAAACAGAAATAGAAAAGGGTCATATATGTATAAAAAGCATTGGGAACAGGCTTAATACACAGAGAAATTTTGCTTTATTGAAAAGGCGTCACAATAGCTTTCTTTAATGTTCATGGGTAAAAAGAGAATACCAGCTCTTGCTATTTTTTTTTTTTAAGAGATCATTAGCACCATAAATGGACATAGGTTTTTGATTTTTAAAGATGTGTGGTCACATAAGTAGTACAACAAAGCATTGCATTTGTTAGTACATAGGCTGACCATAAAAAGTTTCAATTTGTATGTGCTGAGTAAACCACATAGGACAATTTCTTTAACATGTTTTTACCAAATTCATGGTCAACAGTGCAAGGGATCAGATAGCACCTTTGGAGATAAAAAGCTACAAGATGCTTACATTATTGCTTTTTGTTTTTAAAATACAGCTAGTGCAATAGTGTGGGTTTTTTGTTCATTTGGGGTTTGTTTTTTTTTTTTAAACACACAGTGAACATAGATTGCAACATCCTCTGAATCACAACTCCAGTATCTCATGGTACACAGCAAACCACAACACTGAGTTATCACCCACTTAACCAAAATAGTTAATGTGCTAGAAAGTGTTATCCTGAAAGTTTTGCATCATAAAAGCCAACTCTTGCTAATTAGGAACAATTTATGTAAAAACTAGGCCCAGTTTGCAAACATTAGTAGGAACTACCAGCACAAAAGGTCTCCAAGTAATATTATGTTACTGTAGTGTTACACTGTACAGCATTTGCAGAACTGGACCCTAGAACTATATAAAAAAGAAGGCCATATATTAGCTCCTTATTGTGCAAACATTACAGCGTTCCTGTATCACCACCGAGGGTTCCTCAGCAGCCAACAGCTTTCTCTCGCCCCGTTTTTCCCCAGGTTGGATACGTAGCTCCAATTAATGTACAGAGCTACGGATTGAGGAGAAACCGCGCAAGAAAAGCTGTCAGCCAGTGAGGATGAAACCACGTTGCGGTTAAAAGGGACACCCTGTACTGTTTTTACAGAAGCCTTTAGAGTTCTCCTCAAAGTCACATGGAAAGCACAAGAACCACAGCCGTGAAACCATTATTTCCTCTTTTACTTTCAGGTTCCTTGGTGTGACCCTGACCTCACAAAACACCCAGAATTTCATCTTTTTCATATCTCACACATGCTCTCCTGAATCAGGAAGATAAACATCAATGAATGCACTAAACATTTGGAGAGCAATAACTGACTCCTGAGATAAAAAGTATGCCCTAAGATGTTAGGTTTTGTACTTGAAAATAATTTCAAGTTTCAAATTGGGCAAAAGCGTGTCTGGCGAGAACACCTTTTGGCTTTAGTGTTAATTTTGGAGCCTTCTCAAATGTAAGTCCTACTCTTCTGTATTGAGCCATTTAGAAAATGCAGTTAATAGAAGCAAATAACCTCAGAGAGGAGCCCAAAGCAGCTGAGGCTGAAGTGTCAGCAGTATTTGGAGTAGCAACAAACTGTGAAAAAAGTGGAATGCAAAAATAACCTTTACAGGAGTAAGAAAGCACTGATAACAGGTTACGCAAAATGGAAGAGGGGTTGGAGTTCAGCAATGTTGTTTAAGGTCCATATACAAATACTTCACTGGTAGAAGTAAAAGTAAGCAGGGAGATAAAATTTCCTCTTGATATTCTCAGCACTCCTGCCATCACCAATTAAAAACAATAGCAATAATAATTTAAAAATAAAAACAGACCCACTCATTTTAAATGCAACTCGCACGCTTGAAGGAATGCCAGATTATATCCCCCGTGGGATCAGAATGCAGCTCTGATGGCTGGTCCTACAGCGGTCTCCCTTTGTCAGCCCTTTCATAGTTTTCATTTGCCAGTGATCTTCACTTCGCAGCTATTGCCACCTTTGGTACTTGTGCCCTCAGTCTGAAAGGAGCTGAGAAGGACAAGCAGTGATGGCTCACAACCTACTATGTAAGTACAACCTAATTTATCTTCCCAGAGAAGCTTCTGCGTGCCACATCCAGCATTGCATGCTCCACGGAGACCCTTCTCCACACACACGTGTGCCTGCACAGTGCCTGGGTCCCCAGCTGCTCAAGGCACCTTTACTTCAGACTAGTTTCTGACCACTTTTTCTATTATTAAAAAAAAAAAAAGCCAAATCGCCTTCAAACACATTTTAGCAAAGTTATTTTGTAAAAATTAATCTCAATTGGCACAAAGGAGATTTTTCTGTGATAGGTCTTTGCAGTTTCAAAAATGCTACGCCCCTGAAGACCTTACTATGCAGAAGGCAAATACAAGAGCTGAAATTAGTATTATATAGGCACAGCTTGAAAGAGTATTTCTGCTAGAAGAAACCCGCATGTAGATACTTTAAAAACACCTTAGGCACTGTATACAAAGGATCTACATTTTTACCATTGACATTTACCAGAACTAAAACTGGTTATGACTAACCGTACAGCAAGTAAAGGACAAAAACACTCACTCCTCATCTAGGGGAAGAAGGACTGGGCCAACCAATATAAAATCATTTGAAAATTAGTACTATATACTCTAAATATACTCTAGTATGGATAGGGCTGCCTGGAGCACACAGCCAGTATCATTTGAACTCAAAGGGACAAACTACTTCTTCCAGCAAGAGCTGGTTTGCCCTTTCCTCCCACCTGGGCGAGGACGGGTTGCATCTTTAAAGGTCAGCCCACAGCAAACAGCCACAGAAAACAAGCTTCTCACAGCATTTGCTAAACTCCAAGTCCTTGGGAATTAAAAATATTTTCATTGAAAACAAGGTCAAATCTTCCTGAGTTTTTAAGCACTAATTTTAACCAGGAGAGGACATCTCCTCAACACCAGTATTTTAGATAAAACACTGGAGACCGTACAATATCATTACTTCATCTTAAAACATAATTCAAGCATTTTAAGTGTTTTGTCAGGAATGATTACCAAAATAAGAGATGAGTTTAAAACTAGAACTTTTCCCTACAATATTTAGGTTACCTGTTCCTAGCCTGAAATAATTACGTGCTTCTTTCTAGGTTAGTATGATTTAATCGCATGGTTACATCCATGGAAACTTAACCCCCCTAGGAAAAGCTTCAGTATGCTTTAAGCATTACAGCACTTTCTTCTTGTTACAGAACCTATTAGTGACAGCTTGGAGGAAGAGCTTATGACAGTTTGTTAATCATATTTAAATATTTTAAAGTCTCCAAGCATCTCCGAGTTCAGGTTTATTTTTATATTCTATGTTACAGAGGAGAACCAGCACAGTCCACAGCACAAGACATATGCCTGTTCCGTAGAATTAAGCGCAGAATTAAGGAAGCCTGTTTCCTTGTAGGTATTTTGCAGCACTGTTACACATAAACAATTTAATTCTACATTATTTAAAAATCAGGTGTAGTTGTAGCCCAGTGTCATGTAAAAAGCAATATATGATCACCATCTACTTCAATGGCTTCTTCTTTCCTTTTTCTTGTAAATACTAGAACAAAAGCCTGTCTTCATTCTCAGTTTCTCAGCACAGTAAGACCCTAGAAGCACCATAAAGTATATATGAAAGCAAACACAAGTTACTTCAGTGGCACACTAAGGATAATTGTTCCATGTGCACTTAAGCAGCAACACTCATTAGAATGATGTTCAAGAGAAGTATTTATTTTTAAGACCCCTTTTCTCAGTAACTGAATTTAAGACATTGATTTTACAATGCCTGGTACAGAACACTTAAATTCAGAAGTGTTCAATCTTACAATACTGCTCTAATTTTATGTGCTTATAGAAGACTTCCAGGTTAGCCCAAAACACATATATTGCAAGAATATCAGAGTGACAGTGGGGTTTTACAGCTGCTAAGTCTGCCAGTAAGGAAAAATAGTTGCAGTACATCTGACAGATTGGACATGTGCTCAGAATTACCCCATGAATCTTTAAGATTTTTTTTTTTAAATTAAAAAAAACTGAAGAGCTATGGGGAAGTTCACTGAAAGTAAATGGAAGGCCTTCACCTTGCACTGAATTTAATGGATCTGGTCTCTAGAACTGCAAATCATACTTCCTATCTACTAAAATGCAAAAATTAATTTGGGTTAGTACCAAAGAACTAGGATAAGTTGTCTAGCCAGATACTGCTCCTGGGAGAAAGCCAGAGTTTGAACAGATTCCAATTTAAGATACAGATAAGTGGATTTGCAATAATCTAATTAAGAGAATTCTCTCTCATCTCTTAAAATACTTCCCAGTTCTGTCTCTGCTACTGAGCTTTATATTACATGAAGGTAGTGCATCTTAAAATATATATACAGTCTTGATTATTTTTTTTTCTTTTCTTCTTTTCCCACCCTCTCCCCGCCTTTTATTTTTTTAAGGAGGGAAGCAAATCCAGTACTAGAGTTCATAGCAACATTTAGCAAAGCTCTTTTTGCTGCTACCCGACTTGTAGCTGTCTTTCCAAGAACACAGCAGTGAATAATTAACATTTAGTACCATTTATATCCACATGGGAGTGCTAAGCACCTACCATAAAAACGTCGATTTACAGTGGCTTCAAGTAGATTTCTGGCATTGGAATTAAGCATCTGTAGCATGATCACACAGCAGATCTCTAAATGTTAACCTCTTAGCCAAGTTAACCTTTTAAATCCAGGTGTAAATTTAGGTTAGGCATTTAAGAAAGCTTGTTTTGTAAATGCAAAGCACCCAACAGCATTTAAGTCATACTAATATGTCAGGTGTACAAGTATAGTGCCTTTTTTTAAGCATCTGGGAAGTTCAACATGTAAATGCTCTTCAATAGAGAGAAGGAGCGTTTTATTTATAGTCACAGTACAGGTGTCACATGAGCTGCACCTGTAAGAAAGATTACTGTAACTGCAGGGAAAAATAATCAGTGACATACTGCAAACCATTGGGCAGATAGAGCCCCAATAAGCCTACAATCAAGTGATTAGTACCTTAAGTGAAGTCTAAGTTTCTCCTGTTCTTTTTACCCACTGCAGTCCTTTTTTCTCTTAGGATGAAACCATGTTTTCGGCTTCACAGTATTTATATACAATGATGATTAGGTTCTGTGGTTTGTATTAGATAAACTACTATAGCAGTAAGCACTTTGCATATACCATTACTTACCCCATTTCATCACCTTACATATAGGCCCATAGAGTCTTCGAGTACAACCATGCCATCCAAGTTTGCAAAAGCAATTTAAAACTATTGAGATAGTAGAAAAGTGGGCGTTTCTCCCAATTAAACACACACATCATCTTGATGTCTTTGATACAATGGTGAAAATTTAAGCACTTAGGGAGGGCCAAGCCAGAACAGGGATCAAGTATTTTGAGTTAAGGCTGCCATTTAGACTTTCCTTTTGTTTTACAATAGAAGTTTATCAAATTTAGCAGAATGAAAGCTCACGCTGCCCACCAAAAGCATAATCTTTGCTTGGTTCTATTTCATCACTTCCATATATTTTCCTTTAAGAAATAGGAAAAAGTGGGGAAAAAAAAAACCCCAAACCAAACACCTCATCCTGCATGAAGAAATTCTACTTTGCAGATGTATTACAGAAATCCCACTGAGACATGGTGGCGGTTATGCAATTAGCTAGCTAGACTATCAAAGTATTTATTATTCAGCCACCAGATGAAATCCACTGTTTCTGCTCCTTACTGGACAGCTTTTCATCGTGTTATTTTCAAGGCATGGTTACCACTAATGAAATTCATTCACAATTTCTAGAAGATCGTTTAACTCCAAGTGACTTAACATGACTGTGTTTAAGATATCACAAGGCTCTAGAATTCAGCTTCAAAAAAATATTATGTTCTATGAAGTAGTATTGATGTAACAAGTACCTTGGGAGATTTACAGACTGACATCGAACAGATCTATGTGATACAGAAAAAGGACTTCTGTATAAATGTTTTGAGACTGGCATTTTAGCTGCTCAGGGTCTGCCAGGAGCAAGCAAATGAAGACATAGGTATGCCCACGCTCAACTGCCAGGGGCATCAGACTCTAAGAAGCTTATTTTAAATAACAAAACCAAACATCAGCAGAGTTTCTCTTTCTTAGCTAAGTTTTACCAAAGATGTATTGGAAGGAACATTGTTTATTGTATTACTTTGATAATGCACAAAAATATTTGAAATGCACATTAATAATATTTTCATGTACAACTCTTAGCAACTGATCCCCTTAACTGGAAAAAAAAAGGTATTTGAATACTCTATTGCATTTTATAACTTTAACTGCACTTTTTTTTAAAAAAAGTTGTCATTATTTAAACTGTGTTCACACTTGTCACTCAGTTCAAGACATTCTTAAAATAAGCAGCATTTCCTTTATATTAGTATCACTTGAACACTTAATGCAATTTTATCTTTGTTATCAGGTTTTACTGAAGATTTGAAAGTGAAATTAATACAGAACATAAATGGTTAAACATGGTAAGCTAATTTCCTACTTTACTTTCCCAACAATACAAAACAATGAAAACCAACCAGAACCAGGTAGCTGTTGAACTGTGTTTTTGTTACATGTTTGCCATGGTAATTTCCCACCCTATTCTCAGCCAATTTTTCTTTAATAGCCATTTTAATTGGACCAAAACACTGAAAAAGCAGAAGAATCTGTATGTGAGAGTTTTACTACAGTGTCGTTTAATATGAAATGGTTTTAGGTAATAATTGAAGAAATGCTACTGTTGAAGGTATTCACCTTGGCACTTTTTGGGTTTGTTTTTTTTTTTTTTTAAAGTCACAGAAATGTGTACCAACAAGTAAAAAAAAAATTCAATGCAGAACTATGGCTCCCAAGCAAACTTGCTACATAGTTTCAGCAAGAGATAGCTACTAAAATTAAAAGTTTATTTTAAATATAGCCCCATTTTGGACCTGACCTTGCATTCCTGAAGCAGGTGAGATCTGTAGGACTTTTGCCTGAATTAAGAACTGTATGATCACTCTTTCCAGCAAGTAGTTCTGTGTAGTTAAACACGTACTGAAGAGCAGCGTGTGCTTTTGTCTGTATATCCATGTACATACACCAAGAGGCACTGTATAGCTATATACACAAGGCCAAACCGCAATTAAAGATTTAGACTTTGAAACTGTCTTTTTAAAAATAAAATTTTAGGCTCCTTGAGCTCTGATGTTAGCAGCTATTCCTAATTTGCAAAGTCATCAGGTAGCACAACAGTTTAAATATAAAATTACTAATAAAAAAGTAAAAATTGGTATATAGCAGAATATATGGGAGATAATGGTGGTAAGTAGTATTTTAGGGTCCTAAGATATTCATACCCACAGAGTGTAAAAAAGAAGTCAAGTCTCACTTCCAGCTGTACCAGTCACACAAAGGCCTTACCTTCATCAGCAAGAATAATGCAACAAACCACTTCCCACAACTGTATTATTTTTTTTATATATATATACCTCAATACGCCAATATCGTGCCTTTACATTTTAGCATGTTTTTGCCCTTACGCACTTCAGAACTCTGAAGATGAGATTTTTGGGTGCTCCTGTGCATGAGTGATAGTTAGTAATGAAAGTGTTAATGTGGTCTTTGGCACCTCTATCTCATTAATAAAGCAAAGTCCTGCTCCATTTTTTTCTTTTAATAAAAAAAAATAAATCCCATCAGTGGTGCATTCCATGAGCACTGAAGAGTAGAATAGGTCTGTACAGCCTGATGATAGAAAAACATATGAAATGGCAATATGTGTGTCTATAATTGTCTTTCCAATCAATTGCACAGAAGCTTGGTCCACTTCTTCAGTTACAGTGTAGTCCTCTTAAGAACTTTGGTTACAGCATTAATGTTTTGGTAAAAAAAAAAAGGAAAAAAAACAAGACCACAGAGCAGATGCTTTCCTTCTTTTCTTCAGGTAGATTTTTCATTGTCCTCTCCTGTCTTCTGAACCCGTGAATACTTTTTGCATGAAGATTTGAAGCAGCTGGGAGGCCAAGATATCGGCCAGGAAAAGCTACAAGGAACGGAGCCTTGCACATTCTTCTCAAAGAAATAAAATATTGGATACCACCAGGCTCGAGAGAGAAAATTTGTCTGCGAAGAGACCTTTAAAGTCTGTATCGGCACAAGCAGGTAAAGAGGAAAAGGAAACAGACAATCAGTTTAAAGCATTATAATTGATTACA
>JAOXNO010000033.1:25111386-25141559 GCA_028565335.1 Limnodromus scolopaceus
TAAAGTCTGTATCGGCACAAGCAGGTAAAGAGGAAAAGGAAACAGACAATCAGTTTAAAGCATTATAATTGATTACACTGAGTCAAGACAAGTACAAAAACGCAATACATTTGTGTGCATTTCTGCAAAGACAAGGTACATTTAGCCTAGAAAAAACAGTGCTGAGACAGTGTATACATCATAGTCCAAATGTATACTACAAACCGAGCATTTAACGCAAAAGGGATGCTTTGGTGCTGTACAAAATATAGGGAGATGAAGCACTGACTATGAACATGAGCCCTTTCAGGCATGTCATGTTTCCATCGATGACTAATAGTTGAAAAACTAGATTAAAAGGGCTTGAGAGCTATGCTCCTACTTGAAAGTGTTCTTGAAACAAGTGCAGCAGACACTGTCAAACAATAGACTTCTAGCAACACTTGCAGAAGAACTGTCACTCAAATTTTAGGGTGGTCTAAGTAATTTAGGTTGGTCAGAAATTTTATTACTGAACTACTGTTTATTCATAAACTTAGACAAACAAGGGCTCTTCTATACATTCACTACAGCAATAAAACCTTGAAGTTCAAAAAAGTTTTTAAGCCAAAATATCAGGAATTTAAAAAAATAACTGTAAAAAATAAATTTTTAAATAACTTAACAGGCATAGATCAAAAAAGAACACCTTAATCCATTAAATATTTACTTCAACCAACCAGTAAAGTGAAATTCCTTGTCCCATTTGTTTAAACTTCAATACTGAACCTCTATTTTTATTTTGAAATTAAGAATGAATTTTGATCTTTGAGCAGTATTAAACAAATGCAGGCTATACATTGATTCTAAAGGTATTTGCCACTCACCTTTTCATTAGCCATTGAGTGGTACCACCAGAAAAGCCGCGTGGTGATATAGTAAGCAATGATGACATCTACGGTATAGTGTTCATGAGCAACAAGGATACAAATTATGCCAGCAGCGCTCATTAGCCAGCAGATTAAGTGATACCACCAGAAATGGCGTGGCGAATCTGTGAAATAAGGAGGTGAGAGGAGAAAAAAAAAACACAAAAAAAGCCATATGCATTACTATAGCAATCCACAAAGGGAAGGGGGAAAGATAAAAAAATATTTAATTAAGGGAACTAAATTTTGACACATAACTCATTTATACCACACTGGTACAAGAACCTTGTTTTGACACAGAAAACAACAGTAAAAAAGAATTATGCAGACTTACTGAGGTGTCCTTTGTAAAATGAACACAACATGAGATTGCAGTTTGACAGCACCATCACCCATTTTCTAGTCAAATTAATACATTTTCCAGTTAAATCATTAGTAGGGTATGGGGTGCAGGCGAAGAGACAGAACTGAAGCATGACACACAGTGATTATTTCACTTGCGTGTATTTAATCTCTGTTCTTTTTACAGTTTATGCTCAAGTAAGCTTACACTCCAGTACCTTGTCTAGAATTGATGTGACCTGAGCAGAGATCACAGCTTAAACAGGAAAAGCCACTCTTAATTTTAATTCCTAGGGTTTAACTACTTTGCATGAAACCTCTGTTCTGTGAAACGGAATACACTGTACAGGGAAGTACAGTATGTGAGTTTCTACCCTTTCATTAAAGATTAACAAACGGGGGCGAAGCCGTTCTTCAAAATGCATTTAAGCCACTTCAGTGGAAAAATTCCCCTGCCCTTCTTTCCGCATTGAAAAATGCCTTGGGTGTCACAATGACCATTCATAACTTCTGACAGGCTAATGGGCTTCATTTCACTCACAGCAGGAGGTTTTGGCACCCGTTGCCTTGTGGGGCAATGGTCAGCCTGGACTTTCACACGACACCAGCAGAAAAGCTACTGATCTCAACAAGCCTTCCCAACAGTTTGAGAGGCCCCTGCTAAATAGTTGCTGTAGGGGGACTTATTGTCAAAACAGTAAACTCTCTTAACTCTCCCCAAAACATTGCAGACAAATCTCTATCTACCAATTAAAAACAAAAAAATAAGGAGCCAAGTCATCTCCACAAATTGATGGAAACAGCCCTGAGCAAAACAGACACATCAAGGCTAAAATGTAAATAACTATTCTGGGGAAAACAGCTGGGGTGTGGGGGAAATAAGTGAAGAAGCAGCAAAGGATGAAAGGAAGAGAAGAGCAGAGCAAAAAAACCCACTAAGCCAGGAATAATAAAAACCTTAGAATGCATCTTGTGCTGCTCTTTTGATGACACGTCTTCAGAAAAGAATACCGTAAGGAACCTCTAATTCAGAGCAATTATAGCGCTTAATAAACTCTTGCTCAGATAACGTTTTGTAATTATATGGGAGGCAGAAAAATGGAGAGCTATGCATTTCTCATTTATGGAGGACAACTCCACTGAAATATATGCCTAACAATAAGGCAGCAAAGGGCTTATTACAAGATGATACACCGCATGATACGATTCCTCCAACCCCCTGTGATAAAAGCACATGAGTTATATTAGCCTTGAAAGTACTGGGTTTTCTGCATCTTTCGTGATACTAAAGATATTAAAGAGTATGTGACCAGCATTAAGCACCAATAACATACACAAAACAAGGCAAAAAAAAAAAGCTATTTTCCCAATACTATTCTGGTAATTTTGATGAGTGGAGCCACACATGGCATTCCCCCAGTAACACTCTCCACAAAGGACCTAGGCCTAACAATCAGCAGACTGTAATCAGCATCTTAAAAATCACTGTTTGAAGAAGACTGCCTCGCATTCACAGATTTGAAGTTTTTTCATTATAAACAGGCATTTTTATACTGCATTTTTTGTTTAAGGCAGAATGTAGCACTGCAACTTCCCTCAACATTTTAATAAAAGGAAGGCATTCAGTTTATTTCTGTGTCAGTAAGAATCACGCATTCCCATGAGCCAAGCTAGCATCTGCATAGTTTGGGACACAAGGGTAGAAGATTCCAGTTCCAAACATGGGAACTGGAAAGGGAAGTCCCAGGTACGCTTTCATAAGTGGCCAAGTTCCCAGGGTAGAAGTGTTGCTTACCATATACCAGATTTAGAAGTTGGTGCTCAGTTCTCCAAAGTTTCAATCAATGCTCCGTGCGCACAGCACAGATAGGTTTTGCCCCCACGCCCCACGGCAACGTAAAGCAAAGGGGGAAAACATAACCCCAGCTGTATCTTCTGAGGGTCTGCTAAATTCTCACCAACTTCAACAGGCGTAAGTAGGAGACTCTAGCAGAAGACATCCCCAGAGCATGATTCAGCTTCCCATTGTTTGGAATAACTGATGTACAGCACGCTTAAAAGAAATGACATTGCTTCTGGATGTAGCACAAGTGTGCAATGGCACTGTGCTCAAGCCACAAAAAAAAAAAAGAAAATAATCCCTTAACATCTAAGGTATATCAGCCAACCTGCACAGAGCTGATCTGCGTAATTAACTACAGTATGCTTTACCCCAAATTTGAATAGCCTGTCAATGAATAATGAAATGCTAGCTTGCTTCAACCCACCAGTAGACACTCTATTTGCACAAGAAAAGTGCATTGAAATACTTACACTCTTTGATGAACAAGTAGATCAGCGTTAATACCACGGTGTGGCCACTGAACAGGAAGTCTCCGCATAGGATGTGTGATCCAGTTATGGACAGACCACCACCAGAAATCAGTCGCAGGATCCTCTGAACCTTTGCCTGAGAATCTCCATTCAACTAAAACACCAGAAAAAGTACAAAAACAAACTTTTAAGATACACCATAAGTGACTCGAGTAAACTTCTTGCCCAAAACATATGTGGATTCAGGGAGATAGGGAGAAAAGGACACAAATTATCTTCATTTTCTTTGGCTTTCTTTCACATATTCTTAAACAAACAAGCACACATTTCAAAGTTGACAGGTTCTAAAGATCAGCTTGATAACACTAGCATTCTGTCTCTGCTTTCCCAGGCAATTTTAAAACGTGTTGTATGAGAATAAGATGCAGAATATACTGGAAAGATAAACGTTAGAAGTTTGTATGGTCAGATCTCTCATGATTGCCACTGACAGAATGGGTAAGACACATTCAAAACTAGTTCCAGTACAGTACAACCTTGCATACCAGTTTTGCCATTCTGTTCAGAGCTCAGCAGTGTTTCTAGAAGACAAAACCCTCAAACTTGTGTCGGTTTAGATTTAGTTACAAACTCAGTCAGGACTTACTCAGATCTAGAGGATTTATTTTTTTTAAACGTGCATTAGGATCAGCTTTTGATTTCTCATAGATACTAGGCAAACATTCAAGTTTCACCTAGCTGTTTAAAGATTAACTCTGGGGAAAAAAAAAAAAAAGGCAAACAAGATAAAGGGATAACTGAGTTTTTCATAATCAGAAAAAAATATTCGTACAGGTCAAGAAAAGAAATCCAAAAGAGCTATCAAGTTTATCCAGAGTTCAAAGTAATTAATCCTGTTTTAATGCTAGCAAAATGTACCTTCAGCAGATACATTTAAGTTTCCCTTTGCTTACCCCTTTCCCACCCTCGATACAGTCTACTACATGCAAACTCATTCCCCAAGGTACTAGAACAAAACCGTTGGATCTTACAACAGTGGTATGTACAGAAATAGAACTTATTCAATAGATACTGATTCATAAGAAAAGCGGTTCATCCACTACGTTCCTACGTTGTCCCACTGTGAAAGAATAAGACTGAACAGGCATAATGCTGTACCTCAAGATCGACGAGATATGACACAGGAAGTGACAAATTTAACCCCCAAACGAATTGGCAATATTTTCAGGTTTCAAAATGCTTATCTTTTCAGTGCACAACCAAACCATTTCTTACTCGAGTGCACTGTTCTTTCAGTGCAGGCAACACCATATGGTTTGTTCCAAGGCAATTATGTCTGCAACTTCTTATTAGTAACAAAGTAGCAGTAACAGAATTCCTTTTTGTCTCCACTTAAAAAAAATAAGTGGCAGTGTAGTTAAGTATTCTTGCAGAAATACTAGCATGTACATGTTTCTATCTGTATCTGCTCATTCTATTGATCACATTTATATACATTTTGCAGGTTGGAAGCAAGGACAGGCAGCTGACTTCAGGTATTGTGACAGCTCTTGTTAAAGTAACGTGAGAAACAGGACAAAGCATATAACACTGAATTTTTTAAAAGGATACTGCAACACAAGCTTGTGTATGAGCCTATGAATTACAATACTGACTTTAGGTATCCCACCATGTAAGAAAAAAATATTGCTGCAGTATTAGTGATTAACTTGAGCCTCAGCAGCAAGTTCACTGATTCCGTAGCAGCACTATTTCAACATAGGTACTCTCCTTTAAAGCATCTTAACTACAGCAATGGCTTGAGGCTCTTTCTGTACCACACAACTCTGGTTTATCACTATCTGTGTTTCTGAAGGCATCAGCTGGAAGTAATGTGTGTCATTATTTAACACCTGGAACACTATCTTCTATTTGCTCTAGTGAGCCACACGGACTCGGGCAGATACTAAGGCAAGAATTAGGGAGCAAAGGCTCTTACCTTTGGTGCACACTGAAAATGCATTCCAGGCACAGGTAAGGTGGTAACATACATAGTAATACAGCGGTATAGATATAAAGTTCCTATTATAAAAAAGAACCTCCGTCCCACTATTGATCTGAAAGGGAAGAGGGAAAAGATTGAGTACAGAGTTCACATGGAGGATACACGTAAAACAGTTACGGAGCTCTAGTCTTATTAAATGGCTAAATCCCTAGAACTAAAGAGCAACTCCACCTCCTGCACTTCACCACATGCTTCTCTATACCAAATACTTAAAAGTCTTTCTTCAGGTTTTAGTCTTGCTATCTCATAATGGTACGTAACTACCACAAAGCTCCCACCAAAATGATCTAACCAATTTAACATGGACTCAGTCTAACTTCGGTGTGCAGTCAGGCATAGTGCTCCTTGACTCAGTGACCTTCTCTTTTTAGTCTCATATTATAACTAACCACATACTCCACTTAAATATGTCCAGTTTAAGCAAATGAAGACAAAGCAAAAAGCTTCTAGTCTAGCTGTAGAGGACAGCAGATTTCTCCTCAAATGTGGGTAACTTTTTTTTTTTAAACACCATGATTTCTTCCGTTTAAATATTGCCATGTCAGCAAACTCACTTTGAAAAGCCCAGTCCCAGAATAAATTTGATTAGTACAACACAGGTGTCAAATTCAAATTTAAAAAACATTATTCAATAATCAGGAGAGACCTGTGTTTTCCTATCCAGCATGGACACCAGAATATTTTATAAAGAAGCCACCCCTTTGTCATTTTCCTGCCAGCCCTATTCTACAATATTGCTACAGACACCAGAGATTTCTTCTATCCAAAGTGAACAAGGGAAATCAACATTCTGAAAACATACAGTAGAGGGGAAAAAAAAAACAGATTAGCTACTTACTTGTATCTAAGAAACAACCATTGGAATATCCATAATCCAACTAGTATCATTCCATTTATTTCTGATACAGAAAAAGCCCATTTCACACGATCAATGTAATCAAAAAATTTGTCAGGCAAGGGAGGGCTTAGCTCCTTTGGAGGTACTCTCTCATGGACCACAGTGATCATGACAGTTGTTAGAATCAAGTTGAAGAGAGCATAGACAAAGGCAATGCCTGTTTTCCACCATTCCAGAGGAAATTTGTTCCTAGACTCAGCAGGCATAGCAATCTGGATGTAGTCAGGATATTTCTTTGTTGTTTTTCGCAAGCCATTAGACAAGCCCTTTGGTTTGCTAGTGCCATTTTTGTTCTCTTCACTGACTGAAAGAGTAGGTCGTGAGTAGCCATTAGAAGTGTCATTGTTTTGACCCTCCATATGCTCTTCAAGCTTTGCTGTCTCAATGGTATTCATTCTCACGCTGTATGGCCAAATCAGCTTTATTAGTGACTAATTTCTGGGCTTTCTAAAGTCAGTTATTCCTCGAAGTCCAATGTTCTTGTTCCTAGATGATTTTAATTTCTGTAAAACTCTAAAAAGTGTCCATTGTGCTTTCACTATTCAGGTACTGCAAAGCAAGTCATGAAAACAAATCTTTCTTTCCTCTACAGCTGTATCACCTGCAAAAAAAAAAAAACCAAAACAGATACTGAGAACCTTCAAAAGCAGTAATGAACACTGAACAAATATCTTTAAAATGCTTATTCTTAAGTTCCATCCAACTCTACTTACAAACACAGTAAAAAGGCACACTAGAGAGAGGTGGTTTACTGTGAAATAATTCAAGTCAGTTCCTACTGAGTAACTTTATAAATCTCTGATCAGTTTTGGAATTAGTACCAATTTAGGCTTTTTTATTTTTAAAGGGCAAGATCCACAGACTTTAATGGTCATGACAGCACTTCCTTTATCAATTGTCAGAATTAAGCCTAATCCATGTTTGCAGCAATACTGAAATTTACGTATAGAATTTTATTGCTTAGGAACATGCCATACAAAATATCTCCTTTTTAACCCTAGGGTTGCTACAGATACTAACATGCTTTGTCCACACTGATCAGGTAATCTTGTTAGTCCAAGGTGACAGGACAGAAACCAGAAGGGCACTATAGGATTTCTATAGGATTTGGTTTTGTAAGGCATAAAGTAATTTAGATCCATCTAGAAAATCTACTCGGTGGATAGCTCTATTGAATTTTTGCGGATCTAAATGAGTATTTAAACCAAAACAGTAAAAAAAAAAAAAGAAATGCATCTACATAGCTAACACAGTGCCCACTAAATCATGTCTGAAATTTCAGAAAGCTGAGAAACATACCTCAGGATTAGATTCTTAGTTATGGTCACCTATATGTAGAACAAACTACAAATGGATCTGTGTTTAGCCTTTAGTTACTTTTTAAAAAAATTAAATAAAATTTGGACATATTTTTAACATGAACAAATAGCAAGATTCATTATCGCACAGGATTTTTTCAGGCTGCATTTGTAAATTCAGTAAAGTTTCATTAGATAAAAAAACAGATAAGAGCATACATTTTATAACAACATTTTCTACAAAGAGAAAAGAATGCAGTTCACCTGTACAACACTGACTTTACTCTAGTCAAAAAAAAAAGGCCATTCCCCCCCTCCTGTCTCCAAAGTTCTGTGAAACCACCTACTTACCATAGTTGTGTGTATCATCACACATAGTGTGATGTGCTTATTTTCATTATTCTGCTCAACCCCTACAGCTAAAGTAGTTATTATCAAAGTGTTTGATATCTACCAGCAAATCATAATTCTCTCTTTTTTTCCACCTCAAGTCTCTGCATACCCACCCAGGCTGCCAGTTTGCTGTGCTGTTCATACAATTCAGTCATCATGATGGAAGAAGCTAGAGCTGCCAGTCTCCCTGGTACATCACAGAACTTGGTTTAAGAGAACACAACCCGCTCAGGAAAAAAACTATCCAGTAAGTGACCTCTTGATGGAAAGGACAATCTTAAAACCAAACCAACCACAGAGAGGCAGGTGTTGGTGTTTTGGTCCCTCCCTAAATAGAGAAGACTTAACATGGTCAGTGTGTAAATTCTGATTTCCTGGCTGCTGCTCTTACTGCTGAAAGAGGGAAGGGATAAAAGTTCAGCTCTCAAGTAGGCAAGATTGATACAAATAATACTAAGAGTCAAGAAGCATTTTGAAATTAACCTCTCAGCAGTGTTTCTGAAAGCCACTGTCATTGGCTGACCTTCTTTAAATCCCTACTCAAGGAGTATATGGAAACTGAAACACAAACAAGAGACCTGAACAACTGTCCACCTCCACACACCCCACACCCCCCAAAAAAAAAAACCAAACCAAACACCCAAGAAAACAAGTGGTCATTTCGGGGACTTTCTCTCCCTCTTATGAATCAGACTGTAAACTCTGCTTCACTAACAGAAGGTGATGTTTAACCCTACAGCCAGGAAATGATCTCTCTGATGCTTCCTATGACTAAGAATACTATTTTAGAGCTGCTACAAAAGCAATAACCTTACTTAAAACTGTAGTAGAACAGCATTTCAATTTTCTCAAGTTCTTTTCTTAACACACATTCTTCTACTCCCTCTGTCTACTACAGACAGGCATATGACACAATGCTTAAGTGACAGTAGAGAAATAAATCTGAACCCATCTAATTGCTTAAGTTTCGGAACATAGGTCTGCCTAGCACTCACGTACTAAGTCAAGACCCTTCTTCTCAACAGGATGTTAGTCACTGATGTAGGCATCACCAATCAAAACTTTGCAGATTTTGTAATCTGTGCAGATTTTGTAACCTGCACAGTTAAAACATTTTTAGAATTATGCATTTACTGAAGAACAGAGAGCAACACACTAAGTAGCAACCTTAGTTATTTCCTTCTCTTCCCCACAAAGACCTAATACCACTAGTAACATAAGTAAAAGGAAAATTATTTTCAGATATTTAATCACATCCAAGTAAGCCTTAAAAGTCAAATAGCATCTGAACTACAAATGAGTAACGACCTAACAATCAAAAGTAGAGTGGCATTCAGTGTTTTATATTAACTTATTAAGCAAAGCAATTATACCTACAGCTTTGCAGGAAAAAAAAAGTTGTGTTCCTTCCTGGTACTTTTTGAAATGGATTGTAAGGCATATTGATCTACCACTTCTGATGGCTCATCAAGGTTATTTCAAGCAGAGTGCATACTGCGGTCAAATCTTTGTTTACATTGATAGTCCAAGGTGCTGTACACCATCTCATCAGTGATCAGTAAAACCATAAAGGCTTTCCTTTATAGTACCTTTCCCACCTGTTTCTCCCATAGTCTAAAAGAAAGCAGAAACTCTATTGATGGAAAAGACAAAAAAACCCAAAACATTCTGCTTGAAGCTTTCAGTCCCTCGCTGCCAATCTGACTGGCCAGAGAAGCAACAGATACAGAGCACCTACAACCTAATCATCCTCTGCTACAGGCTGTAAAAGGAGCTCTCCAGAAGTACATAGGTTTTTCTCCCAAGTCCCTGTTCCCAATTCGCTTATCCATCCGAGTCCCCTTGCAAGGAACACAAGGAGGGGTGCATTCCTTTCAGCTTCCACGTTGTCCTTACGTCAGTTTAGGTAAAATATCCTATTGCTTCTTTCGTCGAATCTGGAATGCCACCATATCAAAAACAGGAGATGCCCATAAACTGCTTAGTAGTAGGCCTTAGACTTCTTCAGAAATCAGGCAGCAATGCTTAGACCTGGCCATCTTGCCAACATCTAGGGTCCGAAAATCAAACCCAGTTTGGCTCATCCACTGGGGAAGTCTCAAAGACTTAACACAAAATTGGCTAAGCAACCCAAAAAGATAAATACAATTCCTCTAAGGGATGCAACCAGGTTTTAGGAACTTCTTTCTGGAACTACTTCAACACCTTCTAAAGAAATAGATAAATTCCCTCATCAAGGAGCAAAGCTTCTTAACAAGCAATATGAAAGCAGAAATAATAATTGCCACAAGGAAAAACATATTTCAACGAAAAAAATCTTAAGAGTGAAAAAGATGCAAAAAGCAGCTCAGTTTATCCTGGGCTTCTACTTGCTCCCATGCAAATAGCTCCTTTAGTTTTCTGAATCCCTACTTTACTGTCATTCAAAAGAAACTAGTTGACTGGGAGTACAGCTTTGAGACAAGTTTAAGAAAGCATGTCTGCTTTTGGCTCTTTATGCTAGAGCTAAAGAATAACAAGCAGTTTTATTTAGCTTGTTAGTCATCCAATTTTCACATGGGTCGTTTTCACAAGTTAGCTCACAATTGGTGCTTCTCATCCAGTATGCGGAACTTCTGTATCATTTCTGAAAATATTTTAATTTCTTGAATTTATCAAGGATTTAATAGTCACAATTTGCAGAGGCCTTCCAAATAAGTAGTTCTTAACCCACTGTTCCAAATATGAACAATACTATCGGAACAAGAGCATACAAAACAGCAAGACCCATCTATGCTGACATTAAGGAAAGATGCACACTTGTATGCCAGATGGGAAAGGTTTCTAGGCAGTAGTATTTTCAAACCTCATTCACTTTTGCTAAGATTGGCTCAAACATTTGATACAGCTGTTAACATACTCTTGTAGATGCAGAAAAAGGGCCTGTTAATAAATACTGCAGAAAAAAATTACACAAGCAGAGACAACATAAGAAAGTTACAGTATCACATTATTATCTATATTAGCAGGAAACTGTTAGATCGTTCATATTTTCTTCAAATTTTTAGGACTACCTATGGGACTAGAACTAGAAAAGCAGCCGGGTAGCCTCTGCTACCTTGACAGCAGTGAGTAAAAACAGGCTTTTGGGGTTTTCTCTTTTTATTTTTAAAAGCATTCCAGATCTCAGTTTGTTTTTATAGTATCCCTTCTTCCATGCTGTATGTATACCTCGGAGCATGTAGACCTTTTGGGGGGGAAAAAAAAAAATAATAAAATAGTATCACAAACCAAAACCCAACTGCTAAACCAGAACCCAGTAAAGTGCGTTTAGGTATGCAGAAACAAGACTGAGTTTAATAGCTTTGCTTATCATTTCTATTTCCCTACAGTAAAAATATTTTCAGAGCTGTGTTCATCTTCCAGCTGCACGTTTGTGCTCACAATATATAAATACATACAAAGTGAACTGTATTTTATCTAAAAGTTACAAGTTTATCTACATTCTCTAATAGGTTGCCAACACGTTTCTTGCTGATACGATGCTGAAGTGCAAGTAAGATAAGGCTGTATTACAGAAGTGCTGTTCATTATCACCATATTGTCACTTGCAGTAAGTTTCAACTTTTCAAGCATTAACTGCTTACCCTGTACAAAATTCTTCTCAGTAGTAGAAATAGAGCAGATACTCCCTCTACCCTGAGAGGGGGATTTTGCAATTCTCTCATTTAGGATTACTAAGGTACCAACAGAAGCTGTCTTTTTAAGGACTAAATCCCTACACTTACCCAAATAGAGAGGGAAAGATTCAAGGTTACTAGTTATCTATTTGTATAATCCCAGTTTTACCAGTTCCGTGGAATTCTGTTTCTTCACGCCTCTTACTAGTAAAAAGAATATTAGTTTCCATTTTCCTGGCATTTAGTATTCAGTGTCTTCCACAGCAGCAGCAGGTTTCTGTAACAGTATGTCCCAAAAAACACAAAAAAATATTCCTACCCACATATCTGTAAATTTGTAATTTTTTTGTCCCCCTTAAGAGCACTCGCTAGGATCCCAGTGACTACCTAAGAAAAAAAAAAAAAGTATCTTGGAACACTTATTATGAACACTGCTGAGTAGGTTGCCTTAACTGTGTGAAGGCATCTTGAAACTTTTCAACTGTTTAGTCATCACACTCCAGAAATATTTGGTAATTAAGAGTGTGATGCCCTTTAAGGGTGCTTTGTATCCTGACACCATGACAGACTTAAATTTTCCTCCTGGTTATTTACTCTTATATTTTTAAGAACCAAGGTCCGTGTCTGTTAAATGGCAATTATTTGTTATCTCTTAGTGCTAGATTAACTCATTCTGTCAATAATCCACATGTATATGGCATAAACAAAGGGTATTTCCTAAAACAAAGGTTTTGAGAATGGCCAGAGTCATATCTGTAGAATCAGAAGCGCTAACAGACTAATTCAGGTTAGAAGAAACCTCAGCCTCTGGCCAGGATCAGCTATAACATCAGATGAGGTTACTCCATGCTTCATCCAGCTGTACCTTTTGCACCTCCAAAGATGCACAACCTTTCCAGGCAGCCTATTCTACCACATGGTTGTTCTCACAGTGGAAGTTGTCTTTTTTTTTTTTAAAATCTACTTTTTTTGTACCTACTTCTCATTACAAATTGTCTCCCTTGTGTCTCAGGCTCCCACCATAGTGAAGACCGTGGCCCTGATGTTCATGATGACCTCCTTGTAGGTAAGAAGGGGCTGCTGTTAGGTTCCCTTGAGCCTTCTTTTCTTCAGGCTGAAGCAACCCATCTCCCCCAGCTTCCCCCCCACAGGCAGCGCCTGTCCTCCAGCCTCCTGACCACCCTGATGGTCCCTCCTGTGGGCTTGCTTCCAATTCATGTTTTTTCTGGATCAGGGACCCAAACCCAGACATAGTATTCCAGATCCAGCTAAGCACTGAGCAGAGAGGAATAATCACTTCCGCATGAGAACTGGCTACACTCCTATTAGCTACAGCTCAGGATGGAGTTGGCTGCCTTCGCTGCCAACACACATTGCTAAATCCCTTTTCAACAGAGCCAAAAGAAATACCGTCCTTTTTCCAACAGGCTAAGGACTCCCTTACAACTTCTTCACTCCAGAAAAATGAGATTAAGACTAAGCCTTCTTCCTACTTAAACAGGCTCGTTTTGGAGAGGATGGATTCAGTATTTCAGATCTGGACAGAAGAGTCTGCTAACCTGAATTGATACTTAGGCTCCGAATCAACTGCTTTTGAATAGAGGCGAAAAAAGGTACTTTATCACTGCATATCTTGTAGCATTGCAAAGAAACGTTAGGCTTGTGTCCTTTTTTCCATTCATCAAAAATTACTATTGTAAACACTCCAGAAAGAGCAAAGTCACTGTACTACCTCAGTCTTATCAGGCAAAATAACTCCCCCAGAGTGCCGAAAGAAACCTCTGGATCATCAACCTTTTATGCAGTTTGTTGTCTGAGCATCTCGGGCTTCTCACTGCCAATTGCTTTCAATCAGCTATAGCTTCGCAGACACTGCTGAAGAGCCACTCGGGATTCTTCTCAAAAAGACAGCAAGGTTTAAACTTTCAAGAGCCTAGCAGCACACCTGATGCCCCATGTCCTTTCTGGCTCACTGAAAGAGTTGCCGATTACTGACCTTGGTAGGGGGGCCCAGCACAGAAGGCAGAAATGTTTTTGACTGTTTTTGTGAAATCCTCCACCTAGTTACAGAGGGTAAAGGCTGCACTTCATAATGGAAAGTCAGACCCAGAGATTAGTCACCACTTTCGGTCCAGGGCAGTGAGCAGTCACAGTGACTAATGTGTGCTTTAAAGTGACTCAGCTACAGCTTATCAGCTATCAGGCAGCTAGAAGGAGGAAGTCACATACTTAGAGTAAATTTATCAGCGATACACCCTAAAAATACTTGGGTAATTATTAAGAGCATAATGCCTGTCAAATTTTTCCCCTGTGCTACTCCCAAAAAGCAGCAGCGTCTACTCCAACATAAGAGATCACATTTATGAGAACATTCTTTAGTATTTCCTGCAGCAACAAGAACTCTCTTCCTAAAAATTTAAAGTAGTGAGAGGACAACTAATTGCTTAGATCTGCACAACATTTTCCAACATTAGCAGGTAGCAAGTAAGGAATACACGTGCCAGTTTTACAACCCAGAGAAAAGCTATTTTAGCACTGAAGTATATACAGAGGTTTGTACCTCCTAACTCACATTTAACAAAAGTCAAATACAGACACTAGTCCTTGCAAGGCATATGATGTTAAAGAGACGACCATTAATGTAATCCTCATCTAGCAATAGGAGAAAGATACCACATGAAGACTTAAGACAGGGCATATTTAAAACTGATTAGTATCACACTATAACCTAGTTTCACACATCCCTCAGTTCGATTGGCACATTACAAATTACAGATCTCTACATAGGAACAATACTTGCTGTGTGCAGAGGCTCGAGCAATGAAAACATCCCTTGTCAGAAGCATTAATATCTTCCACCCCCCAAAAAAACCCCACAGCCAAACAACCACCTCCTAGATAGTTTTCAGCTTGCTCAGCTCTGATGTAGCTAATATTCATCAAGCTTTCCAGGCAGCTAAGAGGGGATGACAGAGCCACAACACGTCCCCTATGACTGACTGTAAACACACAGATGGGCTCAAACTGATCATGAAACATGAGCTGCTCCACTATTTTGGTCTTCCCCTCTGTCTTCTTGCCACAACTACCAGTTCCTAACCTCACACACCACCAAGCAGCAACAGCATACAGCTCTCACATCACAACCAACACCCCCAGTAAAACAGAGATGGGAATACTCAGTCCTCTTTTTCAAGCAATTTGTTCACAAGCTCAGACACCTAAATTTATGTACAACTCACATACTGAATATTCATTTCCCTCTCACTTTTCTTCCCCCCAGCTTTTCATGTCAGACTTTCAGAAGTAAAACAGGGGAAGTTTGAGTCTAACACCAAGAACTTCAATGGCTACCATGATGAACCCACACAGATGTTTATATAGGGGAGTAGAACAGCACAGAAACCTTTCAAGGTACATTATTCAAGCTTCCAGTCTACAATAACCACAATTAAGTTTGTAGAGCAGCTCTGAGGACTAGGGGGTGTCAGTGGATAAAAAGCTCAACACGAGCCAGCAACATGTGCCTCCAGCCCAGAAAGTCAACCGTATCAAAAGCAGCATGGCCAACAGGTTGAGGGAGAGGTGATTCTGCCCCTCTACTCTGCTCTGTTGAGATTCCACCTGGAGTACTGTGTCCAGGCTCAGGAGCCCTCAGCACAAGAAGGACATGGACCTGTTGGAACAGGTCCAGAGGAGGGCCACGCAAATGATTAGAGGGCAGGAGCAACTCCCCTATGAGGACAGTCTGAGAGGAATGGGGTTGTTCAGCCTGGAGGAGAGAAGGCTGCAGGGAGACCTTATAGCAGCTTTCCAGTATTAAAAAGGGGGCCTACAAGAGAGACGGGGAGGGACTCTTTATCAGGCAGTGTAGTGATAGGACAAGGGGTAACGGTTTGAAACTAAAAAAGGGTATATTTAGATTAGACATTAGGAAGAAGTTGTTTATTCTCAGAGTGGTGAGACACTGGAACAGGTTGTCCATAGAAGTGGTGGATGCCCCATCCCTGGAGGTGTTCAAGGCCAGGCTGGACGGGGCTTTGAGCAACCTGGTCTGGTGGGAGGTGTCCCTGCCCACAGCAGGGAGTTTGGAACTAGATGATTTTTAGAGTCCCTTCCAACCCAAACCATTCTGTGATTCTACATAACTGGGTTTTTTTCACTGAAATTCTACCCATCAAGTTTAAGCACTACACAGTTAAAACTGTCCAAAAAAAAAAGTCATCACACCCTAAGCTTCCTATGGTCTTCAACTTGAAGAAGTGTTCCATTAGCTCAACATTTTCTATTAATAGAAGAAAATACTTTCCACATTATGCTGACAAGAAAAAACATTTCCTTTTTATATTATTTAATTAGTCAGGGGAGAAGACACTGTTTAGCTTTAAATACTAAACACTTAAGTGCTATGCTCTTCAACACTTCCTTCTTCATTTTTGTTTCTGCCACAGACTGACAAACAGAACACACGTTTCCTTAGAATTCTCTCTTCTCCTGTCTGGCACGCTATCTCCCCACAATACTGGGTATAGCTGTTAAATAAAGTTTCATAAGGATGGTAACAGTAGGACAGCAGTAGAAGATAATTACAAATATCACCCAAATTCTTTCTGTAATATCTTTCACAGACATTTTGCTATCTCCATTTGAGTCTCACCCTATAGGTCAGAAGAAGAGTCCAAGAATATCATTAATGTGTTTTTACTGCCGCTCACGGAGCTACTATTTACCTCGGTACCTAACTAAACATCTCCAAAGTAATTCAAACTGCTCTTCATTATTCCCTGCTAACCTGCAGCTTTTGGCAATAAATGTTTTCTAGCCTCTAGCTTTTAACAACCCTGCATTGAACATCACCACAATAACGAAATCTATTTATGCCAAGCCTCTCATGAGGCTCAGCATAGAGGCTTTTACCATTCACCACAATCCTTTCATTTGTTTTTCTTTGCCTTCTCACCTAATAGTCAAATAAGTTTATTGCTTTTTTTAAAGCTTTTAAAAAGGATTTAAGGAACCAAGTCAGTCAGAAAGGATTTAAAGAACAAAGCCAGTGATCCTCATCCTGAATTCCTATTTGCTAGAACTGCAAAATTAAAGCTATTCCCACAAGAAAACAGCCAAGTACCACCTTCAGCACTGCTCCTAGAAAAGCCATCATTAGATTCTCTGCTTGTATAGAATCATAGAATAGTTGGACCTTTAAAGGTCATCTAGTCCAACCCCTCTGCAATGAGCAGGAACATCTTCAACTAGATCTGGTTGTTAGAGCTTCATCCAATCTGGCCTTGAATGTTTCGAGGGACAGGGCATCTACCACCTCTGGCACACCTGTGCCAGTGTTTTCACCATCCTCATTGTGAAAATATTCTTCCCTATACCTAGTCTAAGTCTTCCCTCTTTTAGCTTAAAGCCATTACCTCTTGTCTTATCACAACAGGCCCTGCTTAAAAGTTTGACCCCGTTTTTCCTGTCCACATCCTTCTTGTGCTGAGGGCTCCAAAGCTGGACAACACAGTACTCCAGGTGAGGGTCTCACAAGACCAGAGTAGAGGGGGAGAATCACCTCCCTCGACCTGCAGACCACGCTTCTTTTGATGTGGCCCAGGATATGGTTGGCTTTTTGGGCTGGAAGCACATATTGCCAGCTCATGCCCAGCTTTTCATCCACCAGTACTCCCAAGTCTTTCTTGGCAGGGCTGCTCTCAATTCCTTCATCCCCCAGCCTGTACCAATACCAGGGGTTGCCCCAACCCAGGTGCAGGACCTTGCATTTGACATTGTTAAACCTCATGAGGTTCACACAAGCCCACCTCTGAAGCCTGTCCAGGTCCCTCTGGATGTCAACCTGTCCCTTGGGCAGGCCAACCACACCACTCAGCTTGGTGTCACCTGCAAATCTGCTCAGGATGCACTCAATCCCACTGTCTGTGTCATTGATGAAGATATTCAACAGTACTGATTCCCTGAGGGACACCACTTGTCACTGATCTCCATCTGGACATAGACAACTGTTTTGTGGCATCTATATCTCTTCCATGCACATACAGCATGACTGAAAAGGTATAAAGGAAATTAATAATTGAATCACTGGAGTTACACTGATCTTACCCTACCAATCGGTAAAATACGGTGCAAAAGTACTGAGGTTACTCCAAATCTCCACAGAATGCTTTTAGAATACACTGTACCACGTACTTCTGGTAGCAACTTCCATTCTGCAAGCTACCTATTATGCCCAAGGAAGGCTTCTAGTCCTCATTGACCCTGTTATCTTTAGAAGTATAGCAAAGCAAATGATCACTCAGACTAATCAGGCATGAATGTGAGGTGCAAGTGTAAGCTGGCCAATCAAACTGTCTGCTAAATGGCATTTGTATCAATTGCACAGCATGCTGCAGAAAAATATTGTTTATTTTCCATTTCTTTGTTTAAAGACTTAAAGACTTAAATTTTGAATTAAGATACTATTTCCACAGAAAAAACACAAGCTGGAACCCAAGTCCAGTTCTGACACTCATCTGAATGTCCATGAGAAATCTTGGGGGCAGGGAGAGAACAGGACGGGGGGAGGAACAGACACAATGGACATGGGATGGGGGACAGGACAACACAGAAAAGGTGTTTCAAAAAGGACACTTAGAAAAAGTTATTTCTAAATATACGTAATAGTTCTTGGTCACATTTCTACTTGGGATCTTAGAGCTCTAAAACTTCTTTTTAAACAGAAAGCATTTTAAAGCATTCTTATCCCATGACCAGTCAGACATCTATGTATGCACTGATTTGGGAGAAGAAAGGGAGGATACAAAGAGGCATCACGTAGAATAGCTGAAGTGTGGAAAGACTGTAACTACAAGGTGACAAACAGATTCTATGAACTGTTTCCAAAAAAACACACTGCAGCAGCCAGAACCGCATCTGACAAAACTGTTTAAGACAATAAAGTCTCATGCCTAGACTCACCAAGACCAGTGATATTCTGAATGTGTGCTAAATAACCATGGTGTACAGTAAATAAGTGGTGAATCAACTAATTCCATGTGATCGGTTACAGAAGTCTAAGGAAAGAACTAAGTGTTCAACTGGAACTAGTGTAACCAGTTTTAAAAGATGAGAACACAGAACTTGGCAAAATCAGGGCACAGTAAAAAACAATTACTCTGGTCTACCAACCACTGTCTTCTCGTGAAGAAGGGCATCTGGTTACATACTGCTATTGCTGCTGTGCTCCTGCATGAATCTTCCTCAAAAATACCAATTATGCCAAAAGAGATTCGCATGTGTCAACTAGAACAGTTCACACACTGGCTTTAGAAGTAACCTTCTGACTTTAGGGCAAATTGACAAAATCTAAGAGAATTACTGTCTAGAGCAGAAATTGAAAGCTAAGAACTATAGCAGCTGGGATTTCAAGAGCTTTCATCTACATAGTAGTACAGCAATCCAGGGCACTTGTTAAGGTACCTGCCTAGCTAAACACGGGCCAGCACAAGGACTTGCAGAATCTAGCCTCTGCTACAATCAGCGGTTCCAGGAACTGCTGCTGCATGGCCATTTTGCAGCAAGAGCCATTGCGCAGACATCTGCTCTTAATTACTCTCCTCAGGGATAGTATCATCTTGCCAGGAGTAGGGACAGTGCATCCAAATATCAATGGCACCAGTACTACTACTCTAAGAACTCACATCTATTCTAGAGATAGCAAAGGGCATGAAGGGAGGTCTCATAGGGACTTAATCTAGGAGGTCAGCCATGCAAATTTCACTTGATAGTCACTATTTTAGAACTAGATAACTTTACAATTTAATAGCTGCATAACTGAAGCACAGACGAAAACACTTCACAACATGACAAGGACAATATTAACGCGTGAATACCACACCTTGCATGACAGACATTGTATAATAAGGAACACCTCCACAGTAGCAATTACAGGACTGCAAAGGAGAGAGACAAAAGGCCTCTTGACTAACGCAGACCAATTAGGAACAAAAGACACATGTACATTAGGCTACAACCCTAGTATCTGAGTCTTACTAAGATGTTAATGACAGCTGGGACAGCTCGAGAAGACGCCCTGAAACATTCTACACTAATCCCAGCCCGTGCAATCTCTTAAAATTGCTTTATCAAGACAAGATACAAAGATGGGGCTGGTTCAGGACTTGCCATACAAGCTGCCATCCAGAAGGGCACCTTTTATTTAGCTGTAAGCAGAAGTCAAGCTGGGATAACAACAAATTCCACCCCATGTTAAGCTGCTCCACTCCCCTCAGTGCAGCAGTAATAATTAGAGTTACTTCATGCAGTCTAGGCCATGCAAATTTAACTCATATTACAAGTCAATGTTAATTTCATTTAACTGCATGAAGTACAATTATCTCTACTGTATTTCTGTATAAACAAAGATAGTGGATCACAAGTTACCCATGTGTGTGTTGTTTATTTTTTTTAAAAAGAATGGACACGATTTATCTAAAGTCCCAGAGCTAATCTATTTCCCTCCCCCACCAATGCTTTGGCTTTTAAGTCTTTTTCTGTTTTTTAATAACCAGAAGCTTTTTTAATAGTATGTACATATGAAAAAAGCTTAAAGAGAAACTGTTGGGAAAAAAAGACTTTATATCGCGAGGAATGCAAAATGCTGCTCAGGCATAACACATAAATTGAGTTAGAATTTTGCAGTTTAAGTCCTTCAGAAAGCAGAATCTATGCCCTACAGCAGATACATTATCCCTTCCTAAAACTTTCCAGATGAGTTTCCATCATTCAGTACCTAGACACTAGAAACAGGCTTTCTGCATAGCAGTGTTAGTATTCCAGCAGAGGCTGGGAAACAAGTCCGCCTGAAAGTCACATCCAGCCTCTGAGCAAATCCAATTTCCTTTTATTTAAGATAACGCATATTGTGAACTGCCTTAAGTACTGAATACTCAGATGTGTGGGTCATAAGCAGAAAAGGAGTGTCACATCTTTTGAGTAAAGACATCTTCCAAAGCCAAAAACATTTCTTCCTACGTTTCTAGGATAGCTATATTAAAGCATACACTCAAAAAAAAAAAAGTGGTATCAACTCTGAAGTAGTCCAACACAGTAATTAACTATCCTAGTCTAAAAAGGGCTATTCAGAGAAACCTCTCGGCTTCCCAAAGTTTCCTCATGTCTGACAAAGATTTATGAAACAGTCTTGGACAGAATTGAGACCTATTCAACTCTGCTTCTATGGTGCAACAGCACAAGCCCTACAAAGGCACAAGCTGTGATCTCTTTTCTGCAAGGAATCAGTCAGGGCAGTCACCTGAAGTGTCCAGGGTCACAATTAAATTTCTTAAGCATGTTCAGGCACCAGGAACACTGAATACTCACACGTACCCATTGAGACACTTTCCAGCAAGAACTCAAGTTTCCACTAACCCTCAACATTTGAGCTAGAGCAGGGACTTCAGAGCAGACAACTTAAAACAAACAACAAACTAGGGAACAAGTTACTATGTAGTTTAACTATACAAACCATTTTCATCACACAGGAGGCAGAATAACACAAGACAAGAGGGTGCTCACACGACTACGTACTTTCTCTGAAGTAGAAACTCCATTCTGAACTGTTAGGTAAGAGGCTGCGTGTGTTCAACATGTAACGAATCTATTTGAAACACAGCTTGATTGTCTGCAAACATACTTCACAGGCAGTCACTCTATAGGTGCTGCCTGGCTAAGAGGTAAACAAAGATAAAAAGCTCCCCTCAGACAAGGCTAGACTTAAGTTACATCAGGCTGTACATTAAACATTAGGCCAAAACCCTTTAACTAGTTTTGATACCTTGATCTCCTCAGGGAGAAGGTCCCGTTGAGCTAACGTATAGGTCAATTCAGGAGTACATCTGGCTTACATGCCTTCAGCTCCCCCAACATACTTGCTTTAGGTGAAGCATTTCAATCTGTTCCCTCAGACTAAGTCTGACATTTTGCTCACAACAAGTCTGTGTCAAAGACAGATTTAGCAGAGAAATAAGCAGCAGCCACTTCAAAGTTCAAACAATGCCCAAGAAATTCTAAACTAAGAAAGTAGAGAGGTTTTCTAGATGTACATGTACTTCCAATTCACATACCTGGAATTATGAAGTGACACAGCACTTCCAAAGAAAAAAAAACCACAGAAAAAAAAAGGAAGCAGAGGCTGCCTTTGCTCTTTAACTTGATCTATGAACTGTCCTAGACTTACAGGACTCATAAGAGAGGAGATATGAGATGTGGAAACAAGAGTGTCTTAAAACATCCATAGTAGAGAAAGACAAAAAACCATCCTAAATAACAATACATTTTCTGCCTACTAAGACAGTCTATTACTCCATTGAATCTCACTATTACAAATATACAACAACAAAAATACTGTGTCCTGCAGTTTACAAGCCTTTTGATGAAAGGCAAATGGCTTGTAACCTGATTCTAATTGAAAACACTATAGAATATTGCTATAAATGCATGTGTAAGTAGATTTTTCATGTTCCATTTCCAGCAATGCATAACTGAATCATAAGCTATGTAATATCAGTCTAACATCAGCCAATACAAATGACTTAAAACAGAGTAAGCATTTTCATAATAGTAAGTGTCATGGAGGATTAATCAAGATAGTAGTTCTTCAACCAAATTATGCAAGTCCTAAGTACAATACTCCTCTTGTAGCCGTGCTTGAATTGCTATACAGACTTTGTAAGCCAACAACCTTTTCTCCAAATACGTGCATCACAGTTGGATTTTGACTAACCTGTTCCCTTAAACACACATTCTAGAAAGGCTAGCAGTGCTAAAAGCTTTGTGTCCAGTTTCACTACAACAGGATGCAGGGGGAGAAAAAGAAGAAAGGGCACATGCACGGGCACTCAAAAAAAGCTGCAGGTCAGGTAAAAGAACATAGTTCTAGTGTTTGCCGTTAATGCAGCACAACAGAACAGAAAGCTCCTGCTTTCCTGCAGCTCTCCTCTGCACTCCAGGCCTTTGAGGGGGAATACTGTCCCATTTTAGCTTCAGTCATTCAGTACTGAGCTCCTCAAATGTAAGAGCTGTAGAGTTTATTCCAAACCCTGCAATGTTGAAGATTTTATTTTAAACTTTCTCGAAGTCCAAATTAAGAATAAAGAAAAAAAACCAAACTATTTACAGGAACATTCATCCTGCAGAGTAAAGCTAAGCCAGGTGTCTACTTACCTTGCTCAGATTTTCCAGTGACTAGAAAGCAGTGTACACAGGAAAGCACAAGCTGCCTGCTATCTACAAAATTATGCTTTTTTAAAATGAAACACTACATATCAATGAAAAATGCTTTTAGAACTAGACATGTAATCATTTAGATTTTTTTTTTTAGAGCTGAAAATTTCTTTAGCCCAACTACTTTAGCTTCGGCATTTGACAGGCACCGTGCCCTGTCCTGTCGTTGGTCACCTGTGATGTATTTCATCTTTCTAACTTCTAAGGTCAATACAAGTTACTGACTTTTACCATAGACATAGCCTAGTTGTCCTACACAGAAGAAAGGACTACTTACCATAATACTTATGCTTGCTTATGCGTATGAAAATAGCTTATCCAATTTCTTAAGAACTGCGTAGAGGAAGCTAATGACCATGGTTACCAAAAAGAAAAAGCTACCCTCAGTGGAGAGAGCTTGGCATTCAACTATATAGCATGTGTAGTGTTCAATTTCATGGTGCTAAACACTGCTAAGATGATGAATTTTAAATAGCATCTGCAAATTCAGGATACAATCACTGCAGCAGACAGAAGTTTAAACCCGTAACACTCAACTCTGCAGTAAGTTGTCTTCATATTAACTTCCAAGGTCACTATGGCACCTTAGGAGCAATGCCTTTAATACTTCTTGCTTCAAAGCCAAGCAGGATGCCACAGCCCTTCCTCTCAAGACTGATATCCATCATGAAAGTTAACATATTTATAGGAAAACAGCTAAGAAAAGTTGTTTTTCTATTTCAGAGCATGATCACTTTCAATAGTCAGTACAGGATCCAAATCATTTCAGTCAATCCTCTTTCTCACAGGATGGTAAGAGACACAGTTTCACTTTGGAAGACCACCTTTAGCTTTCTGGCATTCTCTCCACATCAAGCAGAGTTCTTCATTTTGTTCTGTTTTTTCAAAGCCACTCCCTATAGCTACATGCAAAATATACATATGCAGCAAAACAGAACAATCCTGTGAAAACACAGCAGGCTGAGCATCTGCACTTCTTCAACAGTGCAGCTGAACAAATGTCTTTAAGTTGGCCTTGCTATTTAAGTAAAATCAAATTTTGTGCTCATAATGAGCCTCTACAAGACTAAAGTGGTATGCCAGAAGACAGGAATGAACTCTTGTCCAGTGACACACTGAAAATGGTATATAAAAATCAGAGTGAAATCAAAGGAAGGCAAAGTTCAGGCTTCTGAGAATGGCACTGTGAAGTGCTCTTACATAGCATACTTACAGGTTAGTACGGTATTATGAAAATAGGAAAAAACACAAGCTTTGGTAGGAATTTTGCCAGGCTTCTTAATACACAGCAACTAAACATGAGTTCATTTTTAAAGCTACAACATACTGATAGTTTCTGTACACTCCTGAAATAGGTGAGTTTCCAGAAAAACTAATAAATACAAATTAATCCAAAGTAGATCCATAGTAATGAATTTCTCAGCTTTAACAACAACAAAACTTCTCTTTCAGTATTTCAGTTTAAATGCTTTTGGTTTGATACTGAAATTGTAATACCCGAATTTGAACCAGAATAACTGGCAGAGGATGAAAGACTGCTACATTAAGCACTGTTAGGACAGTAACACAGCATTCTGGTTTTTAAAATGTCCTTTTGAGGCAGCGGCAGCGATGGAAACAGTTTGCTTCAATACAATCTGTATTCAGTGTCAAACCAAGACATGGGCAGTGGTATTTGGCACCCTTATAAAACACCTACAAACAGCAAATGCTGTTTCCCATTCACAAGGTTGATGTGGGGGAAGTGGAAAAAAAAAAGATCAGATGAGCTGTAATTACTGTAGAAAGTTATTAGACCTATCAACGAGCTATGGGATTATATCGCACCCTCCATATGAAAACAGGATTTACAACTATGAGGCATGACTTTCTCTGCTGCTGTTTCTCTTAGCAGATTATGTCAACTAAACGTGGAGACTGTCTCCTTATTAAGGTCTGTTCTGCTAACCAACTGCCCAGCGCCAGAGTGAACATAAGCAGGAACTTGGGTGTGTGCGTAAGTAAACATTTTGTCACTGTTATGTACATTTAACATAACTGAAACTAATTGTAAGAAGTCATTCAGCACTCATCACACAACGTAAGACCCTAGGAGGCTAAGCAGAATAAAAGCTCTAAAAAGAGAAAAACTAAGAAAGGCAAGCATATTTTAACAGGAAAAACTTTAAAAAAAATAATCAGTGAGAGCTGATCAGAGAGACTTCTTAATAAAGGAGTATCATAGATGCAAGGGTTCAATTAAGTATATACTGGGGAGGGAACACACACACAAAACACTTGTAGTAACACTTCAATAAAGGAAAACCATTACCTTTTGCTTAGGGCTTAAAGGGTCTTACAAGACCCTTGCTTTTAGGGTCTTAGAAGATCCAAGTTCTAAGACAGGCTCTGGCCAGAGGCTTGTTCTTTGAGGCTGAAGAGATTCCTGCACTCTGGCAAGGTTACAAACTCCCATTTATTTTACAGTTAACCAAGATTTTAAAAAGAAAAACAAACCAAACAACCAAATTTAAGTTCTAGTATTAGAGGCACTAACACCAGAGATCTGCAATCAAACCAACAAGAAAACCCCACCCTCCCATAAGCTATACTCTACAAATGCAACCTCCAGTAACTTTTGCTACTTCACAGTGACACTTTGCCACCAGAACTTGCATAAAGACTAGAACTGCATGAACATACTAGTATGATTTAACCTGTATCAGTACTTAAAGCTTTGTCCTTGGAACATTCAAGTTTGCAATAGTAGCAAGACTGACCTGGGCCTAAGACACCAACAGAGACCCTGGGCAAAAAGATCTCTCCCAAATGACTAAAAGTTACATAACTTTACACGGGACACACTAGTTTATGACAAGCAACAGGTAAACCTGCCTCTGAGGCATCTTATTTCCACGAAGAACATTACCAACTCCTTGGGGAGTTTCTGAAAAACCAGTGATTAAAAACTGCTGCAGGCAGTTTCTATGTTCTCAGATGGGGAATTAGAATGAATATTATTTAGCCCCCTAGTTTTGTTTTGCTCACCTCATTCAATTTCTTTCATGATGTCCATCCCTTTCATCATCAAAGAATCATTACTATAATTGAAGGTACATATTTAAGCATTATTTGTACTCCAAGCTTTCCTGCTCAGTTTTGGCCATAATAGGCTTACGTCTTATCTAAGAAATGGAATTCAACTCTACACACTCAGCTTGAGATTTCAGATTACTGATAAATTCATTCAGGATTCCTTCTGATTTAAGTTTAGCTGTTCTTAAGCAAAAGCGTCCCTAAGTGCTCCACATCAGTTCAGCTTAAATCACCCAAGTTAGCTGATGCAACTTGCCAAAACATTCAGTGCTGCACCCAAGAGGCTCAGCATCTTTTCCTCAAGGAAGAACAGTTGTACAACCCTAGTTCCACTTTGCATCAGTAATCGCAGACACATAAAAACACTGCAAAGCTTAGTGTGAAGTTTACTGCATTGCACAGGATTCTACTAAGATTCAGCCTAAAGAAATCAGAATATAGAGAGAAAACAGAACAGCAAGAAATTAACTGTTTTCTTTGAGAATTTATACCTGAACGGTGTTTTATTAAGAACCATTCTATTTGCAATTATTAACTCAACAGCTTCAGATACTCTGACAAACTATTTTAATTTCTTCATCCATACGACAGACTAGACTTCGATATTTTTAATGCCAGACTACAAACAAGAGGATCCACGCTTGACACTGCATATTTTGAAAGGGACTTCACACACAGTAAGGCAGGAAGTCTTACTCAGCAACCACAAGCATGACCTTAAGGCAGAGGAGTCCCCTTGTATTACAGGTACTACATGCATGTTAGCTAGAGGACAAGTAACAGGTTTTCCTGAAGCTGCTTTAGTTTTAGTACATAGTTTAGTCCTATTAAAATTCATATCAACAGCTGAAAAGAAGACTTTCAAAACCAGCTATAGTGCTAAGTGGTACTTTATTCTTTGTATTACACACACCACCACACAAGAGCTATTCTGGGGAAGAGAAACAGTGATAACATATGCAAATGCCCTCATGTAGGAGACTCTTGCAGTTACTAAAAGTTCTAGAGCCTCACTAAAACAGTCAGAAGATTCAGTACAGTTAAGAAATGTCTTTCAAACAGGTGCAGAATGGACAAGACAGAGCTAACTGTGTTACATAAAACTGTCCCATCAGCAGCTCTTAAAAGTCTTCAGCATCTGCTGGGACAGTGGTGCCTGGATGCCTGACATTCTTAGTGTTCGCAGCATCTTTGGGGACAGTGGTGTCCATGGTACAAACAATTCTCCCAGCAGACACAGATCTCTGAAGACAGTGGACGTAGTGTTACATTAATCTTCCCAGCATCTGTTCAGACCACTGCAATACCATATCCATACTAAATAAAATGTCACAGCTTCTGTATTGTCCACTCCCCACAAAGAGCATCAAAGAACACTGTAGGCCAAGAGCCCATCAAAATTAGAAGAAAATGTAAACAGAAGATGTATGCACTTTTATTACAAATATCTGCATCTTTAAAGTCCATTTCTATACTAGGAGACATATATTGAGCCATTTCTTTAAAAAACTTATTTTACATTCCCATGTCCTTTAGAACAAAAATACTAACTTTTTAAATCTATAAATTGTTTCAATATTATTTTTTTTTCTGTAAATCCTTAAAAAAAAAATCAATACATTACTTTCCAACCTTCATACTCTTATTTGGTATACTAATACACTCTAAGTAAAGAATTCTCCGGTTTTCAGAATGAAAGCTACGTGAGATGAAGCCTCTTATTCAGCTGCCCCAGAGACAAGGACGCACATGTGGGGAGTTTTTCTGAGGGTTTTTTTTTTTTGTTGTTAGTTGGTTTTGTGGTTTGTTTTTTTTTTTTTTAACTCAATAAGAAAATATTAAGCTTTCCATGATGCTCATTATATCTATGATATAATACTTCTGATGTCTACTCAGAACATTAAGGTTTGACTTCAGAAGAAAACTAGTTTATGAGAACAGGATTGTTAAGCCCTATCACTTTTCTGTTTTACAACGTTAAACTTATCAGATGCTTTATGACCCAGAAAAACAGATGTCATCAACATACCAAGTATGGCACAACATTTAAAATTTAGGGGTACATAAATTGGTAATGTGAATCTAGAATGACTTTAAGAATTGGAAAAAAAAAGATCTATCTTTTCTCTCTTCAAGTTCTCATTTCTCTATTGTGTAAGTTCACTTCAAGGACAGTACAGAAATCAATCTCATTATGGGCCTTTATCTCCATACTATTGTCATCACCTTACAATTTCACCTAAAGCTTCCCCCCATCACCACTTTAATTCGTCAAAATACCCCCTGTGACTGCACATGCTACAGAGGGTACACTTGAATATTTTCATGAAGAACAGAGACACGGGTACATGCTTCTCTAAAATCAGTCATGGATTATAAATTATTACTGAAAAGCATTGTAAATCATATCCAAAGGGGGGGGAAAAAAAAAAAAACCACAAACAAACAGAAGCAAGCACTTTGACCCTTCCAGTAAATTGAATCCTAGATCATTTACGTTAGATTAAAATAGTTAGTTACTGGTTTCATAGAGAATAAGTACTTGAGGCTATACAGTCTCCAAAAACCTGCCCAAGTAAGAATACACATAAGCAACTACATTAATTTTAAGTTAAAAAGCAATTTGTTTTTTTAGGCTAACTATTTAATAAATGCAACTTAAAGTGAAGCTTGCCAAAACTCCCGTAAGGCCTGCTGTCTCAGAAAATATACACCTGCTCGGTTTATTCCAATATCTCTATGGAACCAGTCGCCTATATAATAAAGCATGTATAAATTAATAGCTGTAGAGTGGTTTGAGAGTTGGTAGATACTTGATTTTCTAAGGTCTTAAAAAAAGACTAATCAAATTATTAGACAAAGATTAAACTAAACAACAGCTAGTCTACATTGTATTCTTGCAGTTTCATTACCTTGCCAGAAGATTATGCATTAACTACTTTTCACAAAGATTTTGAGCTAAATTTAAGCCAGAAGCCATGCAGTGTTAATAGAAATGTACTCTACCACTGTGTCGAAAAAGTCTAGTTTAGCTGCACTTCAGGAAGTTTAAGAGTGGCTTCAGCAGAGCAGACATACAGCAACAAAATACCAAACAAACCCTACAGAAACGCACCTTCACAACACCGTTACGGTCCTTATAGTAATCCTTTATCTCCCTGAGCTGAAATCAGGCATTTTGAAGCCCCCTCCTGTTCAGCTGGGTACGTGGCACTGCTTTAAGTGGTACGCACACGTTTCCCTCATCAAAATCACACAATTTTACTGGCAGATGCTTAGTTTGCTCCATGTCATGTTCCACGTTACTAGCAAATACTTAGTTTATTCCACACGTTACATATTTGTGAGAGAAACCAATACAAGTGCCCTCCTTAATTAGAGAGGCCTCTTCAAGGGAAAAAATTAAGACTATTTTTACAGGTGAAATATACATACTCTAGAAAGGGAAGAGGCCGCAAGTGCAGGACCGCTCTCCCCAGTCTCTGTCCAGTTCACACGTAGGGGTCTTCTGCGAAAGAGGTTCCCCGAGCGCCCATCCGCGGTACACCACGCTTTTAATCCACCTGTGCCCTTCCCAACTTACCTAACTCGGCTGTACATGCGAAAGCTGGCACTGCTGGCGGTTCCTTCTCTAAAGAGGCAACTGGAAGTCTTTTTTTTTTTTTTTTATTTTATTTGGAGCCTCGGGGCTTTGAGGTGTGGGGCTGTGCAGTTCCTTACGGCCGGCCGGACACTCCCACCGCCGAGGTGGCCGCAAACGCAGAAGCGGCTAGAAAAGTTCGCCACAATCTCTACCTTTCCCCCTGCAATTCGCTCCTCTGGCGGCCTCGGGCTGCTCTTCTCCTCCTCCTCCTCCTTCCTGGTGAAAGGGACCGACTGGCTTTAAGGGCGTCATGCGGAGGCGACACTTCTCGCGGAGGTTTCCTGCCTCAGCGGCGGGGCGGCCGGCAGCGCTCCCCGGCTGGAGGGCGGCTCCCGGGCGGGGAGGCGGGG
>JAOXNO010000033.1:25146947-25182221 GCA_028565335.1 Limnodromus scolopaceus
CTGTTCCAGTGTCTCACCACCCTCACAGGAAAGAACATCTTTCTGGTATCTAATCTAAATCTCCCCTCTTTAATTTAAAACCATTACCCCTTGTCCTGTCACTACACTCCCTCCTAAAGAGTCCCTCCCCATCTCTACTGTAGGTCCCCTTTAGGTACTGGAAGGCTTCTATAAGGTCTCCCTGGAGCCCTCTCTTCTCCAGGCTGAACAACCTCAGCTCCCTCAGCCTGTCTTCATAGGGGAGGTGCTCCATCCCGTGCTTTTTTTTGTATGAAACAAGGCTTTGGAAAAAATAGAGTGCAGGTACTTACTTGACAGAAGCTGTAGGGGGGAAACAGGAGATCACGGAACAATAGAAATAAATCCTAGTTTGTTGCCTCTATCTGCAAGTGTGAAAATCAAGGTGATTCTAGGAAACTGCATCAAGCAGAAGTATGGGAAATATTCTCAACCGCTTTAGGAAAAGAAGTAACATTTTTGGAAACAACTAGGAGATCAGAAGAACGATGCCAGGCAGCTGAAAAGGCTTATTAAGGCTTTTCTGTAACATCACAAGAATTTCCGGATATGACATTCAATGCATGAAAATTAAGAGGAGACTGCTTAGCTCTAACAATTATCACAAAGTTAACTGACAGTTGAACTGACCTATTTTCTTTGCTACTCAGCCTCATCTACTTTATCTTCTCTTCATGCTCCTAGAGGAGTTTCCTCTCTAACTCCTCTGATCCCATCTTGCCCGTGTAGCTTCCTTTCCATTTCTCAGCCTCAGGATTTTTTGCAGCAGGCCCACCTGAAGCAGAATAGTTGTTCCAAAGCTGTGACTGCTAGCAACTGTCCTCTTCAACAAAAAGTTTATAGAGCTTTTCCCCAGTAACGCAAAACAAAAAGCCCCTAAATGTTAATAGAAACTAATGGTAGCTGAACAGGAGTTGCTAAATGATCTGGTTTTGTCTCTGTGTGTGTGCTTTTTCTATGAAGGAGATTTTTACCTTTTTCAGCTGGGAAAGGAGAAAAAAAAATAGAGGAAAAAGGAAATAAGCAATCTAAAACTGCTAAAATTTACCCCTCCCCATTGAAGTTTATATGCAATATGATTTTTATCTCATTAACTTACATTTTAAGATTCTATTAGTATGAAGACTTTTTTTTTTTAGCAAAAATTATTTTTAAACCTAAGCAGCTGACACAATTGCACGAGGGACAGGTGGCCTACTTAAAAAAAAAAGAAAAAGTGACTGCTGTTATCATCTGAATGTAAATTCAGTATGGAACATATGGAGAGATCGATCATACTAGGGTAACCTCCTATCTATCCTGCTGTCCAGGCTTTGGCAGCAGGCAATGCAAGAACCTTCAGAAGAGGCCCAATTGTAATACCAATAAAAGCTGGGAAAAGGAGAGAAAGGACTAAACAATCCTTCTATTCTAGCTGCTTATCTACTAACCCTTCCAAAGTACTCACTTTTTGTTTTCTTTCTGGCTAGCATAACAGGAGATGCTTTTTCTCCTTTCAAATAAAAGGACTAGCAACCAACAGGTAGGGCTTAATGAAGTTACGCAGTGAACACCAACCAAAAGGTTTGGTGTTGAATGTGATGCTCCTCAAATGTGTAAGATCTTAATACAGTCACATGCCTACTTCTCCAAGAGTTTAAAAAGGTTCAAGGAAAAATCTGGAAGGTACACAAAATACTCTTAAATGAAATTACGCTATTACTTTGTGCAAGACTGTGAATAAAGTCTGTCTGTGAAATAACGACTAAAGACGTTCTGACAGATATCCTTTAAGTAAGTGAATGAGTCATGAACCTTGGAGATATGAAAAAGCAAAAGACAGAGCTGACTCATATATCAGTTCTGAATTTCAAGTATGTGTTCTTCTTTTGATATTCTGTGTATTAGCCGGGCTTTAACATGTCTTCTTTTTTCAGAAGACTCAAAAGATAAAGGAGTTTGGTGAAAAGATGCATATAGACCTTTGTTCCACTGTATTTGAAATGTATGCAGAAGTAATTTTGGTCTTATTCTTAGGTGGAAGCAAAATACCCTGGTTCTACTTATGGAAAGGCATGGCTAAGAGATTTGGCACAAAGGCCCCAGTTGAGAAAATGTTGATTAATGGCTGATTTTTTAGACTGAAAAGCACTTCCTGTTATGCCAGTTTGTATGTATCATCACACAGATGTGTCTAGATAGCTTCTGATGGCATGAAGCCAAAGTAAAAGCATCCAGGTAGTGTTACGTCCTGCCAAATGTACATTTACTGTCGTAAAAACGTGTTCTAAAGTGTCTTTTCCTTTGATTAATATTTTTTAACTCATTTGGAGGAGGATGCAGAAAGGGCGAGTCATAATACAGGGAGAAGGGTTCTTCTTATAATCTGATGAGAAAAAAGATGAAGAGTCTTCTCAAATCTCTAGCTTGAGAAGAGGGGCAGATCTCAGAAGAGATGAGGAAGCTGACAGTTTTCCATGAAATGTCTCAATGGAAAACACCATAGCATAATCTTGACTTTGGGTACTACAAGTCTATACGTAGGCAGACCTTTGAGATGTCTTCATTGCTGAGTGAAGATTCTTGTTCTGCTCTTATAAATAAATCACAAGGAGTTGTAAATATAGATGTCTCCAAGGTTGCACACACTAGAAAAGGCAACAGAAAGATGACAATGGAAGAGTATTCTGCTATCTGAAGAAAATGGGAATCTTGCATCTACTATGAATACAATCAATGCTGATTAATTATGCACTGAACTGAACTGGGATTGTGCCAGTTCAGGGATAGGCACAAAAAGTATGAAAGTATGAAAGATCTCCAGAGTGATAGGGGTTGAAGAAGGAACTATACTGGAACCAGAAATATAAGGAACCTTAGCTTCCTTTCAGAGTATGAAGAAAGGCAAAGCACATTATGCTCTGACTGGAGAGCAGTGCTCCTTTCTGACTCAGGAATAACTGACTTGCGGAAACACTGCTGATCGTACAACTGCTATGAGAAAGTGTTGGCATCCACAGCACTGACAATAACGTCCCTAGTGAGTTTCTGATCAAATGTAATTAATGAAAAGAAGCAGCTTTTTAACATGTTTCCCTGAACCAAAAGCAGCCTCTGCCAATCACCTCATAGAAATAACTCCAGGCAAGCATTTTTCTAGTCCATGTGGAAAACCTGCAGTACCCGTGGTCTTTTCTAAAGCAAAAAGACCCCCCCAGTGTAAATATCAAATGCATTATCACTCAAATCTCTTATTCCTACTCTCCTCAATAATTGTATTTTCTAAATGTTATTTTATAACTTTGTTAATTTCTTCAAAAAATGTTGACGAAAAGGCTAATGAGAACAACAGCAACAACAAATTTTGCCATAGTAGGTAGTCATGGCTAAACTGACTATTGTGACAACTGGGACTTACTTACTTAGGACCTTCTTCTTCTATGCCTTTCTGCTGGGGCCTGGGACAGATGCAGGCTGGGGATGGCGCAATCCACTACACAGTGGAAAACTGTTCTCACATCACCTAAGAGCCATAAGTGGTAATGATTCCTGGACTTCATGCTGCAGCGGTTAGGTAAGTTAGCTAAACATTGTATTTAAAGGTACTGAGATTTTTTTAAATCTCTTTTCAAAACCTACCATTAATTCAAAATGCCTTTCTTTACATTTTAAGGAATAGTTATTTTGGTGGCATACGGAGACAAGGAGGACAAAGTAGAGACAGCCCCTAGCTATACATGTCCTTGTTTGTGCTTCTGACTCCTGTTACAGTCTGATCAAGGGGAAAACCAGATTTTTAGAGTAGGCATCAGGACACCTCCTACAGCACAAAATATCTGAAATACAAAATCTGGGAAGTAATGTGGAATACAAGTGTCCTATACTCTTTACATCTCTGGAATCACTCAGGGATTAACTGCCTTTGAACCAGAGAGCTCTTGCCTAAGAGATCATGCCCTGGCTTACACTGGGCATCCCGAGAACAGAAGAACTGGAACCCAGCAGTGGTCAGCGTTAATCACTTCCATTACACTCTTTTCCTATACATCACTACTGATGCTGATGCTCACAGGTTTATGATCATGCACTCCTTTTACGCAGACAGCAACTCCTGGGATAATTCTCTTAAACAGCGGCAATACTTAAAGGTGACTAGTACATTTAGTCCTTATAATGGATTTGTGGAAATTACTTTCTCACATGGTGAAGTTTTATGCCACTATCTTTTCAAAAATACTAGGCAGACTAGGGCATAAATGGGATGCATGCACATACTGCTGACTGTGATTGCCCAAAGAGGCTTAAAAGGAGCATGTTCATTGGTTCATGTTCATTGTAGCACGTTCATTGGTTTTCACTCCAGTTACTGGCAGCAAAGTGGGCTCCGATTTGCTTACAGTTATTCTACTTAGCTAAGTTTTCCTTGAGAGTATCAGAGTTACATCTTGCTTTCTGTCCTAAACTCTCAAGCAGTGCTCATGTTGCCCATTAAAGAGTTGTCACGTTCAGTGCCAGGGTTAGCTGCAAATCGAATCAGAGACTTAATCAGGCAGGACAGGCTTCTGGGGGGTCACCTAGTACAACCCTCTCCTTGAAACTGGGTCAATGCTGAATTCAGGCCAGTCTGCCCAGAGCTTTGTTCAGTTGGGTCTTGAAAACCTCTGCAACCTCACAGTGTCTCTGAGAAACCTGCTCCAATGCTTAAATATCATCATACTGAAATATATACTCTTTATATCTAGCTGGAACTTGCTTTCTCAATTTCTGATTGCTGCCTCTCATCTGTTTTCCTGCCCCTCTGTAGAGAGCCCGGCTTCGGACTCTTAGTTGGTAACTTTCTCTTAAGCATTAGAAGGTTGCTGCTAGGTCCTCATTAAAGCTTCTCTTCTGACAAATTTATTATCTGCTCTAACTGACCATCTACTAAATCTGTAAAGTGTTTAGGGAGATACTGGATTAAAAATGTTGGTATTAATGTCATTAACTTCATTAAACCCTGAAGTTCTGCAAGTCACTGATAAAATCCTAGAAATTCCACTAAATTTCTGTATGATAAAATATTCAGAAATATTTTTGTGGACTTTACATTTTTAAGAGAAATCCAGAATCACATTTTATTTCAGTCCTTAGCACCCAAGTAGGTGATGGACCATAATTGCTAGCTCTTTCTTTATATTGATCTGTGAGGGAGTTTCCAAAATAAAATGGAAGAAATCCCTTTTTCTGTATTTTGGGATAATACGAAAAAGGTTGAGAACAACAACAATTTCTGTTCTGCAGATCTATATATACTGTAAGCCAACGTCGCACCATTTTTTATTGGTGGGAAATCTGGTGTGTCTAGAATAAATAAATCCTGGAAACTTGAAATAAGCCCAGAATTCAAAATGTCTTAGTAATAGGGGGAGTGGCTGTGTGCGTGCTTGCACAGATGCAAGGTTCTGGAACACAAAATATGAGAAGGAACTTCAGAATCAGAAAGTGCTGGAAAAATCCTTTTATCATAACTGTATTACAACATTATTCCAACAATGTTACAGAGGGAAAGAAGGCCACATAAACCCACCGTGTTATGCTAAACTTTGTTAGCCTGCCAAAAAAATAATCCCAAACTGTATAGAACATAAGGAACACTGTAAATCTAGTGTTTATCTTATGATTTTTAAATAGAAGAGTGGAATTCTATTTCCAGTACTGCATTTTGATGTTGGGCAAGTTGCTTCTAATTATGAGTGTTCACTGTTGACAGCCCAGTTACAAGGGACCCATGACCAGCCTCCGCTATCAAAGATTTTGATGGGTTGGGACTGTATTTTGAAATCCTCAAACAAGTTTATACATACATTTTTTGCGAAAAAGCCCCTAGTTCTTCTCTCCATTTATCTACGTATTTTAAAAAATACTTTTGAGATCCTCACCTAAAAGTGAAAACCTGGAAAACTGACTGTATGTCTGCACTTGTATTACTGAGTATGGGTTGAAAGTTAAGTTTGTCTGTACTATATATTTATTGATTTCTCAGGTTTTTGTCTGATTATATACTAAATTGGTTGCTTTTTTCCTTTTATTATTCTTTTTTTTTTTTTTAATGCAGGTATATTGCTTGTATTGTTTGAGTAGTGCTAATGTTAGCTCAGCTAAGATATGCACCACAGCATCCTAAGCCCTAATGGATGTATGCTTGTATTAGCTGCAACCATTTCAGCTTTTAGAAACTCCTTTCTTAATCTACAGAAATTAACTGTGTGAGAGAAACTGCAGGGACCTCTTTACGTTTCAACAATATATCCCATGCAGTTTCTGAAAAAAGAAAAAATAAATCTTGACATCCCTCATATCAAATACAAATAACATCAATAACAGGGATGCAAAAAATGTGGATTAGAATACTGGGGTTTTAACTATTTGCAAATTTCCTAAGTTTCCATCTGAAAACTTGTATTGTACAGAAGTTGTGTGTATTTCCTAAAATTATATTGACAGAAGCACTGAAAAAACAGAGATTCACCTTGCTAATGACCTCTGGTTTTGGCAAGGTAGTAAGTACGATGAAAAGAGATCTGTTCTTACCATAAACAGGAAAAGAGGCTTTATAACAGCAGCCTTTGCTGGCACCTCTAAAATTAACTCTGGGTCAAGCTTTCCATGATAAATGCATTTTTTAGAGTTAGTACAGAGCAGCTTGGCCTATAAACACATTAAAAAATATATTTCAAACAAGTCAGTCTGGAAACTAAGTTTTAAAATAGTACAAGTGGAAACAAAAACATAAATTTATACTGAGCATTCATTTTCTATTATAAATTGTCTGGCCTACAGTATTTCCATCTTTTCCTGTGATTGAAACATAAGGTAATTGAGGGCACAGACAGTTAACTGTAAATTAGAGCAGAGGTTAGGTTAGAAAGCACCTCTGGAGGTCAGGCAGTCCAACCCTTTTTCAAAGCAGGGCTGAGCATAAAGCTCCATCAGGTTGCTTAGGGCTGTCCAGTCACGTTTTGAATATCTCCAAGGATTCCATAGGGAAATTCCAGTGCTTAACCTCTTTACTGGGACATTTTTCTCCTTCTATCTATTTGACATTAACCTCTTCTACTTCTAGCAATCCTCATTTGTAATCATTACCAGACAATTGCAGTGTGAAGGAAAAAATCATCCATAGCATTTTATGAAACACATTTTACTAAACATTGCAGCAAACCAGGAATTCATGTTTGCTGAGTAAGCAATAACCAATAACCCCTCAGACCACATTAACCCATGTCAAATCTCTAGTAACCATCTGACCAAAACGTTAATCACTTCTGATCACAAATTTATTTGTGTTAGAAGGTATATAAATATAGTAGTAGTTAAAGTAGGTAGTTAAAGCTGAGAAAAGAGCTCTGGTAGCCAATTTTGGCATATAATAACTGATATGCTTTCTTATTAAAATTGAAAATATTTGTTTGGATTCTAAGTTTTCCTGAAGTGGCATTCACGAAACACCAGGAGAAAGTGCATGAAAAAAAAAGAAATGGAAAGGAAAGCTAATTGTGTGCAATTGGTGTATACTTTACATAACACATCAAGTGCAGACAACAGTACAGATAGGGAAAGGTGATTTAACTTTTCAAATAGTTCATTTTAACAGGAATTGTTATGTGACCAGTAAGGAAGTTTACTGGGCTTTCTCAAGTTTTGTCAATTGTTGAAGACATTCTCACCTCTATAAACTGGTTGCAAGCTTTTTACCCTTAAAAATGCTTGTGTTATGAAGAACTAGCATTTTATACCATCAACTAAATTTGACATTACAGTTTCCTTGAATAGCAAAGTCAATTAAAGTGGTTCTTGCTACCCTCCACCCAGAAGCCCTTTTTCCCCTCGTATTCATTCCTACATTAAGTGCTACAATTTAATGTATCCTTTTTTTTCTCCACAAAACCTATTTGTGTCTGTACTTTAAATCAGCTCAGTGAAATGATCCAAATAAAAAACCTTTTTAAACTAGATTAAACCCTTTTAAACTGGATTTAACTCTTAGGAAAAACTGTAAAAGTAGGGTGTGTGAAGAACATTATATTCATGTTGTGTTCGCCTGGTGTAAGAGTAATTGATGACAATGGGTGAAAATGAGGCAAGAAAGAAGCTCCTTTCTCTAATAAATTGAGACTACTTTTTGTGCTATCAAAGCTACGTTCACAGAAAGAAGATTCACATTTGCAGAGAACACGCAACGTTACTAAAGCCTATGTCTGTTTCCACATTTTTTTTCCTAAATTATCAACTTCTTCAGCTGTTAATTCAAGAGTATGAGTGGCTGAATCAACTTTAATTTGTCCCAGAGTGTGGGGACTCCTTCAACCCATTGCTTTTGGCCAACGTACGGCCAATGACATGTTGACCTCTTCTGTTCACCCGATCCTCACAAGTAGTGATCAGGTGCTTTTACACTGACAGAAACACTGCCACAAATGTATGAACGTTATGGTGTAGGATGCCATAGCCCACTTCTGAAGCTGAGCTGCCCCCATCACTGCATTTTGAAGTATGTGGAAGTTAGCTAAGTATTAGAGACATGTTGTGCCACAGTGACTAAAAAAGGGCGTTTCTGAGCTGCAAATCTGCATATGTTGATATAGAAACAGAAAGCATAGTATGTTAGAACAAAATGAGGCAATAATTTATAAGGACAAGCATGAAAAGGAAATCAACGACAAAAAGATTAAAATATCACAACAGAACAGACACTGCAGAATCCAACTTCAAGACAACTAGAGGACATATTACTAGTCTGTGCAAGAATTGTCCATTTGTCAAAAAATGATTTTAAAAATTTCCTATATTTCTTTCATGTACCACTGTAGTTGGAAAATGTAGGAAATTGTTTATCCCTGATATTCAAGAAACAATACTCAACAAGCTTATATGTGTCAAGTTTAACTAACCTAGTAGAAGGCGGTTTAGCACACTGCAGCAGTAGAGATATTGAATACATTTTATCATAGCTCCAGTAAAATGTAAGGAACTTTTTTATGGTCTCCCAGACTATGGCAGTGTAAATTCAAGACTCTTCTAGTCTTAACATATCTGGTATTTAAAAATATTTATAGTCTTTTTAGTAGAAAAAAAATGTAGAGTTCTTTATTTTGGTGTGGCACAGCAAAAGTCATACTTTCTGCTCTGTCCTTAGGAGTTTCCAGTGGGGATTTCTCTGGTATGTGCACTCTTGGTCAGTAACTGATTTCAAAATGACGTGGAACCTAACACAGGGGCACAAGAGCTGTCACCGCCAGTAGTGGTCCACTATCACTGCAGCTGTTGCTACAGCTGCTGGTATCTCGGAACCCCTGACACTGGAAAGGAAGTTAACTAATAATACCTTCCAAAGCCATGCACTTCTCTGCTGACATTGCAAATGAAACCAAACTATTCCAAGCAAAGAGAAGTGAGGTTGGGCTTTTTAAAATTTTCCCTCCACTATAGATAATGGGAATGGAGAGAGGTAAAACTGACAAATGATCCTGAAGGATATTTTTAATTTTTAAAGGAAAAAGTGCAAGTTAGACACATCACTAGATCCTAACAGTAGCTGCCTAGGTTGTAAGACCCTGCACAGGGAGTGCTGAGTCATTCCAGTGTTATACAGAATATCCCCCACGAGGGCAACTGGGTAACATTAGTTTTAATCCAGACTATAAAATGCAGTAGAGAACCTCTAAGGATCAGAGGCAGTAGAGCAATGTGGTTTAAAACACCGACAGCAGCCAAGGTCAAATGAAAGTGTAGGTGCATGTTACTTTGTTATTTAAATTTAAACAATAATGGCCAGACGTGGGAAAGGGTAAATTTGTATTATACTCCACATAGCCACATATTGGACATTATACAAACTGTTTACCCCAAGGGTAAATCCTGTGTTGGTTCATCTGAAACTTGAAGGCAAGAACTAGTAAAACCTGTCAGACTTGGGAGTTTGGCAAAATTTATCTTTTGATTATAAACTAAGCGTTAACTGCTAAATATTTATTTTCTCCAAACCTGAAGTTTTAAAAAAAATATATTTTATGCTGTTTTTGGAACCAGGCAAATCTTGACTACCATGTTATCTTGTATTGGTAGGTGGTAAACTCTGCATATGCATATTCTAGAAAAAAACCCTGAGGTTTTACAGTAAAAACCATGAATGCTGGGTGTGCAGTAAATGTAATCTATCTTAAGATGTTGCTGTTTACAGCAGCTAACCACTTACACTGGTTTCTGTCCACTTTTTAAGATTAACCAACTAGATTCCAGTTAGATTTTAATTTTACCTTTTAATTTTTCAATTAAATTTTCAGGTTATATACTAAGACATCATTGTATTCTAGATTCTCCCGAATTCTGTTTATGTGAATTGCTTCGGTTACAAAACCTACATTTCAAATGTAGAACTTTCAAATCAGATCCAAATCATTCTAGTCCGAGCCAGCTATCATTCACATAAACATTAATTTTTGAAGCCTAATTATAACAGTATAAATACTGATCTATGTAACTTTTCAGAACTTAGATGTTCATGGACAAAGGCATTTCTATGCATTTTTCTGCTTATTTGTAACCATAGAGCCAAATAAGTATACACCATCTAAATAACTGCATTTCCTGATGTCCAATTTTCTTTTGTGCTTAAGTACATAAAAGCATAAATATGAGAAAATATGTATCAAACACCCTGCTACCCCCATTACGGAACCACAGGTTCTAATTATTAGCTTATGTACACAGATTTAAAATAGAAATCCTGAGAAATGAAGAGCCATTATTGTTCCCTAAGCTGAGCACTGAAAAGTAGCGCTTTTTTGTGTCAATACCTGACTTTGTAATTAGAAGAAAGATAAAAGAACTAAAAATCCCTATTAGCTACTGAAATAATGGATAGCTTGTATGATTTAAAGAAAATAATCTGTATTGAATTGGTGCATATGTTTGCAGTTTGCTCTGCAAAAAGAACAGTGTGGCATTTTGCAATAGCTGGCATATACAGTAGTGGGTATGTTTTATATCTGTATTGATCCTTTGTGGTGTCTCGTAAAAGAAGCCTGTAAATTATTCATGTCTAAACCAAATTAGATTCTAGAAAAAACCTTTACTGAAATCCATTTTAAGGGCAGTGGAATTGTGAAGTCAGCTGGCTTAGGTATAGTGATTTCTAACAATCATTGGGTTGCTAATAATACCTCAGTCACCGTGTAAAAACCACCTTCAGACACTGAATATAAGAGCAGTGGCACAAAGTAAGTTTAGATAACAGGCCTCAGAAGGCACCTTAGTGGCATATACTCTTTGCCTTAGAAGTGCTAGCCTGCTTATGTTGTTCCAGGGCAGGAAACAAAACCATGTGGATATTAAATGATCAGTCCTAAAAGCTTGAGAGTAACACTCTTCAACACATTGAATAGCATCTTACCACATGTATACTCCTCTGTGTAGGGGCTGAACTATGAAGCAACTTCGTGAAACGATCCAGGTTTGTAATTGTCGAGGAGAATGGAATCAGGCCTTCAGTGGGCACCCTGAAACAGTACTGGCCAAAGTCACTCTTGGACTCTTCAGTTTAACAGTGCAGAAACAAAAATAAGTTTGTAAAGTGATCATCTCAATAAATAGATGAATATATAAATACATTGTTTATAGAAAACATATACATGCAGGAGCTGGTAATATTGGATGCACTGATAATTGCTATCAGTTCCTCTGTAATGTGGAATACTTGAATACTGCGGAGGGACAAGGTACTGACAGCTCAAGACTAGGAATAAGCATCTGTTACAGTCTCACATTTTCGACTAAAAGATTAATACACAGATACTCATAAAGAACTGGTATCGTTTTTCATTTGTTTTTCATTTCATGAGCGCTTCTAAGCCTGTTTTACAAGGCACTGAGCAGCCAACAGGTACAGCTTTGCTGTCTTCTTAGGCTGAGGTCATCCTGAGCGGCATATAAAATAGCTAAGTGGTGTAACTGTTGTAGCACAAAAACTCTGTGCCAGCAAGTTGTCCAAATATTTACTTACCTTCACAGGCAGATTTTACAGCTGACACTGAACTGCTTGCTGCCATGGCTACGCTGCTTCCAGTAGCTGAGCTAGTTCATTTGAATCTAGCTTGAGTTTCTCTTCAAAACACTGCAGACATAACCCTACAGCTCTACAATGTATACGACTTCAATTACCAATATACAAATTTTTCTGTTCACTTTCTATAGCATATAAGACATTGGAAAATTAGGTCAACTATATAAATGAGAAAAAAATCTTACATATAAAGCACAATTACTCCATGACGACTGTAAAGGGATTACATGCTAAAGCATGTAAAAACAGCTGGATTTAAAGGTGTTTCTCAAGATGCCTTAACACCATTAACTTCTCAGAAAACACTCAAAGCATTCCAGGATTTTAATTTGTGCTACGGTGAGTCTTCCGGAGTTTAGAGTCTCCAAGTAAAACCTGCATAGTTCCTTTTTCCCCCCCTTGCTTTCTTGTTATGTATTGCTCCACATCTAGCATAGCCTTTCCTACTGCTTTAATGTATTACAAATCATGTTACTATAATTAAAGCTGTACTGTTGAATTGATAAATGGATTAGATGCTGGAAAACAGAGTTCAGCTTAGACTGTTTGATTTCAGTTTAATACTCCGTACCAAATCCAGATGTATTTACTCACCCTCCATTTTAGTGAAGCATGTCCGGAAAGACCTGTAAAGAGGGAGGAGACCAATAAAATGTATGCTAATAATTACAATATAAAGCCTACTATTTTTCAGTTGCCCCATAAACTCTCATATAACTTGCCTTTACATAGATCATATTTATAGAGATAAAAATAGATCAACCTTGTTCAAATAGCTATGGTTTATCATTTGACTTAAATGTCCTATTGCAAACCTCCCAAGGGTTGCCCGATTCCACATATTCTTCACTATAACCACCTAAATATTTACATATTAAATATTTATCATTAGATATTTGTTTACACACACACACACTTTCATGCAGCTAACTCTTGAAGGATCAAAGCTGTGCTTCAAAATCGTTAATCTTCATATGAAAGAGATGCAGCCAAGTTGCAGATTTTGAAATTCATCTTGTCTGGTTTGGCTTTCTAAAACTTTGGTATTTACTGAAAGTCATGTAGGCTTTCCTTAGCCAATATAAAAAGACAGAAATTAACATACCCCATTCAAAACCAGCTTGGATAAATCATTTCTCTTTCTCATAACTCTAGAAGACGAGCAGGCAACTAGCTCAGTTCTGAGCTACATGCCCAGCTAAAGTTAAGTGAGATGAATCTTACCCTGTCAGACAGACCTGGGTTCTCCAAAGAACAGGTTAAAGGTAATTTATTTTCTGTGTCCTGAAAAGGCAATGAGGTACAGTTTCAATTTAAAATAATCTGAAATTAGTGAACAATAATGAACAATCTCTCACTTCAAATTTAGTCTTTTTTTTTTTTTCCTCACAGTCTGTAATGCCCACTCAGTTTTTGTCATTGGGAGGGGACTCTTATGATCTGGATTGCTGTCAGTGGTGTTTTTCAAAGAACAAACACAGATCATTTCTCTTGACTGTTCTTAAAGTGATGCAGTCTGCATATACACACCAAATAAAGTTTTGGCTGCACTGATGGTTGGGTCAAGAAACTTTTAGACAGGATTGGTGTTTGGGGGAGTATTACATCTCAAAAAACTACCTTCTTCGGGTGTTTTAATAAGGAACTTTGAAAGACATAAGGACAATACTGTTCCTGAAGCCTTTATTTCCACTTCACGGAGGGTCATCTTCATTTCATCTTCATTGCTACAGTTATAAAAGTTCAAATATTCTTCAACAGTTTTAGGCAGTGAAATGACATGCAGTATTAGTAGCATGCCACAATTCCATTAAACCAGGGTTGAGCCTAATACATACATGCTATAGGGAAAGCAATGCTTTTGGAAAATTCTACTCTGTTCCTTGGAAACTGAGAGCTGAGGTGAGAACTCCTTGTGGGTATGATAAATCCATGGCACATTCACCAGTACCCACACTTATGCTCTTGAGTAATCTCAGTAAATTACTTGAGTAATTGCAGTTGGCTTAGTGGTTTTAACTGGTTTAGTATTACTCCCTTCTTGTATAAAATTACAGAAGAGAGAAATTGTATGCTCTTTGCTAGCTGTAACTTTCTATTGCAGAAACACTAAATTTCAGGTTAGCTTGCCTATAAATACCTCTTTTTAAAAAAAGGAGACTTACAGAACTTACACTTTACAAAGTGAGTTACCTCACGGCATACGGGGATGTCTAGAGCACGTATCTATCAATGCTGGTATACACCTCTGCACAGAGCACTAGGATCTGAATAAATTTTAGGTGCATAATACAAATTTTAGATGCATTGGCAATTGTCAGAACTGTTTAAAATGGGGCAACATAGCTTCTATTAATTTTAGGAAGAACTTATTATATAGTACTGTAGAATTATTTGCACTAAGAATCCCATCCAATGCATACTAGCCATCTAATGGAAACACTTGGAATTCACTGTTAATGCTTTTCTGTAGACACAAAGGTTCAAACAGGCATCACAGGCTCAGTATGGTTTCTCCTGTAATTAAAAATATTTTCATTTAATGGCAAAATATTTTTGTTCTTGTTCCAAGAACACACCACTGCAATCCAGTATTTAAACCAAATGTTTGCTTTTAGCTTTCTTCAAATCCTTAGCAGCCAAACTACACATGACTTCAGTGGATTCTACTCCAGCTTTCCCATATAAACCAAAGGGCTTTCTTATAAAGGTAGCAAAAAAGAGAAGCTACATTATACAGTTAATATCAAGTTCAATCCTACTGGAAAAGTTTACCATTTGTTCCTGAGAAATAACGATCCTGATCCTTTAGCCAGCACCTGGCTGAGATAATTCATATCCATTAAGGTGTTTCCATAAACTCCAGTAGACCAAACTGTACGAGACAGATATGAGATTTAACTCCTACTAAATATACTGATACTCCTTTAAAGTGAAATCACAATGTAGGATATCTATCTGAAGCAAGAGTACAATTTTGCTTAGGTTGGGAACATCAGAGAGAATTGCAAATGAGACACACTTTGGAAAAACAGACTAAAACACAAAGTGGGCAGTGCAACCTGACAAATTCGTAATACAATAAAAAAATAAATCAAAAAAAAAAAAAAAATCTGGTCTTCCAATATAATTCCATCAGCTGCAATAATAGAATCTGGTTTTGGAAGGTATGAGGCACTATAATCCAGATGATAGAGAATTTAAATAGGGAAAGGAAATCTTCCTCATCCTCAGTATTGCTTTATTACATAATTTGGTTAAATTAGATCATTTGTATCAACTGCAGCCCTCAATGCACTCCCAAATAAGCACAAATCCTACTAATAATCTGTCTTCTTGTGTTTTGTTTTGTTTTTTATTTAATGGGACCTAAGGTCAGAATTACTTTTTTAAAAGTTTCTTGCTAGAATCATCGGAAAAACATTCAGTGGGAGGAAAATAATTAAGTAGAAAATAGGTGTATCAGATCAAAGGTTTCCTTCCCTAACCCCCCAAAAGAGATTAAAAGCAGATCTTGATTTTATCATGCAAGTACAAGTCAAAGATACATTGTTAACATGAAATTGCTTTCATTTAATGTTATTGTAATACAAATAACTTGAAAATACAACTCCCCTTAATATTATGTTTTTCTATATAGTAAACAAATGGATTTAAAAACTTGGTGAGGGAGTGGCAGGTGGCTAAATAAATACATAGAAACCCCAGTGTTTTGTCATATAACAAAATATAACAGCACTTCAAAGTTTGGACAGATTTCCATATATTATTGGTTTAGGGCGTAGCTGTGTGGAAAACTGTAAATGTTGTCTTTTGGTATTTACTTTACAACCCTTTGTAATCTTCAGCTACATTTATAGCCTAAAGTGGAAAGAAATTAGAGAGGCCTGTTTGAGCAGCCTTTGTAATCAAATGCTTTTCCCATTTCTCCTTAAAATAAAAGGACAGCCTGCATGTTTGGCCGCCTGAGGAGACCACCCGAAGAGTTTACAAGCCATGACCTTACAGCAAAATGTCTTGGTGGAAAAGTGTAAGTCGCAGGAACGCACAGAAAGCAGTCATGGGTAAACTTGCTGGTATTTGTAGGGAGAAGGGGGCTGCTTTGTTTTGAATAATTTTGTTTGTTTGTTTTCAGGAAGAAATTCTTTCCTGTGAGGGTGGTGAGACACTGGAACAGGTTGCCCAGAGGAACTGTGGATGCCCCATCTCTGGAGGTGTTCGAGGCCAGGTTGGATGGAGCTTTGACCAACCTGCTCTAGTGGGAGGTGTCCCTGCCCATGGCAGGGGGGTTGGAACTCAATGATCACAGAATCACAGAATGATATAGGGTTGGAAGGGACCTCTGGAGGTCAGCTAGTTCAACCCTCTGCCCGAGCAGGTCCATCCAGAGCAGGTTGCACAGGAACGTGTCCAGGCAGGTTTGGAATGTCTCCAGAGAAGGAGACTCCACCACCTCCCTGGGCAGCCTCTTCCAGGGCTCTGCCACCCTCAAAGTGAAGAAGTTCCTCCTCATGTTTAGGTGGAACTTCTTATATTTAAGAAGTTTTATAAATATAAAAAAAATTATTTGATATTTATTTGATCTTCAAGGTCCCTTCGAACCAGAACCATCCTACGATTCTATGAATTGGAGGGTTTAACCAGAACTAAGAGGGAAAGGATGAGGTTTTCCTGACTGGGGACAAGACAGGAGCGGTGGGTTCTTCCCTAAGGTGCTGGGATTGCCACTCACGAGTTGATCGGCGCTCCGAAGCAGTGTGTCCCCACGACCCGCTCCCGGCCAGGCTCGGGTACAGCTTCCAGGCCCTCAGCGAGGCCTCTGCCCCTCTGTCCGGGCCGCTGCTCTCCGTCCCTGCCTGCTGCCCCCGGCCTCCACCCCAACGGCCGAGGCCAACGGCCCTCTGCCGGCCCCCGCGCACCGCCCAACGGCCGCCGGGGCCTGCCCTCGGCGGGACCCACCATATCCGCTCGCCACAGGGCAACCTCGCCCCCCTTAGCCGAGCGTCAGGACTACCTCTGAGGCCTCCCGCGCTTGCCCGGGCACAGGGGACGGTGACAGGCGAGCTGTGGCCTGGAGGCGGGACGAGGCCTGGCCTTGAGGCGGGGCGAGGCCTGGCTGACAGGACAGACACCGCGGGAGGCCCCGACGGTGAGAGCTGCCCCCTCAGAGCCGCCTGAGGCAGGCACTGGCCCAAATTGAGGAAGGCAAAGCAGGTAAGATGTTGTTCAGGGAGAAAAGACCTTGGGCAATCAAAGAAAGCAAATGTGTCGTGCCAGTCTGTAGAGAGCAAATGGATGCAAGGGAGGCAGCTCAGCTCGGGAGAGCTGGGGCATTCCCTCCAAACTGCAAGGTTGCTGGTTGTTACAAAGTGTTGAAAATTAAAAGTATGTGCCTTTTAGGTGAACGTAGCTCATTATAAAGTGAAGACCACACCTCCAAATCTGAAGCAATACACCCCTAATCACTGAGCATGCCTAGTAGTTTACAGTTGTGCTATGCTGTTAATTCGAGGGGAGAATGCAAGTAGCTGATAGGAGCTTGTTGTGAAATCATGAGCCGCCAATGATAAGTACAGTATGCCAATTAGTCCATTTTTGTGAAATATAAACCTTACAATGTATAAGTCAAGTTGTGCTAGCTTTGTGGAGTTTCCACCTAGCACCCGTCTCTGCACAGGCACGAAATAAATACCTTGCCTCTGTGTGTATATCGGCTTCTTGCACACTGGGCTAAAAGAACCCAGATTTGGGACAATAAAATGAGTCCCAAATGCATACCTTGCATTCACCTGTGTTGAGGAGGCTGTAGAAAAGACCATCTGAGGGGAGGTTGCTCCAGTGAGAGCATGCCTCTTGCAAGGAATGAATCTGGTTACCAGTAGCAATGGAGGCAGCACAACAGTGGCAGTCAGTTGTAACCAGAGACGAGCATCCAGCCAAACAAGGGCACCAAAATGCGGAACCAAGGTGGAGATGTGTAAAAAATTGGCCCTGAGTTACTTTATTTAGACTTTTGAAAATTGTTTCCATCATAAATAAGGTGGTCCAAGAATCGTTTGTAGCTTTTGACTTCCCTCTGTTGTTTACAAGATGCTCAAGGAAAGGTTTATAAAGAGCATTGGTTTTTATGGGACTAACTGCTCTTTTTGGCAAAACCAGCTAAGCTTTAGGGCAAAAAAGCCCTTCAGTCTTGTGCAGCTATAGAAAGGTGTCATAGGTATATAAATTACAGGAACTCCGTTCCATTCTGCCAGACGCTTTTGGGCTAAGACTTCAAAGCTGTTGCTACGAATATCCCTGGGGAGCAATGTGGGATTTTTGGGGGGTATACAGGATCCTCACCAAAAGAAGTTCTGGCTCTGGACTATTGGTATAGTGAAAGCAGGCCCTCATTTGCTATAACTGAAACAGAACAGCTCAGAGAGGACACAAATCTATCTCCTGCAGCAGCTTTGGAAATGTCCCAGAACTGTAGTTGTAAGAGCAGCTGGGTATGCTGTAAAAGAAACATAATAGTAATGTTTTCCAAAATTTTAAATAAGAGAGTTTGCCTTATTGCCAGCTAACCGAGGTCCAGGTGATCAGATCACAGCTGTATTTCATTTAAATTTTGTTCCTGAAATCTTCATGTTGCCTTTTGCTTCCTTCACTGCTTAAGCCTTCTCATCTGCTTTATTATAAAAAGAACAAAGAATCAGAAAAGATTTCATGGAGTATGGAGTCTAGTTCCTTCCCGCAGCAGTTAAACAGGTCATATAATCCCTTTTGTAAACTTATTAAGCTTTCATCTTAAAACAGGTTTGGGGTTTTTTGCCTCCATACCCCTATTGGAAAGCTGTTACAGTACTTTATGTCCCTGACAGTTGGAAACTTTTCTCATCTCCATGAAAAATTTTCATGGCAATTTACTCAGGTGATCTCATGCTGATACTGAGTTCTACTTTAAGTAGCTTTCCTTTTGATGTTTCTCTTATCCTCCCAGTATACTTGGAGAGTAATGATAAATATATTCTCAGATTTTCTTTAAATAAGGAAATAAGGTAGTAAGTGGAATAAGGTAAATCCTTTCAATCTTCTATATCAAGATTGTCACCCATTTTACACTATTTCAGAAAAGGTCATAATAAATTCTCACATAATATGTTGTACACTTGCTTTTCTGTAGGAAAACTGTGGGGAGGGTTTCATAGCTTAATTCTCCCCAGTAGTATGTAGTTCTGCTGCAACAGATTAATATATTAGTTTTTTTACCTAAGTGTCTTTTCTAAACTATGAACTATTAGCTGATAATAGAAAATTCCTGTTATTAATTCCAAAGCGTACAGCCCTGCACTTTGTACATTTTAACCTCATCCCCTTTCAGTTACTGAAGTTCAATGACCTTTATGATATTCCAAGCCTTTTCTAGTTTGACACTGCCTCCAGACTTTGTCATCAGAAAATGTCATAAGCACACACGCTGTACCAAAATTAGCTATGATACTATCCACTATTTTTAGTCTCCAAACTAATCCTAGAGAATTCTGCTGGTAACTTTCCTCCAAACATACACTTCCCCTTTCAATGCAACAGGTTGAATCATTGGGTTTTTGCTCTGGTAGTGAAGATAGCACAATCCGTACAACATCAAGGAATTTGTGTTTTTCTCTGTAATACTAATCTGATTCCAGTTCATTTCCTACCTCTAAATTCTTATTTTCTCTCACAGTGAAGCCTTTTTCTCATTACAGGCTAATTTTTGATGGGCTAATGTATAAATGGTTTAATAAGGTACATCAAAATTAGGCTTATTTGGCTTATTTTAACTAGAAAAAAAAGGAGTTGTTTTTATCTGAAAAAAGGCAGCTAGGTAGATGTCATATAGTCTTCTTCACATAAAATGATTTTTTACTCTTCACTGTTTGAACTTTCCATTTACCTTGATGTGTTAGTTGTTCTTTCCTATGCTGTGGTTTTAAAACCTTGCATACTATTAAAGTTGGTTTAATAGGGTTGTAGTTTACTTGGTTACTTCTTCTTCTCTCTATACTCCATTTGCTAATCCTTATAATACGATACAATACTTCCCTGGTTCACTTAATTAACTAAGCCTCTGCTTTGCAATTCACCATTTCAAGCAAAGTAACAGATTTTTTTAAAATTTTGTTGTTCTAAAAATAAGCTTGGTAAGGAGTACTGCTCTATTAGGAGCAGAACTGGGGAGCCTAAAGCAACAACTACGCAGGACTCGTTTGGCTGTCTGCCTAATGGTCAGCAAATCCACAGGGGTTGTATCCAAACTAGGGAATAAAGGGAGGAGCCTTGCTGTAACTGTATCTCACTGAAGTTAATTGCTGAAACGCCTTTTTTCCCTTGTCTTTGTTATCAGAAGTCACATAACAATTACTAATCAGTTTGGTCTGAATCATTCTTCTCTGTCATATGCTATGTTCTTAAACAGTGATACTTTTTTCACTTGTTTATATTATCTTAACCTTCTCAGATATATTTCCTAATTATCATGTGATCTTTTATTCCCGTATCTACACTAAACAGAAAAGATGCATCAACTGCGCAGTATTCTGACTGACTAGGGTTCTGGAGAACGTTGTCAGAATTCGCAAAGGGCACAAGCAAAACCAAAAATCAGGGTATTGCCATAAGGAATGGTACAAATCCTACTGTGTAAGAGATATTTGAAATTAAATTTTTCCATGTTGGCTGAGCACTGCAGCACTGAAATCTCTAAGGCATCTGAAACTGTAATCCTCATAGCCTTTATTTTAATGTGAAAAATAAAACTTGTGGTTTAGATCCTTACAACATCCTAAAAATACCATTCCAGGATGAAACAATAATTTCATTGTTTGCCCTATCCTGTCGAAAGGGATCATGAAGGAGAATTGCAAAAATTTCTAGAAGGAATCTGAACTCCTGCTCCTTGCGTAGGGAACTGGATTTTTCTTTGCAACGTCTGCTGTAACCCAGTAATGACTCCAGAGAAATCTGATTTTTATTTATTAAAGAAAGCACTTCAACTTAGAGTTTCTGTAAAGCACAGGTTTCAAGTTTGACCGTTTATCTGGAAATATGGAAGACCTTAATATTTCCCACTAGGTTCTGACTCTCCCATATTTGTCTGTCTTACTTTCTTAACACTCATAGTACAAAGCTTTGGCCACAGATACTTTGGAGCTGTTTTCTCCTGAAGCCAGAGCATCTGAAAAGAAAGCTCTCCTGGACTGATGCCTTCCTTTTTTAACAGAGGTATTCAAGGATATGCAGTCTTTGAAAACAGTGTCTCCTGATTGTTGGGTTTTTTCAGTTAGTGTCCTCCTGAAACGTGAATAGGTGGTCAATGTGTACCAAGTCTGCTATTTCAGGGACATGCCTATTAAGATGGAGGAAGGCCTCTGCATGCCTAGGCATCAGATTGATCGGAAGGGCCAGAAGCCTGTGGTTTTCCTTGTTGCCAAAGAGTGATTTTTGCTTCAAAGTTTTTCAAACCACAATGAATCAAGGACTTCAAATATGAGCTCTGAAGTGAGAGACTACAGATTCTGAAGAGAGGCCAACCTTGTCTAGATATATCACAAGGGTTGCTGTAAATGTTAGGTCTACAACAGAGCCTTTTAAGAGTGGCCTGAAAATTACAGTCTTAGATGGAAAGGGTGAGGCTGAAGTGAGGAGCCAAGGAAATTATCCAAACCTGCTAAATTGTATAGATACTGGTAAGCATGGAGCATGGAGGAGCATGCTTGAGTTACTTTGCATGGAACTGTTGATCCCATGTTTTCCTTCAGTTGGAAGATACATCACTGTGTCATCTCAGAGCAAGATGGTTGCTCTTTTTTTTCTTTGAGCTGCAGATCTTATGCAGTGTGAAGCCATGGAAAACCACCTGCTGAATCTCAATTACATTTTCTGAGCAAACAACATGAAGAGTTTGCATTGTTTAAAGTGCAGGGGAAAGTCTGTGAGACGTTTCTTTGTGTTCTACATGTCGAACAAATTGTTTTTCTATATGAAAGATTTGACGGCCAACATTGTGCCTTGACCCCTCTCATGACATAGTATGTGTAGAGAAGAAATGACTGGTTTTATAGTTTGGTTTAATACAAAGGTTCAGGTTCTACACTTCCCTGATATACACAGACAGACACAAAGATTGTTTAAAAGACAAGTGTATAAGTTGCTGATCTTGGTTTTCTCTTCTTTTCTTCTAATTTTGACAGGTTAGCCCATCCCTCCTTGGTTACATCTGTGGGAAATTTCCCAAGCAGCCTATGAAATTCTCTGAGAAGAATGTGTTCTCTGAGCTAAAAAAGATACATTAAACTGTACTTCTACAATTTCAAATTACAGAGGAAGATTATGGAGGGCATACTCATATGTCAGATAAGAATAAAACTTAATAGGCTGCTGTGTAAATATACACAGAGTGGTTCTTGATGTGGTTTCCCACAATAGTTGCTCTAGGCTTTCATCTGGTGCAATTTTCACTGAGTGCCATAATGGCAGGTTCCACAAAGTCCTCCTCATTCATTTTTAGCTCTACCAAACCAAACCAGAAAAAAATCAGAAGAGAACAGCCAGGAGCTAAGGAAACTCAAAAAAGACTTAGAAACAAGAACTTCTGTTTGGTAAATCCTGTCTCCGCATGCTGGGGACTGGTCAGTATAACTCTGCTGAAAAACTGTATGTATAGACAAATATTTAGAATGCAAGTAGATGGAGATAGTTCCAAGCACATGAGGCAAGGTGAATGTGAGTGGCAGCAAGAAATGAAGTAATTTTATGGTACAGGTCAGTTTAACCAGATCAAAGGGACTTAGCACAAAGGCTGAGGATCACATGGAGCTACCCCCACAGCAGGTAGCCAGCTGTTCATGTGCAACTTTGAAACCATGCTCTGGATGAAGTCAAGTAAAAACTTTACCAAGCCAAGGGACTAAAATCAATGTGAATTGAAGCGAAGTCTAATGAGTTCGCTGTGACTATACTATCCCTAAATCAAAGAATTTTAATAAAGCAGTAAAGATGCTCTAAACGTTAAAGAAAAACTTAATAAGAAAAATTAAAATGAGTCAGTTAAAAGGAGCTTAATTTCCACCTCTGTCTGAGCTGTATTTTTGGTTAATTGGAGGAGTCTGAAATCATAAATACTAATATATACAAGGAATAACTGTATTTCCTGTCACGATCACTGCAAGGTACTTTTCTATGTCAAAATTCTACATGACAACCCCTCTTCCCCCCCTCCCCGCCCCCCCTAAAAAAAAAAAAAAAAGAAAAGGAAGGGTTTGTTGAAATATGGATAAAATAGTCCTTTGGCAATACTCCGTCTTGCTCTCTTCACTCTGCTCCGTTGCCCAGCTCCTACAGAGAGGGAATTTAAAGCTGCCTTACCTCAAGGTAGCCTATGTAATTATTTAGGTAAATTGTTGGAGTCAGAGCTCTATGTAGATGTATTTAGCCTTAGAATGTAACCAACTAAATCCTCATGCTTCTTCCCCTCTGTACTTTAGATTGACTTCAGGTAGCACTCTGTTGATTGAACTGCCGATTGAGGTATATAGATTGTGGTAAACTAAACCTAGATGTAGCCATTTCTTCTAGTCAAAACAACCATGGTGTTTATTACCCTAAAGCATTAGTGAGTATGTAAGCATTGCAGTGATGTTTATGGAGCACTGATGTTTGTCTCTAAAATTTACTTGGGAAGAACAATTTTCTTGAAAGGATGACTCTGTATATGAATGCCTGCATTTCAAGTAATTTCATCTTGATCATCTGCTTTGATTTCCAGACTAACAGAAGATTGAAATGGGAGGCTTTGTGGAAAGGAAAATTGGGATATGAATACAGTGATGATTCTGCCAGAGGTACACCTTGCTTTACAAATTCAAAGATTTCTTTGTTTTCTACCTCATTTAACTTTTTCCGTTCTGTTTCTTTGTCCTTGCTATTCAGATGTTCTCTTTTTTCAAGTTACTGTGAGCTTTATTTTTCATTCTCTCATAACATCTTGAAAGATGATTCTGCAGCACAATTTTCTAGAGAACAAAAGCACACTGTTGAAACATTCTTTTTCCTGCATGGCTGTATTTTATATCGTTACAATCCAACTCTGAGTAATACTGCTAATATGAAAAATTATTCATCACAATAATAAATCTCCTAAGATGTCTCTAATTACTGTTAGACATTCTCTTGAATATTACTTGAGTCCTTTGTGTGAATTAACACATAAGTGAATACATATTAAACCATGGATTTTAAAGGCCGTATACAGATATAAGCTTTATAAGGATTTACAAATGCCAAAGAAACTGCAGCCACATCTGTCATGACCAAATGAAACACAATGTAATACATGAGTTAATGCTGCCACAAGCCAGGTCAGTCTGCCCCTTGGACACTTACCAGATTGTGCTGTTTGTTCCCAGTCCACTGGGCCTGGTATGTGTTAAGCTTCTGGAATCTGAAAAGACTCCAGGTGCTTCATTTGTGTTTGAATTTGTGAGGTGCAAACTTTAATGCTCCCTTCTGAAACCGAACATACAGTTCAACAAACGGACTCCTGTGCCTGTTGTTGACTCTTCAGGCTCCTTTGTTGTTTAAGCACACTTTCAAGAAGAATTCAATTTGCATGGACATTTTGGGCTATGTTTTTGTTCGTTGGGCATACGTAGATGTGAAGGCAAAGATGTAGTGAGTGGCAAAAGAACGAAAATGTGATCTGTCTTTACTTACATGGTAGCAGATTTATTGGTTAGAAAACAGTAACTAAATGCAATGACCTTTTTTTCTTTCAAATCACTAGAAGTCTATCTGTCTAATGTGACAGGACTCCTTTCTGCAATTGCTCTACCTGCTTTGGGTGAAAATGCTTAAGTAGATTAGTTCTTATTATTTTTTAAATTCTCAGCCCCTCTTCCATAAGACTTCTTTGTTTTTGTCATCACCTTCTGGAACTAGGTAATACGTAGCATAAATGCCCCATCCTTTTCCTTTGCTGCAGACTAGAAAGGGTGTGTTATAGTAGAAGCATCTCCTTATTATCTCCAAGATAATAGCCAAAATGTTATGATCTTATGCCAACTTCTCTTGGAACTCTGCTTCAAAATGCAGGTAAAGAAGTGACATAAGAGCTTACAAGCAATATTTTAGGGCCAAGGTAAACACAATTCATAATCAAACAGATTACCTCAAATCTTTATAACAGGTGCATGAGTACAAGCGTGTTCCATGTAGACACAGTATGTTCATAACAATATTTAAGAGTCATCCAATTTATCTGATTGGATTCTATATTAAATGAACATATCATACTGGGGAGAAAGCCTGATATGATTAGAAGTGTTTATGGCAGAAAGGTATTACAACAAAGAAAGATTCATGATAAGGACACATGCTCATGTGCTCATGAAGTAACGATGCATTCTTACTACGACATTTTACAGGCTGACATTTCAGAAAAACTTTCCCGCCAGATATATGGCTGTTCTCCTAGTTTCTTTGCCTCCTTCTCTCTCTCCATTCTTCACATAATGATGGAAGGAGCTCTTCTTACTTTTCTCCCATCTCAATATGTCCTGTTCTGAAGGCCTCCAAGGCATCGTTCTGGGGGCTATATTTTTCAGGATTTCTTCCCCCAGTTCAAAATTGAAGCTTTGCTGAACAGACAGGTACCAGCATGGAAACATTAAATGTTGTTACCGAATGGAATGTCAGATTGTCAGAATTGGGATGCAATCCCATCTGGTCTGCTCACTGAAGAGTTTGCCCAAGAGATTGTGCAGTCTCTTTCAGACAGTAACAGCAACTCCAGACCTTTCTCCAGGCATGACCCCTGTGATCTCTCTTAGTTCTATGGCTAGAGACCTCTGTTGACTCAAGGGATTACTCCAGTGAGATTGCAAAGCTGGAAAGATTTGAAAGGTCTATGTTTCAGAGACCTTTATAAAACTCTCCCTCATGTTTCTTTTTTACATTGTTTATAGTCATAAGAGAGGACTTTTGAGGAGACAGACAGGAATCGAGGTGACTAAATAAATGGGTCTGACCAAACTGACTGTGCCCACAGGAAAGAACAGTTAAACTGCTAGCATTTTTTTGTTGTTGTTTTTCTCGTATTTCAATTTTACTGGTGCGTTTGTCAGCATAGCTAAAAGTATTGTTCTCAGACATCAAAAGAAATGAAAGGAAATAAGCGATTACTCTAGCATTTAGAGATTGATCCTGTTAGCTACTGGGCTGAAAGCCTCTTAAAAAGGGCTAAAACCTTAAGCTCCTTTTGATTTGATTAAGTGTACTGATCATCTCTTCTAACTTAAGTCAGTGAGGAACGTGGGTACAAACACTTCACAGGCTGTTGTCTGTATCGTTTCTCCTCTGACCAAAGCCACAGCAAAGTCAGGCTGAGACAAGAATCTGAGGCGCTGAAGTGAAAGATTGGTACTTGGGAACCAAGTTACCTGTTTGTTAACTAACCAATGAACCAACTGTTGCTGCTGCCACTATTGATCAGAAGAGGGGCCACAGGAAGTGACCAATTCTGCGTGTGAAGTTATCACCAAAACAGGTTGCAACAACAGCTCTGCTCATAACTCCGGTTAGTAATGCATCCCATTGCAGATTAAAGCAGTTATTCTGGGAAATACATGAAGTTCCTTAGAGATGTCTTTAAGAAAGTCTTTCAGTTAAAGCTGCTTCAGACTTGCATATCTGGCAAATATTCCATATTTTTAATCTTTAGGAAAATGTCTGTAGTTTGATAAAATATTTGAGATTAGAGTTCAGTATCCCTGTGTACAACATTTTCACACAGATTTTTTTTTAAATCTTTTTAAGTTGTTGTGGCCAACATTCTATTTATGAACTATCTTAGAATGTGCTATTTTTATTTAGAAAAAAATACAGCTTGAAATTCTGTGTATTTGCCAAAACTGCTAAAGACAACTAAAATAACTTTTCTTAAAATTTCTTTAGATGAAATAATTCCTGGGGTAAACATCAGTTACATTCTCAAAATATGCCATGGTTTTATTAGACTAGACTAGACTAGACTAAACTATTTCAATTGAAAGGGACCTACAGTGATCCTCTAGTCCAACTGCCTGACCACTTCAGGGCTGACCAGAAGTTAAAGCAGGTTATTAAGAACATTGTCCAAATGCCTCTTAAACACTGACAGGCTTGGGGCATCCACCACCTCTCTGAGAAGCCTGTTCCAGTGTTTGACCACCCTCTTGGTAAAGAAATGCTTCCTAATGTCAAGTCTGAACCTCCCCTGATGCAGCTTTGAGCCATTCCTGGTCTCCTGTTGCTGGATGCCAGGGAGAAGAGATCAGCACCTCCCTCTCCAATTCCCCTCCTCAGTCTCCTTTTCTCCAGACTGGACAAGCCTTAAGTCCTCAGCAGCTCCTCATTGGACATTCCTTCCAGCCCTTTCACCAGCTTTGCTGCTCTCCTCTGGACACATTCAAGGACCTTCACATCCTTCTTAAATTGTGGCGCTCAGAACTGCACAGTGTATTCAAGGTGAGGCTGCACCAGCACGGAACATGGTGGGATAATCACCTCTTTGACTGACTGTTTATACCATGTTTGATGCACCTGGGATGCGGTTTGCCCTCCTGGCTGCCAGGGCACACTGCTGACCCATGTTGAGCCTGCTGTCAACTACCACCCCCAGGTCCTTTTCTGCAGGGCTGCTCTCCAGCCACTCCTCTCCCAATTTTTACTTGCGCCTGGTGCTACTGGCATCAGGTCTTGTTAAATTTCATCCCATTAATCGTAGCAAACAGATACTCAGGCTGCTACAGTTGTTTCCAACAGGTGGGTATGCTTGTGATACAGCCCTCTATTTAGCTGTCCAAAAATCTTTTCAAGATGACATAAATATTTTTCTCCTAAATGTGTTGTTCTTAGGAGGTGGATTTGCATGTTGAGAGCAATAAATTATTGAAAAGCACTCTAGTGGCTCACTTTCCATTTGCAACAAATCAAATGACTGGAGAAGAAATTGTATTACAAATATTTCTGAGAGGGCTTTTATGAAAGAAAATTTGTTTCTGTTCTAATGACAAAAACTATTATTAAGCTAAATGATGTATGTAGTGAGTAGCAAACAGAAAGTGGTAGAATACTTGTAGCTGGTGAAAAAACAACTCAATAGCACAGTGACATTGGAAATTACTTTGCAAATCTTTATGTACATTATATTTACTTTAGTTGAAAACCGTCTATTCTCTTGGAAGTAACTTCCCTCTCAACAGTTGTGATTTGGCAAAAACAGTCCTAGGGACATTATGTCCTGGGATTGTTGACAAGTGTGAAAGTCCTCTGTATGTCCTCATCCTTAAGAAAACAAAGTGTTAGTTCACATTCACTTTCTTTCTCAGCTTGTCTCTCCTGCTGGGACATAGATAAGAAGAGCTGGTCCTTCTTTGGCTTTAGGGTAAGAACTGCTGCCTATCTCTTCTTCATCTGCCCATGGCAGGGGACTTGGAACTAGTTGACCTTTAAGGTCCCTTCCAGCCCAAACCATTCTGTAGTTCTATGGTCTTCGCTTACCTGACAGGAGCTGTAACTGCTCATTCTTCTCCCAGTTTTCTTCTCTGTCTTGCTGCCCGATAACCTTCTTCTGTTCCATTCCTAATCCCAGAGATCCTAGGCGGTTTAGTTTATTTACAGGATAGCCACAAGGTTTCTTTTCCCACATAATGTCACATCCAGAGATGTGGAAAAAGAAAGAAAGAAAATAAAGTAGTTTTCTTGAAACGTTGAACAAAGACTTTAATAGGAATAGAGAAATCACTTTTAAAGTTATCCTGTCTTTAGTTTTGCTTCACTAGATTCCTCTGTCTAGAGTTTCTCAGTCTTGCTCCTGATGTTTAAAAAAACAATACACCTGTCCTTGTACCTGTCAAAGACTGATACAACAAGGTGAAATTTTATAGTACCTAAATTTAAAATAAATGAAGTTATATGGAAAATAGACATTTGTCATATAGATAAATATTTTTGAAGTTTTGAACACTAGAATTAGGACCAGATTTTTTATGGGTATTAATTACCTAAAGACACAGAAAAGCACGCAACAAAGTATTCAGCTTTCTAGGTGTACGTATAGTTCCCAATCAAATTAACTAGTGCTCTTGAAAACGTCAGCAGTCACCTAGGTCTACCTACAGTGACAGTGTACCTTATAGGGTGCATGGATAGTCAGTTATCTTCAGAAATTCAGTACTTAGCTGTCTTATAAAGTTAACTTTTTACGTTGTTAATGACAAAGAACAAAATACAACAAATAAACCACAAACCAGAGAATCAGCAAACTGAAAGGCAATGGGCTGAACTATTTTTCATTCATTGAAGGACCTCTGGTGGTCATCACAGCTTTTACAGCAGTCAAAATGCCAGCACCCTGAACATTCTAGAGGAGATAGGCATTTTTTGCAAAATATGGAGCACCAAGATCAACTTTTTCAAAACTGTGCACTATGCACTTTTGCTCTACACCTGAAAGGCTTCCTTGTTTCGCTATTAAAATCATATTTTATTTCACTTTACAAAGTGAGCATCCTTGTGCACTCTGCAGGAGTTTGAAGCCAGAATTCCAGTATCTGCACTGCCCCTCGTCTCTCTTTGCTAGCCAGCACCTTCCTCAGTCTATCTCTGTTGAACTTTGCCAGAGGCAGCCTTCCATCAGACAACACAGCATCGCTGTGTGTCCTGTTACCTTGTATGACATCTGTTCAGCTTCTTGTAACATCACTGTATTACCTGGAACCTGCCACCAACCATCATCTCTCGCTGCTGGCCAAAATCCATCGCTTCGTTCTGAGCACTGATAACGCATGGAGTGAGTTTATCTGTCTAAAGCGCAATCTCAGCAGATGGAATACTGGCAGCATAATTGGGAAGAGAGCTCTAATCCTCAGTATTGTGGGACCTGAAAAGAAATCTGAGTTGAACATTCAGCAGCATGTCAGAAAACAAATGGTATTCTCATCACCCAGGGTTTCTATTAGCATTTGTGCTGATCTTTCTGTGGCTTCTTTAAACAGCTGGTCCAGATTGTTCTTCTGCTGGGTGTACTTATCAGTCCAAATATTAAAGAATTTATTAAAAGCTTCTGCTAAAGACCAGAAATACCTCCTATTCCCATCTTTCTCAAACACGTAAGTTATACAGGGCTTCCTGCATTTGCGTATTTTGTATGTAGACAAGCATACCTTGTCTGCAAATGCAAGCAGCATTACAGGTGAAGTACCCACATGCTAATTTTGTTAATCTCGGGTAGCTTTTGGTGGTCATCTTTGCCACTACACAAACCTGGTGACAGAAGAAAAGTAGCACCTCCAACAGGAGACCACTGAATAAGGAATTTACGGTTAAGAGCCATTAGAGATTGCTTCATGGTCCTACTTCCAGTGTTGAAAAACACCTTAGAAGAGCTTGAACAAAATGCTTAATCTTTTTAAAAGGCATTCTGAAGTTCTCACTTACCAAAAGAAAAATGATTTATGTGAAAAATAAAGTTTGGAAGCAATCCTGACAGAACAGTGATGAGCATTTTCTACGTAGGTGGCCTCATCGACATTGAAGATGATATCTTCCTCAAAAAAAAAAAAAAAAAAAAAAAAGCAAAACTGCAGACAGCCTGCATGACTACCCGAGTTACCGAGTTACACTACTGTGGGTATTTTTAAAGAAAAAAAAAATTGAGTAAATGCATCTTTACATGACCATGACATGTCATCAGAATTTGATCAGAATGCTTACCAGAGGAGCAATTCCAGTATTAAAAGAATTTCTACCCTAACTTCTCATTTTATTGAAAGTGACTATGGAAGGTGCATTGTAGAGAATGCTTTATTAATACTGTTTCTCTTCCTAGAAATAAGAGAACATGCATTTTAAAGGTAATATTTATAGGTATGGCATTTCAGGGTTTGTATATCAGTCGTATACAAGTAGATAGTCAGTCTTTAACAGCAGAGTACTTTGACTCTAATAGTCAAATCTAATTCAGGCATTTCTTTTATGTTATAATTGATGTCTAGAAGCTACTCAAAATAATTTTGTCTATTTTTGAACATCCTAAAGCCTGATATAGCTCTGTTGTTTCAATTGACATGCTGGGACAAATTGCCTGGTGAAATGCTGTATTAAAAAGTAAATATCAGACATATTTTTTTAAATATTACAATTATTTTTCTTTAAAAATCTGACTTTTCCCATGCAAATTTGTACATTTCATTCATACTGAGCTAGCTCAGTAGGGAATTATTGTCAATGGCATTATTCCTATGTAGAATTGAAAGGATTTCCCTATGAGTTGGTCTGGTCAGCATTTCCATATGTAGAATTTGCTCTGGGCTGTCAGTCCTTCTTTAGTGGGATTATGTGGGTGAAGGCTGCTTTGTCTAAAACTTCATCTGTGCTCAAAGCCTGTTTTTCTCAACCTTTAAATCAGAATCCAACGCAGTTTCTTTAACTAGTCCCCATGCTGGCTATAAAGATTCTAGTAATTCCTTTTTAACAAATACCTCCATTTTAATGTAATTTCCATTTTGGAAATTAAGCACAACAGTATTGGATGAGGTTTTTTTGTTGCTCCTGTAAGAACATTAAACCCAAATTTATTACGGTCATTTTAGAGTAGCTCTTTGACAGCATCACAATCAACTCAAGAATACTAAAACCTGGGGGTTCTTCCAGAGGTAGAGTGGATTTTTTTGGGGGGGGGAGTCCTAGACTAGCCAAAGATTTAGCTCATAAGATCATTTCTGCCGTCATTCTCTTACCATTCAGTTAGGGCACAGGCGTGCAGCACAGTAGTTCCATAGAAAAGGGTTGCAAGAGCGCCCGTTGTCATGAGAACAGTTTTTGATCTCAGGTTGGAAGCAGATTAAGAAATAGCAGCAATTGATCAGAGATTGTTTATTGATTTGAATTTCACAAAGGGGCCCCACAGAAATTTGCTTTTCAAATTCAGAAAACACCTGGCTTGGATATCTAAATCAATCCATCATGAAAGATTTCAGGAAAGTGGAATTGGAATTTACCCCTTAATAGCCATGCAGAACTTACACATAACCTTACAAACAACTCACAGGCTGTTCATTTTACCCAAATCTTTGTATAAATTAACATATCATTCCTTCCTGCGTTTAAAGAATTCTCATCTCCCTTTTTAATAGTTTAAGGAGGCTAAGATGTTGGAGAGGAAAAATGCACGGGCAGTTCTGGATGGACTTATATATCAAACTTCTGAACACCAAAACTATACTTATAGTTTCACTGAAACAGCGTTGGCAAGAACTGATTAAATATGACCTATGCTTGTGACATTAGCCTCTATAAAATATGTAAATTTGAGTTATTGCCTGATATACCTCATCTACACATGTGGCTTTATGATATAGTTAGTATTTTACTATACTATGTGTGCATAGAGTATAGTAAATAACTATACTTTTTATAACTTTTTTTTAGAATGTTAGTGTAATCATCAAAGGTGATCTGTTTTAGGAATTGCTGTTCAGAAATGTTTATTACCTTTAAGATTATGTCACCTATCTGACCACCAGTGTCAATATTTGCAGTCACACTTCAGATTTCACTGGTATATAGTCCATTCATCAGGTTTTTTGCAAGATTTTGTGAAAGGAATCACGTAACTCCCTGCCTGCAGTCTGTTTGGGCAGTATTATGCATCCATCTTGATTAATACAACTGCATTGTCTTCTCTCGTGATCTTCCAAACTGCAACTACTGTTGCTTAATACTTCACCTGTGCTCAAAGCCTCATTTTCTGAACCTTCTAATCAGAATCCAACACAGCTTCTTTAGAAACTGGGTGGCAAAAAAATTCTGCGATGGGATGGAAATCCTTGCTGGCAAACTGCTGACCCAGGTAAAACTCCTATGCAGGCCATTAAAAAAAATCCAACGTGCCCTGCTCCCAGTCAATATGTCAGTATTTGAGGGGAGCCCAATGCACCCGTAAGAAGTCACTCGCAGAGTTAACGGAGTTAAAACACATGACTGCCTGCGTTTTTTGATTTCATTTACAACTTTTGCAAACTACCGTCTTCCCACTATTGTCTCTTAGACTGCAGAATGAACAATACTAATCTATATCCATACAGTTAGAATAAAGTAACAGTACAATTTTTAGAAGAATGTGATCGCAAATAACATTTAGAATTACTCTTAAGCCATGCAAAACAATGTTGTGCAAAGCGCAGCTAACCAAGCGTGCCCTAGATATAACTGAATGGTCAACAGGGGAAAGTCCTCAACCCACTGTTCCATGGCAGTTGGCTGGTTCTCTTTTCAATGCTTGGCAGACCATTGTGTGAGAGATTTTGCTAACTAAAATCCAGTGCCTCTGTCCCTGTTTGTCATGGTCAGAATGTTCATATACAGCCACGGACCATCTATTGCATGTTGTAACGGTACCTGCAAGAGCACATGCTGTACAGCCTTGTCATTCAGGTCAAGACTAAATAAATAACAGCAATTGTTGTATTTCTTAGTTATGTTGCATTAATTCTATCTGACCTTCAAATTGCCTGAGAGCATTTCTCATGATTTTTTTCCTGATTTCAGAAAGGTCATCTACCTTGCATAAGTTTTTTATCTGAGTTTCAAAATATGCTTTGAAACCAACACTGCAGTATCCTTGGAAAGATGTATTTCTGATATAGCAGGAGTAAACATTCATTCACAAAGCCGGCCTTTTTATTTCCGTTTAAACTGTCAGAGAACAAACAGACTGTAAATGGGCTAATATTTTTACAGCAAACCAACTCACCTTAGTACAGCACCATTTCCACCTTAAGATCAGCATTAAGTACTAAAGGAATTACTTCCTTCAAGTAATATAAATGGACTAATATTTATACAGCAAATGTAACACCTGTTAGTATGGCATCATCTCCACCTTAAGATTAGCACCTGAGCACTACAGCAGTTCCTTTCTGAAGTAAGAATCCAACAACTTCTGTTCTACATTCACAGCAAGAGCCATTTCCTGGAACGCAGCACAGGATTAGCTCAGTTTGTTGGGGAAATCCTTCTAAGGTAGGAGATTTAATTGAAGCAATCCTTGCCTTCCCAGTCACTCCTAATTACATCGCCACCAGCGCCCACTCTGCTGCTTCTCTGAGTGTCATCATCTCCAAGCTGAAGCTTGGAAGCAAATCTTAAAGGCAGCAGAAGGAAGGGACCTTAAAGACTGTCAAGTTCCAACCCCCTGCCATGGGCAGGGACACCTCCCACCAGACCAGGTTGCTCAAAGCCCCATCCAGCTTGGCCTTGAACCCCTCCAGGAATGGGGCATCCACAGCTTCCCTGGGCAACCTGTTCCAGTGTCTCACCACCCTCACAGGAAAGAACATCTTTCTGGTATCTAATCTAAATCTCCCCTCTTTAATTTAAAACCATTACCCCTTGTCCTGTCACTACACTCCCTCCTAAAGAGTCCCTCCCCATCTCTACTGTAGGTCCCCTTTAGGTACTGGAAGGCTTCTATAAGGTCTCCCCGGAGCCCTCTCTTCTCCAGGCTGAACAACCCCAGCTCCCTCAGCCTGTCTTCACAGGGGAGATGCTCCATCCCTCTGATCATCTTCGTGGCCCTCTGCTGGACCCGTTCCCACAGGTCCATGTCCTTTCTATGTTGAGGACTCCAGAGCTGGGCACAGTACTCCAGGTGGGGTCTCACGAACGCAGAGTAGAGGGTTGCTCCCCCTACGAGGGTGCTCGTAGAAAGAGTGCTCCGTTTTGGCTGTGTTTTAGCTCGCCTCTGCCACAGAAAAATGAGGCAGCTACTAGCCCCCCGCCCCCAGCTGAGAGCCACCCCGCCAGCGGGGCAGGCGAGCGGCCTCTCACATCTTCCGCCGTCTTCACTTCCAAGCGAGTAGGGGCTGACGGCGCGATCCAAACCCATCACACGGTACCTGCCAGCCGCGGGCAGGGGTACGCAGGGTTAGGGTTTAGGCCGGGTCGGGCCCACCCCCGCCGTCCGCCAGGGGCAGCAGCGGCCGGGCTGTCGTATCAGCGGCGGAAATGGCCGCCGTCCCCCCGCCGCCGCCGCGCGTCACGGCGCAGCGCACGCGCGTGGCGGGCCCCCCCTCCCCAGGCGCCGCCTCAGCTCCCCCTTTCCCTCCCTCCCTCCC
>JAOXNO010000033.1:25182321-25199814 GCA_028565335.1 Limnodromus scolopaceus
CTTATATGAAAGGGGGTGGGCACAGGTTCTTTCTTCCTTTCGTTAAATGTTAGTGCCCGTTCAAGTGAGCCGCGGGCGGGGACACGCACAGCAGATATCCGCGGCAAGCATCAGTAGGGAAGGCGGCTTCTCCTCCTCATCCTCCTCCTCCCTTCCTCCCTCCTGTCGCTGCCCCGCGGCCATGGAGCTGCCCGAAAGCCAGTGCAAGAAAGTGAAGCTGAGCAACAGGGTGCCGAGCTGGGTGAGCGGAGAGGGAAGGAAGGCAGGAAGGGTTGCGGGCGGGCGGGCAGGCAGCGGCGGCCGAGCTGTGTGGTGATGTGGCAGTGGGCGGCAGCGGGAGCCGGGCCGGAGGGCTGCTTGCACGCCCGGGGCGCGGGGTTAGCGCGAGCCGGGGCCGTTAAAGGAGCGGCAGCGCCGGCTCCCCTCAGGGAGCCCCGCCACCAAGCCCGGCGGCGGCGGCCCGTCCCCGGTGTGCTGGTGTTCCGTCGCTGCCCTCGGGAAGGCGGGTAGGGAGCTTCCTACCCTTCCCTCGCTGCCCGTGGGGAAGGGCAGGGAGCCCCTCGGGAGAGGGCCGGAGGTCTGAGGGTTCCATCCCGGTCTCTTCCCTCGCGAACCCCTCAGCTTCCAGCGCTTTGGAAGGAGAGGAAGACTCTTAGGAATGCGGTGTACAATGTGGCCATTCATAAACCTGGGCTGGCCAAAGACTGAGGTTCTTTGTACGCTGGGTGTTCTGTGGAAAACTGTCGAGACAGGGCTTTAAAAAAAAAAAGAGTCTAACCAAAGCCTTCATTCTTGTTCATAAAGATGGGGGAAGATCAGTTTACAGCGAAGACCAAAATGCAGCTATTTAGAAGATACATTGCAGGCCTTTGCTGAGAACATCTGATACTTTTGATGATGCAAGATAAGTGGGGGGGCGGGGGGGGCGGGGAAAGGAAGTATGATTTCTTTCAAACAATTCTGAGATGGAGAAGACCAGAAATAAGATCCAGAAAACATTTGATAGCAAAGTAACCGTGTAAAACAGTCTTGGAAGTCTTGCTGTGGGTAGTACAGGCCACAACTTTCTTATGAAAATGACAAATCTATTAAGAAGAAAAGAGTCTCATGGTTGCCTCAAAAATGAAGAAGTTAGTGTTGTACGAAGCAGCATTCATTAGATGTTGTGCCTGTCCAAGCTTCTTTTACCACTTACAAGTTCTAACTTGTTGACATAACAGAGCAATTGGTAAGTTGTCGGTATGTTCTTCCAATTTGTGTGAGGAAAAGGAAAAATCAAATGTTATGAAGATAGTGAAATAGATCATGTCTGGGTGGGGGTAACAAAAAGTGTATTCAAAAGTTCGTCTGTATCGTTTAATTTGTCAGAAGCAAAGCCAAGATGGATTTGTCCAAACCAGGGAAATTGTATGTTAAAAGAAAAAAGGTTAACTGACATTAACTGTTTGCTGAGTTCAGTTGAGGTTAGTAACCCCCTATACGTTACGTGGCAAGCAGAGGAAGTCTTTTCCTTCTCCCTTTTTCTTCAGAAGATCTCAGCTGAAGTGTTCTTTATAACCCAATAAACTTCACCAGGAAAAAAAATGCTGCTGATTCACACACTCCACAGACAAATGTTCTGGCACTTCTGACTTCACATCTGTTTAGTTGAGAGCAGAGTCAAAGCGTCCTATTATAATCTGATGGAATCAGCAACCCCTGGGAGAGGAGGGAGAGCCTTGTCTTCCAAACTTTCTCTGGGCATCCAGCACTATTCAAAATACACCTCTGTCCGTGAAAAGTCCCCTCGCCAAGCCCACCTCCTAGCACAGCAAACTCCAAGTTACGGAGCAGCACACAACACAGCCACAAATACTGCCATTACACTGCCATGCTAGGAAGACTTGGGGAACGCTTTCTTTAGTGTAGCTCGAATTCCTGACCCAACTGAGGTGTTGCATCGTTTTGAAGGTAACTCCTAATGAGAACTTGCTCCAATTCTGGTTTCTGAGGGCATATTCAGCAGAGGGATTTCTGGCTTTGTTTTTGTCCATTCCCTCTGATGCCAGCCAGTAACTCCACTCCAGCACTGGTGAATAAGCTGTGTCTGCTTTTGGTCATGCTGTTACTGCAGCAGGTGGCAAGTGAAGATATTGCTCCTTACAGTACGGTTATCACTGAGTTGCTTGTATCTGTGGTACTGTAGAAGATTCTGGCTGCTCTCTGCTGCTGTGATTTTTGAAACTGTCCCAGCATTAAAACATCTGGCAAAGATGGGCTTGTGTAAGTGGCAGGAGAGCACGCATATGGCATTTTGGGTGGTGCTGCATGCAAAGGTGTTTAGAGGCCTTATTGTATCACTGTGGCACACTGTTCTGGAGTTGCGAGGATAAAAGTAAGAATTTTTGTTTTAAGTGGGAGAAAAATGTAATGCTCTTGGCTATGGGAGAATATGGATTGGTGAAATGTTAGTTTTTTAATAACTGTAAAGCATTTTATTGTTCAGATATCATTTCTGGGCTTACCCTTCTTTCCCAAGCACAGTTGTCCAAATCAAAGCACAAATTTTCAAACCAGAATTTGAAAAAGTAACTTTTGGAAGGCATTCTTGGCAGATCTTTTGGTGAACAAGTCCTGAAACCTTGTCTAAATATGTGAACAGAGACTCTTGGGTGAAGTGCTGTTGTTTTAGCGTCTGTGGTAGTAGGATTTTTATGTTGGAGCTATGCCTCTTCTTGCTTGTGTTTGTATGTAGCTAAAGAAGATGGGCAATGTTCAGTCTGCTTCAGTTGCTGTTTGGCTGTTGAGGAGAATAGTTTGGAGGGGAAAAAGAAACCTATCATTTGGTTGAGTTATCAGTGCTAAAGAGTAAATGTCATAAAAATGTGTTGTTATCAGGGTATGCCTGGTTTATAAGAGGCATGCAGTGACCAAATTAGCAAATGGCTTAGAAAATATCTGAGATGATTGGGAAATGGGAAAGGCATTAAGGATAAGACCACATTTAAGAGGTGATGTTGGATGCATTGCTATTGTTAGCTTTAGGAGTTGTTAGCTTGGTGAATCAATACTGTCATCTTAGAGCTGAAGAATATGGAATTAGTCACAGCTTCTTGAGTATATATAGTTTGCACAGAAACCATGCCTGTTCTTTACACAGCTCTTTCCCAATGCTTCCAGCCTCAGAGCTCTCTCCAGTTGGTGCTGTAGCTTGGGGAGTCTCTGCTTGCCTTTGAAAGCTTTACTTCCTACCCCAGAGGTCTTGCTTTGTGATACATTAAAATTTGATGTAAAGTGACTGTAGAAGCGCAAGGTTTCGTTGTTGCTCTGAAGTAATGAAGAATAAATTCAGTTTGTGCCAGTGCAATGATCGATCTGCTAACCATGGAGTAATTAAGCAATAATTGTTTCTTTCCGCTCTCTTTTGATCTTGGTGTTGCAACTTGGGTTCGCTCTTCTTCATCTGGATGTCTGATCTAAGTTCTTACATCAAAGGTGTTCGGTGCTGATAATCAGATTTGGCTTTGGCAAAAAATAATTATAGTTGCAACTGGGCAAAACATTGAGTATAAGAAAAGAAAAAAACATATGGGTCAAGTCTATTGCAGCAAATCTTTACATAGAAAAAATGACAGAGTTAGTATTTCCTTTTGGTCCCCACCTTCTTTCTTCTGTTCCCATAGTTCTTAGATGTCTGTATTCATTTACCCGGTCAACTACCTGTAAAACTAAAAGGCTACCTTTATGCCAAAAAACGTAAGCTGTGGAGTCATCCTTCCTTGCTCTCTTGTCATCACAGCTCTTCAGTGCACATCTGTGAGAGGCTTGTGACTTTGATACTCCAATATTTTATCTTCAGTACAAAGTTATTAGCCTATTATGGCACTTCAGATTTCATGTGAGAAACAAACTAGCACAGTGAGGAGAAGAATAGAAGGGTATGTTAGCCTTCTCACCTGACACTAGTGTTAAAATGAAGCACAGTGGACTGAAGCACGATTTCTATTTAACATGGTGAGTAGGAGGGAAAATATTAAAATGCAGCATTTGTATAAGTAGTGTGGACTACTTAATGTGTAACACAGGGTGGAAGAAATATTTTTGTGGGCAAGTCAGAGAAGGAATTTCCAATGGTTGTAAAAACCCCCAAACCCCAGATAAATAGGCCTTTCAGGTTAAGGTTTTTTTTTTATTACTATTAGACTTTACAAAAATCGTGTGTCCTTTCAGTAGCAACTATTATAGTGAATGTAATTAGGCTAAGAAGTTAAAAATAGCTTTTTTCAAAAGTATTTGCTCATTGCAATTTTTCTGTTACTCATTTTCTTATGTTTCATTTCTTTTAACATCAATAATATGGGTCTCCAAGGTGAATGATGCTTTGCTATAGTGTAAAAAGGAAATGGCTGTTCTTCCTGCTATCGTTTTGGATGGCCATTTAATTTCATCAGTTGATACTCATAAAATTTTATGCCCAGGAATTTGAAGACTGGCTAAATAATTTAAGAGCACAACCAATGTGAGCCACTGATTTCTACTCCTGAGTATTTTTCTGTGCCACATCAATATTTGTAGTATGTGCATGTATCAGGGGTAGTCATTGAAAGCTTATGTTGTTGAGGATCCAGTGTTCAGCTTTTGTTGGTCAGTGGTGGTAGTGAAACATCTGGTAGCAAAGTGGACATGATTAGGAAACATTGCTAGTATTTTGTTGTGGTTTTTTTTTCAGCAAGAGAGAATGACTTGCTAAATTATTAACTCTTCAGAGCACCTCTATAAAAAGCTGTTTTTTATTGGAAGATAAAGAGGATGTTGCTACTACTTTGCCCATGAGCAGCACTGAGCTGTCTTGTATGCAGAATGTTTGGACACTTTAACCTTTAGTCTTAGGTGCCTGTTTCTGAAGTCCTGGTGGATCATTGTCCCACCGCTGAGCTTGCTGGCTGCTCTGTTGCACTTGTGTGCCGTGTACTCCAGCAGTCTGTTGGCCTTCTCGTTGCTGTCATTTGTCATCTCCGGTAATTCATGACTTGATACTTTTATGTTTTTTTCTTTTTTAAAGCTACGTCTTTTTCATCATTTTAAGAATCCCTCTTGCCTGCTTCCTCAGGGTTTCATGTCTTTTGTAAGCCTAGTGCAATATCCTGATCTGTTTCATTGCAGCTTTGCTAGTTCTGGAAAACGAAGAAAACTGATATAACTTCCTGAATACAGACTGGAAGAAGTCTCCTTGGATGAGACGTTTGACCTACAAAGTATTTGAGCTTGATAATAGACTCGTTTCCAGGAGTAAAAAGCAAAGCATGTGTGTTTTATGTTTTAATATCAAAGAGCTTACAGAGACAGTGACATGGGAGCTGTGTTTTAAGGCTGTCTTCTGTTTATCCAGTGCCTGGTACAATACTGTACAACTAGAATTAATGAGAAAGAATGTTGCTATTAATGTATTAGTTTGAATTGCTGTATGCATTCATTATGCATAGTACGTCTGTCTTCTAATTGAAGGCTAAGTACTGAAATTCTTTTTGTTGTTTTTAATTCCACAATTTATGCATTTGCTCGCTGAGATCTCCAATTCCATGGAGTACATAGCTGTTTCTACTGTATTAAGGAAGACTTTGATTTTATTTTTTTTTTTACTCCTGGTTTTAGTTAGCTGTATGGTGCTGACTTTGTATGCAAAACAGCTTTGTTTTAGGAGATAAATTATTTGAAGATAATACCATCAGAAGTATAAATTCATTTTGCATGGTTATAATGTGTTTGCAGGTGGCAGTTCCTTCTGGGCTGGTATTCAGTCTTAATCTAGTTTTAGATGCTGGACTGTCACCATTGAATTACAGAGTTGGTGTATTTAAAAACTGGAACATCTGTTCCTACCTTGAGTTTCTGTTTGTATTAACTATGAGCCCAGCTGTGTACAGATGTGGGGACATACAGTCTCACAAATTCATGAATTCTAATAAGTTAGATAAATTTTTGAAGTGTTTTTCTACACAAGAATGATGCAGCAGCAGTTCTTGAAGCCACAAGTAGATAACCATTTTCTGTTAACTCTACTTTTGGAGCGTCTCTCTCTAAAACTATGAACAGCTCTCTGCTAGTATTCTGTAGATTAGTATCCCCCCTTCTTTCTTTTTTTATTAAATGTCACTGTTTTCCGTTCCAGTTAGCACTGATACAATGATGAAAGAGAAGATAGTGTAAATATCTTGCAATGTGTTTGTAATCAAGAGAAGTCAAAGCAGCATTATGTATACCACTAATCCCTCCTCCTCCCTCCCCCCCCCTTTTTTTTTTTTTTTAAGCCTTCTCTTCTGTTTGATTGTTCATACTCTGTCTAGTTATCTATGGTCTTTATCTTTTATGAACGAAGTTCATATGACTAGATACCATTAAAGCTTAAGGGAATGATGAAACTGATATTCCTGCGGGTACTCTTGCCTTAGATTCTGAAATGTCTTTGACAGTGGTGTCATCTTGCTTAAGATACTCATACAGCAGATAATTATGATGAATAAATAGTTTTAAGAAGGTCTGTAACCAGCTCTGTTTTAATTAAAATAGTATTACAAAGTTCCCATCTCTGTAAGTAAATTCTCTAACAGGTTGCTTAGAAATGGTACTTTCTTTAAACAGTCAAAATATATGATAACTGTCTCAATTCTGGAGATGGAAGATATCATAGGTAAAGGCAGGGTGGCTTGGAGGTGTGTCTGCTGAACTGAAGGTTGGACCAGACACGCATAGTTTGCAATGAAAAGGCCCCTTAAGAGTTAAGAATGAGCCAATGTTTGGCTGTTTTTTGACAAGAAACCTTTAGATCAGAAAGAGAGAGAATCCATTTGATCTTCTTAGGTTTAAATCACTTGAATAGAAGTCAAGCCTAGCGGATCTAGCAGTTCATCTCTATTTTTATAGTTGATTTTTCTTAAACAAGTTGTACTTGAAAATAATAGCTCACTAACCTGGCAATCTCAAGTTTCACAGAAGGAGCACAAGGGATGTGCTTTGCTGTGGGTGGCTTTTCTAATTTCCTTTGTGTCCTTTCCTTTGATCTATGCTGCAGCTGATGGATTTGGTATTGTTTTTACTTCCCTTGGTCTGTCTTCAGGTCTTTCTTTGTGCCTGTGAGTAAGTTTTAGTATGCTTTGCCAGCTCACCCTTTCAGAATTTAAAGACCTAATCAACTATTTCTTTTACAGGGAATGCAGAGGGCGACCAATGTTACCTACCAAGCTCATCATGTCAGCAGGAATAAGAGAGGTCAAGTGGTAGGAACAAGAAGTGGTTTTCGTGGATGCACAGTCTGGTTAACAGGTACAGTCACAGATTTCTGAGGATCCTTTTGTTTTAGTTACTTTTCTGAAAAGCTACTTACCTGTAGCTCCTTTTTGTGCAAAGTTGAATGTTTGTGGAATCTAAGATCTTGATGTAATTTTATTAGTATTTGTAGGTGGACTAGCAAGAATTGGCTCTGGGACAGATAGTAACTTGGCAATGTATTTTTTTCAGTGCTCTAGGAGCATTGTTTATTTGGTACTGTCTGCTGCTTAACTCCAGTTGAGTTTTGGAGTGCATGAGTTTTTTTGCATGTGTGTGTTTTAACCAATTCTGTGTCTTCTTACTGCCCATTTTACCTATTAATAAATGAAACCTAAACTCTTTTTTTTTTTGAGTGTGTATTTCTGAATCTTTTCTGTAAAGGTCTCTTCTCTTTGGAATGTTCTTGTCTCCTTGGGTTGAAATAATGTTTCAACATAAACCTATGCCTTTAGACAGCAATTGCATGTCGAGGCAATGCATACTGGGAATAAAGTTTTTGGAAATTTTTGAAATCAGCACAGTTTTTTTTTTTTCACTGAATTTTTTTGATTGTAAAAAGAAGGGGTAAGTAAATTCTGGAAGACAGCTTTTTTTCATAACTGTGAGAGGAATTTTTTTGTTCTGTCTTTCAAAATTCCTGGAAGCTTTAACATACTTCCTTTGGAGTTTTTTTCAGTTAAAACTGAAAATAACAAATAAATATGACAAAATGTGGTATTGAATTAGTTGGTAAACCATTTAGAGCACTGTTATGTTGCGATACAATGCAATACAAAAGATCTTCACAGAGTATTAGAGAAAACTACTACTCTTAAGTAAAATTTGTTTCCACTAGTGTTAATTAATGTGTGTTAAGGGTAAAGAGGTAGTTGATAACAAATTGCTGAGAGCCATTCCAAACAGATTTGATACAGTAGCTTGCTGTCATGTATTTCTATGGTAAAAGAATGGAGTCCTTTCTCTCCCTATTTCTGTCACATAGCTCCGGTCTGTCTCTCAATGCTCAAATGATCTGATACGCTGCCTTTCTGTTTCTTCTGGTAATTTATTAATAACCTTTTGAAAAAGGTCATGATAAAAATATTTACTCAGTTATCTACATGGCAACATTTTCCAGTCATCATTCCTTTTAAACAAATGTAATCTTAATACCCAATTTCTTTTTTTCAGGAGAAAGAAGGGTGGTGGTAGAATACAGAAAAGTAGGAAGGCTGTAAGATATTAAGAAGAGTGTGTCAGAGAAGCTAGGTTATTAAAGATATTTTGTATATTCTCTTCAGTATTCTCTCACCTCATCAGGACTTACGGGATGGGAGTGTACAGAAAGTTATTTCAGAAATCACTTTTCATTTTTAGGCTAAGGTTTATTTGAGAGCTAAATGCTAATGAATGCCTTGTGCTGTCAAGTCAGAGGGTTCTAGTAAAAAAACCCTAAGGTGGAAAAGCATTACTTTTATGTATAAAATAATACGCAATTTTGAGTGTAAGTTATTTTTAAGACTTATCAGCTCAAAAGCTGTTTTCAAATTTCAATCTTATATAACCTTAACTCTTGCATTTCATTACATGTTGGAGACCAAATGATGTATGAAACGCAAGAGCACTTGAGTGAATTGCAAGCTAGAGGTGGGGTCAAAAATTGCAAGTCAAAGACTTCTTCAACGAGAAGTAGATGATGAAGACGCTAAAATCTAAATTTGGATCGCCATCTTCTAGGCTGAGGTTGTACTTAATTGCTGCTAGAAGATGAATGTTCTGTTTCCAGCCTTGCTTTCCTTCTCTTGCCTTGCACTTGCTGTAGTGCTTGCCCAGCCCGACCTCGAGCTTATTCAACTTGCTAAATCATCAGTGAAGTTAACACAGCTTCCTCCCTGACACAGGCAAAAGGAAAAAAAAGAAAAAAGAAAAAAAACGATTAGCAAACTGATTTATCCAGAGGTAGTGGATTAATAGTGGTGGGATGGTGTGAGGGCAAGAGAGTAGGACCATCCCTTTAGGAATCTGGTTTTGGCCGAAGTCATAATATTCAGCTTCATCATGTATAGCTGTTGCTCTTTTCAAAGTAGAGAGGTAAGCATTGACACAAGAAACTTGAGTTCTCCAAGAAGATGTAGATAACTTTATACATGATGGTAAGTCATTATTGACAACTCTGCAATTTTTTGACAGTTTTGAGTACAAGCCAAACCATAATGAATCCTGTGAGATGGATGTGGGGGCCTTTCTTGAGAGAGAGGTGTTGACTGAAGTTCTTATGTAGATCTTGTCTTGGGATACACATATGATTATGTTTTCAGTAGACTGCTCTGCATCTTCTGCATATTAAATTGAGTAAAGGAGGAACCAATGCAATGACTTCTTGAAATGAACTGAAACTATTGCAGGTTTCAAGGTTTCCTTTGCCCTTTAATCTTTTTTTTTTCTTAGAACGTGGTTGTTATCATGATTGTCATCCTTTGCTGGTCTTAGAACTAATGGCAAACTGCTGTTTTGTGTGATTTTTTTGCTTCTTTCTCTGAAAGCTTGAATGATTCTTAACCATCACTAATAAAGATCAAAACATTCTTCTTCACCCACTAGTGCTTGGTGGTTTTTTGGTTTTAGACTATCATTACCCTTTTTTTTTTTTTTCCTTGCTCAAAGGATTAAGGTCATTTTATGAAGCTTTGAGTTTGTGTCCCATTTAGGAATTGATTGCTGTCTATAAGCTGAAGCATGTGCTCCATATAAACTATCCTGAAATCTAGTCTGGAAAATTATTTTCATCTTAAAGCAAACAGTAGACTTTTTAGTGCCAGCAAGACTTTTCAATTGTGTAAAGGTTTGTTGCCAAAGATTCTGAACTGGACCAAAGTTTAATATTAAAAATTGTCTTTGGTTGTTTCTAACAGATTCTTGAGTGAGTTTTGTTGTGTCTTTCATGCCTAATTCAGTGCTGTTATTCAGCAAGGAGTGAGAACAGAGTGTAATTTGGCCTGATCCCATTTCTTTTGTTGACTGAAATTCACTTAAGTGTGAGCTCTTCTGATGTAAATGTAACATCTTAACTCTGGATTTCTGAATTTAGTTTGCTCAGGTAGTAACAACTGCCAGCAGCAGCACTGGGGAATGTGCACCACCTCTACAAGCAGCAGCAGCTCTCAGTGCCAAACTAATGCTTCGAATTTCACTCTTTAACTTTGTGCCTTACTCTCCCTATACCTATTTTCCGTGTAAAAGACACTTGGCTTATGTTGCAGGTAAGCGTCTCTGAAAGACATTGCTACTGGTGCCTGACACTTTGGATTTTTCATACTAGCAGTGGTACATGTACTACAATTTGCCCTAACTTGTTTCTGTGCTTGTAATTTGTATTTATGTTATTACTGAATATTCTAGGTCTGTCTGGTGCTGGGAAGACTACAGTGAGCATGGCACTGGAGGAGTATTTAGTATGCCATGGCATTCCATGCTACACATTGGATGGTGACAATATTCGCCAAGGCCTTAATAAGAATCTGGGTTTCACACCAGAAGATAGAGAAGAAAATGTCCGTCGTATTGCTGAGGTTGCTAAACTGTTTGCAGATGCTGGTTTGGTGTGCATTACTAGTTTCATCTCTCCTTATACTCAGGTAAATGTGAAAACCCTCTAGATAAAGTGTAGAGAAAATGCAAAGTGTCACTCACAATTTTAGTTATAGGAATCCCTCACTGAACTTAGCCACAATCAAATGCTTGCTTGGATTTTTATGACATCTGTGCTTTCTAGAGATGATTACTCACATTTCAGAAACATTAGTCTTAAATATAAAAAAGGTTTATATTATTTCTGTAACTGGAACTGTACTTCAGTCAGTCTATTAGGCAGAATTATTAATCTAATAGTAGGAACAAACCCGACTGATACTGCAAGAAAGAGTCTGAAAATTACAGTATCTTGTTTCATCCACATAGATTCAAGTACTTTACAGATACGAAGACTGGGTATACACTTAACTTGAAGACTCAGTTAAATTGTCTTTAAAAGGAACTTTTCCTTCAGTGAATGAATAGCATGAGCTGTATTTTACCAAGTGGCTTAAGGGAAAAAAGTTTAATTGCCTGTGGTTGTTTTTACTTTATTTCATGCTGTGTATACAACAAGACATTAGATAATACTGAAAATTAACCTAAATCCATGTTCACATTTTTTTGTGAAGACTTTTTTCTTCCCTATATGAGAACATGGATGGGAGAGACAAAAAGGAGGTGTGAACACCAAGGATCTTGAAGAGTCACCCAGGGGCTGTAGCTCAGACATTTCACAGCATAAGAAGGAGTTATTTATTTGATTATAGTAGTCCAAACAGTTCTTCTGATAATTCAGGGAGCTCAAAATCCTGGAGTAAAACAGGAGTCTTCAGATAGGAGGAAAAATAACTGTATTTAGTAAGACTTGGTTTTAGTGTAATTTTTGAAAGTTTTTTTGTTCTCTAAATTAAATTCAGCAATTGTTTCAATGCTTGGCAAGCCATACAAATAAAATAATATTTGGAGCATGCAAGCCTTGTCAGATTAACAGACGAAGAGAAATTTGGTGCTCTGGAGAGAAGGGTGGTCATACCAAGAGCAGCAGTGAGCTAGGCAGATGCAACTCCTAAAATAGGGGCAGGTATAGAAAATTCTGCACTCTATGTCTGGGTTTCTTTTATATTTTTGTTTGTCCATTTGTTTTTGGGTGGGTTTTTTCTCCCCAATAAATCAGGTTTAAGTGAAATATCTCATACCTTCATGCCAGCTTTTACCATGTGATGAACTGTAGCCAAAGTGATGTAGCTTTCAGGCCATCAGTTGATCAAATCATGTTTCTTTTTTTCAAACTTTGAAAACTCATTTACATTTTATTATCAGCTTCTTTAGAATGACCTTTGAAAGCAGAAAGACAATAATAATATGTGGGTGCAATCTTTTCGGGGTGTTTTTTTGCTGTTCTCTTTCAGGACCGTAATAATGCCAGACGAATTCATGAAGGGGCAAGTCTGCCTTTTTTTGAAGTATTTGTGGATGCTCCATTGCATGTCTGTGAGCAGAGAGATGTTAAAGGACTCTATAAGAAAGCCAGGGCTGGAGAAATTAAAGGTGAACCTAAATGTAGTTACATCCTTTCATAAGTGAAACATTGGTGTAATTTGACTCAATGTAAGTGGATGTGCTCAAATCTATGAGTGTACTACCCTTGAAAGCAGCATGGATGGGGGACAGAACCGTACAGAAAATTGGGATCAACTTCTGGCTAATGGAGCTGACTAGTTAAATGCATGGGACAGTGGAAGGGCAAAACTGACTATCCTCACATGTAAAACCTTGAGCAGGTTTCTGTTGCAAACTCTTTTGATTGAGGATTAATCTGCCTCCTTTGTGTGTTCATTGAGTACTTAAAAAAGACCCCGACTCTCCCTACAGTGTATAAAGAATTGCATTAAGAAGAGTTACTAGCTTCTTCCAAAAAATAAAACTTAGCTGCTATATTTCTGTAAAGACCATTAAGAACACTTCTGGAGAGGGTAACTTTTATTTTGCTACGTGCTAGTGCCTATGAAAATGATTTCCTATGCCCAGCCCCAGATCAAGATTCAAATGCAGCCTAATAAAAAATGCTGAAATACGTGATCACTCATTGCAAGTTTTGTTTCAAGTTCCTTCTTTGCTCTGTGTTATTATAATTTGCAGAGGTTGTCCATAACACCTTTTACCTGTATTAAGAAGCAAAGCAGTTTTTAAAGTAATCACGTTCAGGGGCTGAGTTTGCAGATGCTGTAATTAATCAAAAGTGATATAAAAGTCAAGAAATCTAAGGCATTCCACATGACTAGTTGCTTGAACTTCTAGTACTACCAAATATATCACATGAAGACCAGGAATAAATAATGCTGAACTAAGGTTTGGTCAGAATCAAAACAAGATGGCACAATACAAAGATACAGTTCTGTACAGGATCTTTATTTGGGCTGTAGAACTTCCTTGATATTTTGTTAATTTTACAAGCCCTGTAATGGAACTGTGTTACTTTAGAAGTGGTAGTGAGGTGTACAGGGCCTGAGGGAGCTATGAGTGGGTCTAACAGTGGCTGTATCTGGTGACCTATCTGAAGGATGAAAATTAAATGAACTGGCTATTCACAAGGAATGTCAGCAACTGTCATCTTTTTCTCTGGCAACGGTGATGGGACACTTTCTTTGCCTCTATTCCTACTCCTTCAGTAATCAGATACTTATAAAGTATACAGTTGGAACAGATTCCAGGGGTACTGCAGCAATTGATCTTTTTCTTAGATGGGGAATTAAGCTACTAATACTACTTTAAGTCTGAAGTGAAAAATATGAGTCTTAACGTTTGCATTTGTAATTGTAGAGGATGCAGATGTTCGGTTGCTGTAGCCCAGCTAGTATTTCTCCTGCAGATCTGACTTGTAGTGCTTACATGCTTTGCCTTTAGGCTTGATTTTTTTCGTCTTGTTTATGCATGGGTAGTCAGAATCTCCTCTGTTTCAAAGCAGATTGCTAACTAAGTAGGCCAGAACAAATGTCACTGGTGGCTTGTACAGCTGTGACAATAGTTGCTATAACTATAATAAACACACACATCTCTCTTATGTTAACAGCTATCTTATGATGGGTATATTAGCTAAACTGATGTAATAGGTGTTGGAATTCCTTGTTCTTCAGAGTACTGCTTGGTGGCATGAGTGTAAATTTACATATATACTGGTTGTTCAACATCAGGCTTTGTATTCAAAAAAACCCCGCAACAATGGGGCACTAATAATGAAGGACGGCTGATGGATGACTGACTCTGGGTTGATGGGCACAGTTCTTCTGCCAGTGCTCTTTTCTTTATTCACAGTATAAATCAAATAACTTCACCAACAAAAATGTGCTATTTGTGTGCGGCACAATGCTGAAGTTCATGTAGTAGTATTAGCAGATGGTCCGATAAAAAAAAAAAACCTGTTGATTTCCCAAATAAATCCTATATTAAGGAAGGTAAAACTCTGGGCCCTTGCCTGTTGTGTTGGCTTATTTTTAGAAAACTGTGAACCATGTTAAAATGGAGTAATCTTTTGGAAAAAGTCATTTAAGATTTTTGTCTTATGTTCTGTAGGTTTTACTGGGATTGACTCTGAGTATGAAAAACCGGAAGCCCCAGAGCTTGTGCTGAAAACTGATTCCTGTGATGTGAATGATTGTGTACAACAAGTTGTAGAACTTCTTCAAGAGAGGGTGAGCAGAAATGCAGATATATCTTAGTAACTTTTTTCAAATCGTTTGTGCCTACAATCTGAATGCATTTGCTGGGAAAAGCAGAGACAATTTTTAAAGGCTTATCTGTCTTTAAATTCTAGCTTTTAAACTTGTCCTATTGTGTGTTTCCTTTTTAAATCTAAACATTGTAACAATATTTATCTCTAAGTGAGATAATTTTCCACTTGTCCAAATCTTAATTTATATTAATTATCATAACTGATAACTGAAAGGGAAACACGACTCTTCAATTGTTACAGAACTGACAATGAATGAAATCAGTTGCTAGGATTTTTAAGAGTCAGGAAGTTTTTACTTTGTCTCTATAGCGTACAAATTAATATATACAGCAGACGTGAAGAGACAGGGATGCGCTTGTGCAGTAATTTGAGCTGTCTTAAATAGGGGTTACTGTGGTTGTGTCTGGGTTCCCTTGTGTCTACTGTTTTTCTTGCACTAGTAAAAGTGGTCCTGCAATTGTGTAATGACCAGTTCAGGAAGCTGATCTTCTTGACAGGGCTGAGTTGAGTTAATGGTTCATAGCTTCTGAAAAGGTATGTCTCTTTTCTCATGCCTGCAATCTACACCATCCCTTTTGAAGCCTCCGGGCCTCCTCCTATTGTCTGATAAGTGGATTCAGTTCATTACCCAACCTGAAAAACACACAAACAAACAAAAAACCCACAAAGAACCACCCCCAACAAACCCCCCACAGAAGACAAAACAGACAAAAAAACCCAAACCCAAAACTCACTAAAAGTGAAGGCTTTATCCTCTTGATACCATACCCACAGAGTTTGCTAATCTTCATGTAGAAGAAATGTGTCTCCTTACGATCTCATCTATAGTCAGTAGGGAGTGGGATGACATTTCAGATGTTATTTTAATTTAAATACTCTAGCAGACAATTATTCATGTTTTTTTGTGAGATGGATATTCTGGAAGTTTAGGGAGTAGGCAGTAGCTTGAGTAAAGCTTCACCAAACTTTGAAGTTGGTCCAAGCAAAAGACCCCATCGTGTAGTCAGCATTGAGTTAATTTTAATCCTCTGTTCCAATAAATTTTTGGAGAGATTTAGTCTCTTGTATCTAAATTTTCTAGAAAACTCTGTTAATACATTGCTGTTTGCTCAAGGTTGCTCAGAAAATAAGACAGGGCAGAAAACTACAGCAGAATTCTAGATTTTTATCCTAATGCTCATCTGAATATTTTTTGGAAGAAAAAAGGAAAGCACTGTGTAGAAGTCCTACTTACGAGAGCAGCAGTTCTTGTCTGTGGGAGGCCCTTTGCTTCCTGCTCAGAAGAACAGTTTAGTACGTTTCATAATTGTAGAAACCGATGTCGCGTGTGCCAAGATACTGATCCCCAAAGTCTTGCATTAGTACACTCGGTACACAGTGCTGAATGTTGACTTCTGACCCAATCAGCTTTGCCCTTTCTTTTGCTTAAGGCACCTTTTTGCCCTTTTTTTTTTTTTCTTTGTAGACAACGGTATCATGAATGCCAAGATATCTTAGTGGTTGCTTACTTTAATGACAGACAATGAAACCAAAGCATGGCTGAACAGGCATGTCTTATTCTCAGGCCATATTAATACAGTGGTATCTTGAGAATATAATTTCTGGAGGTTTCCTTCATTTGGAACAAGCTGCGTCTGTGTTCTTTAATAATCCATTGTGATTAGTAAAGAAAAAGACCATAGGCCAGCAGCATCAAAAGTAATTTGAAATGGTTTTTTTGTTTCAATAGCTGTGAAAAACTTCGGGAAGAAGTCCGCTCAAAGGATTGGTAATCCTTGAATTTCAAGGACTGTTTTTGCACTAGTTCAGACAATGATGGCCGTAAAGAGAAGACAGGTAGAACTGTATAAATATTTGTAGAGATATAGACAGATATGCACTCACGTATATTTATTAAACAAGAATTTGAAACATTGTTCTTTTATAGGTAGTGGAATTATTTAGTTTTTAGAATTTTTCATAATATTTTAAAAGAACTCTGAAACAAATTTATCAGGTCTCTTCCAGAAACATGTTCAGTCCTTTATGGAAGAAAACGGGAGGTAACTATACAGAAATAGCAATAATGAGCAGCTATTGAATCTGGAAAGTTCTTGCATGGTATAACTTGGTTTTGAGGATCGCCTGGTTTGGTTTCTTTGCGTGTAAATGCAACAGATGCTTCGAAGTTCTTTTTAGGGACCTAGAATGCAAGGTACCGATAAGTATCTCCTAAAGCTTCAGAGTCATACGAAAAGTTCCTTTTTTTTTTTCTTCCCCAACTTGTTTCAGTACTATGCAAATCAGACACTCTTATGTGGCTTTTGAGCTTGATAAATTTGGCTTTAAATCTGCTGATATTTTCCAATGGAGTCATACTAGCTTAGTGTGGATGTTTGGCTGTAAAGATTTCATTGTTTTGGTGCTTGTTTTTCCTGTCAACAAACATTGCTGATTTTGCACAAAACACTGCACAAAATTAGTGTTTCTGTACTATGGAATGTGTTCAGTATTTATCCTGGAAAATATTTTCTGAAGAAGTCATAGCTCAGGAATGCCACCTTTATTGTTAAGGAATTGCAAAAGTGTACGAGGAAAGAGTTTAATTTCCACCAGGTAACTTCAAAATTTTAACTACTTTTGTGTAGAAGTCCCATTCTTAAGGACATCAACTTACAGCAGCTCTGTGAATACCACCCCTTCAACTGGAATCTGATTACGCACTTCTGCTATTTTTTAGTTTGTTTTTTTAATTAATTTTCCATTATTTATATGAACGCATTGAGAAATAATAAACGTTGAGGAAGCATTCAGTTCTGGGCTCCCCAATTCAAGAGGGACAGGGAACTGCTGGAAAGAGTCCAGCGAAGGGCAATGAAGATGATTCAAGGATTGGAGCATCTCCCTGATGAGGAAAGGCTGAGAGA
>JAOXNO010000033.1:25203457-25253691 GCA_028565335.1 Limnodromus scolopaceus
GGCAATCCTGCTTCAGCAGGGGAGTTCGACTAGATGATCTCTATGGTCCCTTCCAACTCTAAAAATTCAGTGAAATACTGTGTAACTTGTCCCTTGGTAGAATAAACCTTTGAGTAAAGTTACTACCTTGAAGTGGTCACTAGATGGCTTGCTAGCCTAGCATTTTCCTAAAATTCGTAGGGTTTAGAGACCTGAGGCTTCCTCTTGCTGCTGGATGTTGTATTTTGTTGTTTTTTTTTTTTTTAATTTAAGATGCTGTTTTAAATACCATTTGTATGTCTGCAAGGGAGTCTAGGTTTACTAATCCTATAAATTCTCTAAATGTCTGACTCAGTGTTGTTAGAGCTGTCTTCAGGCTGTTTACATACTTATAATGAGGTAGATTGTTGACAGAAACCGCAATGTGAAGCCTTTGTTTTTTCCATTGTTTTGCCCATTAGTTGGACACTAAACACAGGATAATATTTGAAGACACCTTTTTAGTAGACACGTTTATTTTAAGCTTTTGATGGTTTGTAAAATTGGGATATTCTAGCATGGTAATGAATTAGGTTCCAGAGGGGAATTTTCTGTGAAGCAGCCTAATGTATACGTAGTCATTGTACTTTGCTTATAATGTCTGCTGTTCTTCACAGCAGCCAATACATTTATTTGATCTTGGGCTTATTGCTGTGGCAGAACTCTGCTGCAGCTCTCCTGGGCTGTAATGCTGCTGCTCAGGCAGAGAAAATAGAGGGCAGGTTTTGCCTACCTCACTGTCTAATAAAATTAGCTTCCTAGATGATGTCTGATATTTAATGAAATGAGCTTTTCCTTATAAAACACAATTTCCAAGTGCTAGTTTAATTTGTTTTCCTTTTAGTCATCTTGGGGATGCGAATTACGTAGCAGCCAGTAAGACTTACCACATCATTTTATTCCTGCAGTCATATTATCTTCCGCTTGCTTTCATCATGTCACTCCCTTTGTTTTGCTTTCTATGCATATAGTGCCTAATGTCTGGCAAATGCTTGAATAAACACTTTAAAATATTTGGGCAAACTTTGTGTTTCCTACAGGCATACCCATTTACTCTGGGCTGCATATATTAGAAAAATAAAGATAATTTCTTTATTCTTGTTTTGTATCTGTATATACTTTGCTGTAAGGGTGAGCTTTTTATCTCAAAAAGTGAAGCATTACTTTGCAGAAGCTTCCAAAACTCTGAAAAACCTGTTTTAAAAAGAACTGTCATCTGCTTTTCACTGATTTTTTTTTTTTTTTTTTTTCTCCCCCTGCTGAATATCACTGGAACATTTGACAGAGTTAGTTTTGACATTTTACACCAGCCTTTGTCAGAGGAGACTCTTTAAACTTTTATCATGATGTCCTTCTCCCTTTTTTTAATTTTCAAATTTTTATCATTATATTAATATCTTATGAGAAGTTTAAGGTCTTGAAATCGTGGAGTGAGAATGTCTTGTTTAAAATGCATAGAAGAAAATGGAATTTTTTTCAAATAAGCAAATTGATATTCTGTGGTATTCTGATTATAAAACTAGATTTCACTTCATTGCGTGTCTATATATGTATAGATGGCCTCATATTTAAATGTTCTAAGTGGTAGTGTATAGATTTGGACACTGGTGTTACAGCTATTGATAATACCTGTCATTTGTACTTCTCTATTAATCCCTTTCAGTTGAGAATTATTTTTTTTTTTACCTCCATGTTACCACTTCTAATGTATGTTATGTAGTGAATGCCTTAAATTTATAAATGCTCAATCTTTAAAACTTTTTTTTTTACTTTTTTAGCAAGTGTAAGGTCATTATAAAGGCATTAATGAGTCATATAAACTGCACTCAATTCAACAGTTAAATATTTACTAGGTAAATGTTCTGTGGGGTACTTAAGGTTTAGAAAAAAAATCTCTTGTTGGAATATTTCACTTTAGTTACTCAAGCCAGCAGCTTGGCTAGCAATATATCATAATCTTGGAACAGCTGTTTTTTAAATGAGTAATAATTGCTTAATGAATAAACTCCTGTTACAGAGTAGTGCAGCATTAGAATTTTACTTCTTGACTATGTGTTCAGTGTCCAAGAAGCATTCTGAGCAAACATTTAAGTTCTGTTTTTAAGCTCCATTTATTCCTTTTATGCAGGACATTGTACCAGTGGATGCTTCTTATGAAGTGAAAGAGCTTTATGTGCCAGAAAACAAGTTACAGTTGGCCAAAACTGATGCCGAGTCTCTGTTAACCTTGGAAATAAATAAGGTATTGTGTACTCAGTTATCTCATTGCTGATGTTGAAAGACAGGCTGTTTTGAGGAAGCAGATAAAGTCAAAATACCTGTAGTCGTTGCAGAATGTATCTCGATATACTGTTTCTCTCTTTTTCTTGAGAGGCATCACAGCATCTCTGTTTTCTTTGATCACTTACTAGAGATAAAAATTGAATCTTCGTAATTTCATAAATAATGTCTGCTATACTGTTACTTGGTTTATCCCAAGCCTGGAGATGAAATTTACAGTGATTCCCTCCCACGCTTTCTTCTCCCCTGCCCCATCCATGGACTAAACCACACTTGGCATGTCTCGTATCAGTATTACGAGGCCAAGAAATACGAGGGAAATCAGTTGCTGCTTCTCGATTCTCCTTGTTGGTAACCTTCAGTTGAGCCATAGTAACCTTACATAGCAGGATCAAACAGTTGCAAACTTAAGTCTACAGAGAGATGATCAGATCTACTTTATTGTTGTTTGTTTGCTGTTGTTTTTTATTCTGGTTAGAAGATACTCATGCAAGTTTTCTGGCTTCCAGCAGAGAAAATGTGGAAAAGCATGGATCAACTTTATCAACTCTGTTCTTATTTTTGTTAAATGCATTATTTTCTAACTCAGATAAATTAGACAAAGCTGCTTCTGACTGTGTTTCTGCTCTTCCTTATCTTCTTTTTTTGAAGAACTAGGCCTGAACACAGATAGAATGCATGATTTTTTCACTAGCTTTTTGACAGTGTTACTATAACTTAAAGCTAAGCATTTCATCTAACAGCTGACTAAACTCAGAGTTAAGAATTTGCAGTGAGTAACTTGACTTTAAAGGATTTAGACGACATACTAAGCTCTGCATTACATAGTTTTAAAATTTGCCTAACCTTCTACTACTAATAAATTTTAATACTTCCTCTCGCTGCATCTTACTAGATTCCTTTCACATATGTGTCTCTATTTATTGCTTTGATGAGGAATAATATTTAGGTCACCATTATTAAATTTCTGTAGTGTCCCATTCTAAATTGCTCCCTATATAGAAAAACAAATCCTTTCCTCTACCCCTAACCAGTGGTTTGTTAAATATCAAGCAAGTAGATGACATAACCTTGGGAAGAAAATGTGTTTTGTACTTGCCTCAGCATAAATTAAACAGTGTAATAAAATAAGTCATGCTTTTTGCAAAAGAGACTTGCACAAGCAAAGCCTGTCCTTGTCAAAGACCAAGTCATATTAATGCACTTGCAGAAATAATAGAGGCCACACACCAAGTCATAGCGTGACTTTTAAAGTGCTAAGGAAGGAAATTCTCTGTGAGCTGATAGCTCTTAAACTAAAGTAAGTACTAGTCCTGAGAGAATTTTACTTCTGGATTGTCTCACTAGTTTCTGCAATAAAATTTTTCTTTCTAATCTTTTTTAAGATTAGACCTCTTAATATTCACCCCCATAATTCTGATATTTTTGTGGTAATCGTATGTGGTATTTTTCTTCTTTTTTTTTTTTTTTTAATGTCTTGGTTATCTTGCTTTGCTAAAACAATAAATGCAAGTGGGGTTCTAATTCAGTCAGTTGAACTTTATCAAGCATTTACAAATAAAGTTTGTTGTGGGGTTTGTTTTTTGTTTTTTGTTTAGTTTTTTAACACATGGAAATTTGATCTAGTGTAAGACTGGAAAATAGGCAAAAATATGAACAGTGAGGAACGAGTTGTTCTTTTTTTCTTACTTGTGGAAACTTAGAAATTTGTTATTAAAAACTGTAACACTGAGAAATCTTCCATTTATATTGTTCTGCATTTTATGGGTAAATCACGATCTGTTATGATTAATACCTGATGTCAGTCATTATGCAACAACTTTTTTCTGCCCTATTTTTTCATTATTTTTTTTACAAGGTGGATATGCAGTGGGTGCAAGTGCTAGCGGAAGGTTGGGCAACACCCCTGAATGGCTTTATGAGAGAGAGAGAATACCTACAGTGCCTTCACTTTGACTGTCTCCTCGATGGTAGGGTAAAACTTAGCATTTGTAGAACTGAGCAAACTAATCCTACTTTTAAAATATTGTTAGTGCTTTGCTTAGTGGTGATGTGATAACACATTATCAGGCTCGTGCACAACGTGGGGTAAGAGAATACGATTAAACCTGGTGGTTTTATTCTTTTTATACCTACCATTGTGTTAGTTTGAATGTCTTGCCTTTTTGACTTTACAAATTTCAACCTAAAATACACGCTTCTAATTTGCTTGAAGAAATTGATTTTAGAATTCAGACTTGCAATTTAATTGCTGTTTAGCTCTGTGGCAAGAAGGTTTGTTCTGAAATATACGTACTTGAATCTGAACACAGTTTTAAGTAAACAGCAAAAGTCACCTTTTGAAATAGTTGAATTATATATCCTAACTGGTTGGGTACATTTGGCTGCTTGTATCGCATTGAACTTTTCTTATGGTCCAAAAATATGGCTACTGAGAATGCTATTTCTTTTTTACTCATTAGCCACTCCAGTAGCGATCTTGCCTAATGTTTCAGATGATCTTTTTAAAAATGTCAGTTGTGTATGTCTACTTACTATATAGCTTCTTGAAAAAGATTGCTCAAAAGTGGTATCCTCACAGTCTAAATACTTGTGTGCAGCTATAAGTACTTGCTGTTTTCAGTACTGTCTTTGCTTTTCCTCAAACCCAGGGTTTCCATGTTTTTATAGCACACGTATCTTATGCAAGAGTTCATTCTAAAAGTTGCTTATAACCCCTGTTAAAATAAGTACTTGAAGTATCTGTTGTGTGATATACTTACAGCCTGGACTGTAACTTGTGAGGAGGCAAGATTTTCATATCATTAATGACCATTACAAAGGATAAGGCCACTTTTTTTTTTTCCTTCATTCTGCAGGAGGAGTTATTAACCTGTCAGTGCCTATAGTGCTAACAGCTACTCAAGAAGACAAAGAAAGACTGGATGGGTGCACAGCAATTGCACTGGTGTATGAAGGTCGCCGCGTGGCCATTCTCCGTAATCCCGAATTCTATGAGCACAGGAAAGAGGAACGCTGTGCTAGGCAATGGGGAACGACATGCAAGGAACATCCCTATATCAAGGTGTGTGTTTAAAAGTTGAAAATCTAGTCCTGCTGGTGGCATTGTTTGTGGAGCTGCAAATTAAGCGAAGCTGATGTCTGTGACTGGTGTATTCCAGCGGCAAAACTACTTTGAGAACTAATTAAAACATTTGAGCAGAAACAAAGCAGCTGTTGAATAGTCTGCACTTAGTGTGGAAATCTAATGTCAATATGTACACGTGAAATGAATTTAGAATGTACTGTAGAATCTGTGCTACAGAAGAGGGATCTTTGCCTTCTAGTGTGCCTGGGAAGCACATCCCTCTGTGTAGCCAGATGGATCATCAAAGCTCCTTAATCAGCGATATATGCATTGTGAAGGCAAGAAGACATCTATTTTGCCTGCATGTGGACCATGTGAGAACTGCCTGGTTTAGATGCTTTTGAAATAGGCCCCGTTCCTGGAGAGTTCATCATTTAACTCTCTGGGGAGTTATTTCCCATCCATTGTGTTCAATATGTTTAATTATTTTGACCTTATGTGTACGTCATACTGAAATACTCTAATTGTAACACACCCATCACAATGCTGTGTTTGGTTTTGCAAGCTGATGTAAATGTTGCATCTTGGCTCTGCAGAGCACAAAATATGTGTCTTTCCTCGTTTGTCTCTATAGTATCTTTTTGTTTACATCTATGCCTTGAAGTCAAACAAACGTCAAATTATGAGCTTGCTCTTAGAAAGGGAAAACCTTTGATGTGTTCTTAAAGTATCTGTATGACTAATAGTTGTACATATGTGAAAGCTATGGATTTTTTGACTTTTTCATTTTATTAATATGTAATTAATTTTTTTATTAATGTGTAATGTTGTCCTTTTACTGACTGAAGTTGTGTTCAGGAGTATATCTGAAAAAGGTCATCTGCTAGATACAAGTAAGAGTGTTCTGGAAAATTTTCAAAGCCCTTGGTATGTTCTGTGCTGATAAAAATAAGACTGCCTTGTTATTCAAAACTTAAGACAAATTTAAGACATTGTAAGAAAATCTCATGCAGACAAGACTTGAATGACTTGTTATAAAGCCTTAGCAATTACAGAATGACATGGCTGAAACTAATGTAGAAGGTGAAGAGCTATGTTCTTATATCCGTACTTGGGTATATAGTAGTGTCATGACAGCACAATGGATGTGTGCATAGTAGTATCATGACAGCACGTGAATTTGATGGCCCTTCTAAATTAATCAGAAGGTTTTGGATGCCTGAGTGTTACTGTAGTGCAGAGTTTTTTCATCTTCGTATCTTACCCGCCCTGGTAAGCTGTCAAAGACTGGCATTTTCTTTGGGAAGGGGGTGGTGACTGTAGTATGATTCGGTTCCAGCAGGTCATCTGTCTCAAAGCAAAAAAATCAGTTGAAAAATCCACACTTAATTTTAACATCTTGGTTTGTGGGTTTAGTATGTAATTTCTTATGTTATATCAACATTTGTTGTCATCTTTAAATTACATAAGGCTAAAACATTATCAGAAATGTGTATACTGGAACTACACTTGCTGTAAAGCGTGCAACTTCATTGTACTTTATAGATTACGCTTTCCAGCCACTGTCTCTTTTTGTCACGTAATAATAATGTTGGTTAAGAACACTGGCTTGCATTTCTTGAATTTCTAGATGTTAAAAAAACCTTTATTTTGAAAGAAAGCCATGTGCCTACTGAAGGTTTGCACATTTCTCCTGCACTGTGGCATAACATGTCTGGACTATGTTCTGGTGATTTTATTGATTTATTTAATTATTTTTAAACATTGATGTTTGACTTGAGACTGTCAAATAGAATTAACCCAGAATTCTTCCCTTGGTAAAGATGTGCCCCGTTGCAGTGCTCTCAATGCTCAGGAGAAAGCTAACAACCAATCCTAATAAGGATTTTCCTTTCTTTTCTTAGATGGTTATGGAGCAAGGGAACTGGCTTGTGGGTGGAGATCTACAGGTCCTTGATCGTATTTATTGGAATGATGGACTTGATCAATACCGTCTCACCCCAGCTGAATTACGGCAGAAATTCAAGGAGATGAATGCAGGTGAGTAAATTTTTCTTGTTCTGTTTTTTCCTGCAGGTTTATCCAAATGCCTACTGCCTTAATACCACAAGGGCTAGCATTGTTTTAAGGATGAAGATTTTTAATGCTCTCTTAGGTGGCGTTCTTTGCCTTTTACTGTTACTAATTTTTACAGTCTCAGGCAGTGCATTGCCTAAATGCACAAGAGAAGCTGATAATGCCTGAGGTTCTGAATTTTGTCTTCCATGCACACTAGACACGTTACTAATGTAGGAAAAGATAATATAAGTTGGGTAGAACATGATTTAAAAATTATCAGATTCAGCTAAAACCATAGAGCTGTGGTTGAGTGCTGAGCTTTCATGCTCTTCTATTTTTAAGTCTGTTCCACGCTGCTTCTGGGGAGCAAAGTTTATGACAGTAATGCAAGTAGATTGGTGCAAAGTGGAATAGATCGAAGTTAAAAATTGTGAGCTAAATGCTAGCTTTATATTCCAGAAAAAACAAAACAGTTTTTCTCACTAAAGCAGTTGTGTTAGGCAAATAAATCATGTGCTGTGAGCAGGGATTCCTCCCACTTGACCAGGTTGCTCAAAGCCCCATCCAACCAGGCCTTGAACACTTCCAGGGATGGGACCTCCACAACTTCTCTGGGCAAATAAGAGGCTGAGAAATACCAGAAAGCAGAGAAAAATCAAACTTACTGCCCTGCGGCAGCAACTGGCAGGCATCTGCTGAACACTTCTAAGGGAGAGGGAGGAGATTAACATCAAGAATGCAGAGATTGGTCTTGGGCACGGTCAGTATTTCCAGGATCTGCAGGTTTGAAGATGCCGGTCTTTGTTTTAGCTAGCCCCTAAATAAATGTATGTGATCTCTGAAAAAAACCTGTTCTCTAGATTTCATTGATTTCTTATTAGCAAAGCTCTCAGTTAATGGTGATTTTGCTATCTTGTAAGGTAGCTTAGTTCATCTTAATTTGCAAAAGGGATAAATCCTGGTTGCATCAGGGCTTTTTGACGAAGGGTTTGTAATACTTAAAAATAGCAGTTAGCCTTGCTTTCTTCTTATTATGTGTAAACTCTACTAAGCTGTTTAGGTGAGGGAAACTTATGTAGGCATATTAAATCCCCTTTTTATTTCTATTGTTGCAAACATGTCCATTTGTTCTGATAATACATTGAGCCTTTAAGACAGGTAGCATAATTTGGTTTCCTCTTAGAATTTAACTTTATATTATATGCTTATGCAAGTGAAAAATCCAAAGAGAAGATTATAGATATTAAAGAAACTGGAGCAATTCTCCAGAAATCTCAAAAATGAAGGAAGCTGATTTGTGGGGTTTTTTTAGTATGATTGTTTTTTATTAGTTTTGCTTATTGAGTATAATGATTTTATAATAATTTGTAATCCTTTAATGGCATGTGACCACTGCTATTATACTTGTTTAACAGAGTTCACAGGAAAGATTGTACCGTTTGAAGATTTTTCTGTGATTGTACAACTCCCGATAAAATAACTTGCTTTCCCTATGTCTTCTGTCTGTTTTTTTCCTCCATAGATGCTGTCTTTGCATTCCAGTTACGCAACCCGGTGCACAATGGGCATGCTCTTTTAATGCAGGATACCCATAAGCAGCTTTTGGAACGTGGTTATCGGCGCCCGGTTTTACTCTTGCATCCACTTGGAGGCTGGACAAAGGAGGATGATGTTCCTCTCATGTGGCGCATGAAGCAACATGCTGCAGTACTGGAGGAGGGAATCTTGAATCCAGAAACTACTGTGGTGGCTATATTTCCTTCCCCCATGATGTATGCTGGACCAACTGAGGTAAATGCATCAAAAGCTTAAAACAAAACACTCACGTATTTCATGCAATGCCTGATGTTTGTGTGTTGTGGGTTTTGGTTTTAGAAGAATAATTTTCCTTGTGAAACCAGACTGTAAAGGCTCCCTCTGTCATCGACCAAAACATTCTTTGATGAAGAAACTTCTATATTGGAGAATTTTGCTGGAAATGGTGGGAGACAATGTTGGGTTTATGGGCTGCTTTCTTTACAGTTATAGGGGTAGGATAATGAATTAATTTTTCCTCCTTTTTTACAGTATTTTTCGGAAGGAATTATGAGATCTGTTAACATACCAAATAGTTGTCCTGAATGTTAAAATACTTAAGTTTTATGACTGTTAAGCAAGAAGTTTGTATGTTGGAGGGCTATACACGAATTAGAAAAAAAAAAGCCTTTGTTTATTTTTTGGCAAGGCTTGTTTCAAGGCTTTTGTATGAAATAATTATTTGGCATCACTTTATTTAGAAGCCAGGTCTTGGATTGGAATCCCTAGAGGTTTGTGGAAAGAAGCAGAGAGAATTAATGTTCATTTGAGGGCAATTCCTTCAGGGGATATTAGCTCTTCATCTCACCATCTCAATTTTTCCTACCCCTCCATGAATCACAGGAAACTCGAATTCTGACTGAACTCCAGAGGTTAACTCTGTGGTAGTTTTTTGATAGAGAGGAGATCTCACCAGTGGAATGAAATTTGACAGGTGTTGCTTATTTTCTGCTGGCTGGTTGACTGATCAAACAGAGCTTGCACTGCCTTTCAATCCAGAGAAAAAACAGTAGTCCAGATCCGGTTGAGGCGTGTGAGTTACTGTAGGGGGTCTTCCTGTACTGTTCCCCATAGACCTTTTGTGAGAATTAACAGAAATCTTCTACTTGAGTCTTACATTCATGAGTGTATGAGGAAGAACAAAATCCACACTCCTTATTTCAAACAGAATTAAGAATTTTCTCCTAACCTAGATGGCATTTCCAGTGACCTAAGAAAAGAGCCTGACAATAATGTTTGTAGCTAAGTAATAGAAGAGACTCTTTTAATAATTTTTTCATAGGCCATTTAAAAGCCATTGGTACCAGATCTGTTTCTGTAGCACAAGTGCTTTACAGAACAACAAGCAGCTGTTACTACAGGATAAATGTAGCTTTCCTGTCTGTAAAGATTTTAATGGGTGTGTTTCATAAGCATCAATTTTGCATTTTTGTATTTTTGACATTCCTGATAAGCACTTTTGAAGAAAAGAAAGAGTTGTGTAAGGGAAAATTCTGTATCAAAATACAATAAATTCACTGGCTTAGGGGAAGTAAATAGGTTCTGAGGTAGTATGGATGTATGGAAATGGAACAAGAGCTGCTAGGTTTGTGTCTCAAATGTGGTTTACATTGTTCTAAATTGTCTTAGAGAAATAGCTTCAGTTATTCAAAATGGAGTTCTTGCTTGCTGTTACCCAAATGACAACATGAACGTTAAATTTCTTAACTATGCTAGAATATTTTCAGAAAATACGCTGCTAGCTGCTGTGGCATGCTGGAATTTCATGTGTACGGGCCACCTTGCGCTTGCAACTGTGGCGGGTTGACCTTGGCTGGATGGCAGGTGCCCACCAAAGCTGCTCTGTCACTCTGCTACCTCAACTGGAAAGGGGAGAGAAAATACAATGAAAGGCTCGTGGGTTGAGATAAAGACAAGGAGGGATCACTCAGCAATTACTGTCACGGGCGAAATAGACTCAAATTGGGGAAAAAGAATTTAATTTATCAGAGTAGGATAATGAGAAATAAAACTGGATCTTCCCCTCACCCCTCCCTTCTTCCTGGGCTCAACTTTACTCCCCATTTCTCTACCTCCTCCCTGCAAGCACACAAGGGGTTGGGGAATGGAGGTTGTGGTCAGTTCATCACATGTCATCTCTGCCGCTCCTTCCTCCTCAGGGGGAAGACTTCTTGCACTCTTCCTCTGCTCCATTGTGGGATCCCTCCCACAGGAGACAGTCCTCCATGAACTTCTCCAATGTGAGTCCTTCCCACAGGCTACAGTTCTTCATGAACTGCTTCAGTATGGGTCCTTTCCACGGGGTGCAGTCCTTCAGGAACAGACTGCTCCACTGTGGGTCTGCCGTGGAGTCACAAGTCCTGCCAGCAAACCTGTTCCAGCGTGGGCTCCTCTCTCAATGGGGCCACAGTTCTTGCCAGGAGCCTGCTCCAGAGTGAGCTTCCCACAGAGTCAAAGCCTCCTTTGGGTGCATCCACCTGCTCTGCTGTGGGGTCATCCACGAGCTGCAGGTGAATATCTGCTCCACTGTTAACCTCTATGGGCTGCAGGGGAACAGCCTGCCTCACCATGGTCTTCATCATGGGCTTCAAGGGAATCTCTGCTCCAGCACCTGGAGGACCTCAGCTCTCTCCTTCTTCACTGACCTTGGTGTCTGCAGAGTTGTTTCTCTAGCATATACTCACTTCTTTCTCCAGCTGCAGTTGCTGTTTTGCAGCTTATTTTTTTAACCCTTAAATTTATATTATCGCAGAGGTGCTACCACTGTCACTGGTGGGCTTTGGCCTTAGGCAGCGGTGGGTCTGCCTTGGAGCTGGCAGTGTTGGATCTATCGGACATAGGGGAAGCTTCTAGCAGCTTCTCCCAGAAGCCACCCCTGTAGTTCCCCTGATACCAAAATCTTGCCATGCAAACCAAATACATAAATATTAATATATATTGATAGTGTTAATATACATTCATGGTGTTACTTTAATTACTATAAATATTAAAGTTATTACATAGCTATCAACATCCAGATGCTTCCAGTGCGCCCTGTATGCTTGAGTAGCAGTGGAATCTGTCATGTGTAATGTCTGGCTGTGTTCAAGATGAAAACTGATACCAACAGTATCCTTATAACTCGTGACTGGTTCCCGATTTCATTATCTGATTACTGATTTATAGAACTTTGTCCATATTGACTGCAAAACTTCCTCCTTGAGTGGTTTCTGTAACAATTAGTTGTAGAACTAATGAAGAACGAACAATTAGTTACTACTTCGGAAAATCGCTTTTGAACTTCTTGCCTAAAGCTTATTAACACAACAGCATGCACAGTAACTAAAATAGGAAACTCTGTGATTTAGTATGTAAAGATGTGCTGTAGGCAGATGCAAATTTTTATTTGTAATGGAAGAAAAATTTATCCATCACATTGTCCACTTACTACAAGGTAGTGACAGCAACTTTTGTCCTAGGATTTGTGGTGTTTTCCCCTTCTGCCTTCCCTTCCTTTTTTTTTTTTTTTTTTCCTCTTTAGTGCTTGACAAATGTTTTGACAGATATTTATTATAGTTCAACTTGTGAAGCTATTTTACACTATGTAGTTACTAGGTAGGCCTAGAAACTACTGTTATATACTTACTGGTTTTTTTTTTTTTAAACTATTCTCCGAGTATCCTTTGGCAGATACTGAGCTATATAGATGGTATGATGATTCTTTTAGGAGAATACTTCTCAGTATGAGAACTCATTGACGTTTCCTGAAGTGGTCTGTCTGTGTTACCTAAAGTAACGTAATAGTTATTTTACTTTTCCTTTCTGTACAGTTAAATTTTCTATTGAAAATATTACATATAAAAATGAAGAAAATTCACCAACAGTCCTATAACATATTAAGTCAAAAAACTACCATAAGTGTAACATATCTAACAGTCTAGGATCTAGTAAATGCTGCAGTTTTTGGGAGAAATATTTAGTAAAAGAGATGCATTTCTAAATAATTTGAAAAAACTTTAGTTTTAGGGTGTGGATGATTGAGTAGTCTGTATGCAGAATTTCCTTTGAAGTATTTTTTCTACCTTCAGTAGTAACTGAGCTATGAGGAAAAAAAGTAAAAATCAAGTTGTTAGATATGAAACCACTCGTTTTGGATTGTGCAGCAAAGTAACACGGGAAAGCTGTCAATATTTACACTACTTCAAATATTAGGTGGAAGGGAGTCGGTGCATCCAAGCAAAAATTCAGTAAGCCTAAAGTTTCTAATTTTGACATTAATTCCTCCCTAGTTCATATAGATGTGTTTAAATCAAATTATTTCAAAACAATTGTGGGAAAAGTGACTAAATATTTACCAAAACTAGAGTTGCTTTATTATTTCTCATCTTGAAAGCTTGTGGTATAAATAGGCAGGCTTAGTGCTCTGAAAGCCTATTCCAAGCATTCAGGTGCGGTATGCACCCAGTTTTTATGTCCTTTGGATCTTAACATTGACGCGCACTAAATGTTAATGTTCTGCTTTGGACAACATCCTTGCCATGTGTACCAGGTGACAATGCTAAGTATGGCTAATTTTTCTTTTGTAATGTGTAGGTAGGTTGATTAGATTACTTGTGAGCACTGTGTTTAAGTAGCCTATCTTGCTTTTCTTCCGATGAGATGTTTGGCAACTATCTTTTGGTGTCTTTTTAGAGAAATTACTGTGATAAAGATAGAGCAATGCATGGCTAGATCCCACTAAGCTTCCCAAAGCAGTTGCTTTTGCATTCATCTTTTTATATAAAAGGAAAGGGATGGAGGGTGACAACATCAGGAGGAACTGAGCTAAAAAATGGGTGAGCTCCATCTCACTTGCCCTTATTATACTGTGCCAAACACTGTGGTAAAGTAACTTTTTAAGCATCCTGATTTGCAAATGAAACAGGAGTAGTGTATCTTAGCTGTGAGTTTGGTGGTGATTCACATAATTTATTCTTTGTTTTGTTGTGGCTCCATAGTAAAAATCATGTCTGGTTACAGAAAAAGTAATTATACAATGCATGTGCATTTTAAGTGTCATATTTTGACAGTTCTCTTCTGTTAACTGTTTTACCCTGTCTGTCTTCTAGGTTCAGTGGCACTGTAGATCACGGATGGTTGCAGGAGCTAACTTCTACATTGTAGGGCGAGATCCAGCAGGGATGCCGCACCCTGACACCGGGAAAGATCTGTATGAACCAACCCATGGTGCCAAAGTGTTGACAATGGCTCCAGGCCTCCGAGCACTGGAAATTGTACCCTTCAGAGTTGCAGCTTATAATAAGAAAAAGAAGTGCATGGATTATTATAACTCTGATCAGTAAGTTGTATTTTTGGTTTTAAGGCTTTTTGAGCAATAGCTGCCTTTTACCCCCCACCCGCATAAAAAAAAAACATTCTAAATTAAGTTCATATTGCTCAAAGGTGGAAGTGCTCAGATGTGGTTTTAGATCATGAAGTGCAGCTTGACTTCACTGTGATTTGGGTGCAGTTTCACAGCACAACTAACCTGATCCAATTTTAGCTGCCACTGGAAGCTCCCCTTTTCCTCCCAGCTACTGGAGTTTCTCTCAATTCTGAAATATGTTGACACAGATTGCTAAATCCACAGAAAAATATTACTATTTATTATAATGGTAAGATTAGCTTCCTGATGGTTTATCTTTCTAAATATGCTTCTCAGGTGTCAGGTATGCATCAGATATGATGGAAGACAAAAAATGAGAGAGTGCAGCAGGGAGAAGATTCTGGACAAGAGAGGGTGACAAATAGCTATTTGCTCTATTTAGCAATAATGCAAAATGATGCCCTAAGTCCGTTTTATGTCCCAGGGTTTTCAGCTGGGAATTTTTTTTTTTTAAATCTAGTTACATGACAGGAAATCTCACCTTCTGCATGTTCCAATGTTATTTTTCACTCATGGCATAGCGGAGCCCAGAACTCACTGTATGTGTTGCTGTTGTGCCAAATAAGCGGGACTGGCAAGATGACTTGTTATTTTAGTTTAAACCTCTTTATTCAGATTATTGAACTATGCTTTTATTTTACAGCAAACTGCAGTCAAAGTTAGTACTGAATGCAAACTGTCGAGCAAGGTGTTTTTCAAAAAAGAACTTGTATTTTTTTATATTCTGACTATTTCCTACTGCTTCTAACTGAGGAAGTATGTCTGTACAACACAGTTCATTTTTGAAAGCATGAACTCAGCATGGGGTGGATTGATCTGTGAAAAATGAACCCATCTCTTATGTCTTGTTCTTCAGCTGCTCATGCTGCAGTTACACCGAGTATAAGTCTCCAAGGGTGTCGCTGCGGCTTGTGACAATCAACCACCAAATTTTATTCAGCAACTTGTGTCTTTCTTACCATGAATTATGTTTATTAGTCGATAGCATGCTGGCTTAACCTTGATTTTAAGTTATATGACTTCTCTATATTTCAGCAGTAAATTCCAAGCACCTGAATTAGTATGGTTTTATTTTTAAAAGCCGCAAAGGGTTATCATCTCTTACATAACTAAATATAACTTTATGGTATGATTTCCAAACAACAAAAATACATAAGTAGCATGATAAAGGCAAATCTGTTGAAGCCTGACAAGAATTAAAATAGTTTCACTGTGTATTGCTCTATGACATCCATATGTGTTTAGAAATTTGGTGATTTGCTATGTTGCAGATGTTTTAAAATTGGAGCTAATCAGGGAGGCTTATTTAGCTGTTGTAGTTTGGTGATGTTGTTCTTCCTTCCTCTTCCATCCCATATAGGCAGCGTTCCAGCGTAAAGTTCTCCTTAGTGCTGTGAACCTTTTCCTTGGATGGCATTGCAGCAGGGGTTTTTTTGAGTTTTTTTTTTTTTTTTTTCTTCTCAAGTGAAGCTATGGACAGTAGCATCACGTCAGACCTATGCCCTGGTATATATGGTGTTTTCATTAGGAGGAATAAAATCAGTGGGAAGGATGCTCCTAGAGTATCAGACATGTGAAAGTATTTTCCTGAAATGATTGCCTCTTAGCTAGCTGTTGAACACTTCCACATTGTGTTATTTGAGATGTATCATTGTGCACAATAACTAGATTGTAATGTAAATATTGCTAATTTTATGTCAACTTTGTATACATTATAACAAATGATTCAAAAGCCTGTCATAGTGGACACTATGGGTGTTTGTCCTTTTTGTTGTCCAAGTGATTCTGCAAGTTTTAGAAGCTAAGGACACAAAGATTAAAGTGAAATAGTTATTCTGTTGTGTCACTTAATTTAGAATAGAAGGGGAGTAGCAATGTGAGAGTGTGAGAGGCCAGAATTCCCATTGCATGGAACAGAAAGTCTTTGTAGAGGAATATTGATTCTGTGATCGTTGATACATTACTCTTAGCAGGATAGATTTGATTTAGATCAAAAGAAGTAAAATTTTACTTTTGTCATTAGCCAGAACAAATGATAAAAAATACCTCTGTGGTAAGAGGTTTTGCCTGTTGTCACAGACTGCATTATGCACACCCTATTATCCTTGCATCGCGCCTATGGGGACCCTTTGGTTTGAGGCATTCCCCCCCGCACCGGCCCCGTTTCTGCCACTACCTTGAAAAAAAGACCATGCTGCTATGACGTGCAGTTTTGCCCTGCTGCTGTCAGAATGTAAGACCATTTGTCCTGTCCTTCCCTAGATACTGTTTGTAAATTACAGGGTGGACTGGAGTGTGGCAGCAGTCCTCTAGATGGCAATGCAGACCCATGCAGAGTCCCTGAAGAGAGAGCCATTATTGCTCCTGCTTGCCATAGACGGAACACTGTGGTAGGCTCCAGAGAGTTAGAGCTTGGGTGGGTGCAGCTGGCTGCATCTCAAGATTGTCTGTGTAATGCTGAAAATGTGGCAGACTTCTGGACCATGTGGTGTTTAACTCTGTAAGGAGGATGGCAGGGAACAGAGGATTGTCTGGAAATACGAGAGGATCAGTACTGGTGGAAGACTCTTGTTCACGGAGATCTTCCCTGAACTCACTATTTAGCTGGTGAAAAAATGAAAATGTGGGGAAGAGGGTTGTATGCATAGAAGCATTGCTCTGACTTGTTCTGGAAATGGTTAACTTGATTTCTGTTGCACCTTTTTCAGTTCTTTGAGGCTTGGAGACTGGCGGTCAACTAGGCAATTCAAGAATTTACATCACTAGTGGATGCACAGAAGGTTATGGCACGTGGGTTTCGTTTGGATTGAGCTATAGCTGAGCTGTGTGTCGTAGCTGCTTGAATTAGTTATTCTCTCCCTGAGAGGTCATGCCTTCTATTCTTCCAGGCCTCCTAGACTCCTCTATCCAGGAAGGTGCTTGTGAGAAGTCATAATAGACACCATCCTCTGTCTTGGGGTGTCTCTCTAATTTGGCAGAGTTGGACCCACTCCTGGCTTGGCAGCAAAGACATGCAGAGGTTATTGCAGTTGGGCTCTTTGCTAATGTTAGTGAATTACCTTTCTCCTTCTGAAGGCAGTTACCAAGCCGTGGGGACTGTGGCGGATGAATCTGTGGCTGGTGGTGAAAAAAGTTCACCAAAAGCTTGATCCAGCTGCCAGAATGATGTGACAAGTTGGGGCTGCAGCATTAGAAGTGGCAGGGAGTTGTTTTGCTTGTGACATCTCTAAACTCGGTTTCTATGAGAAAGATGTTAACATTTGCTGGCAGCATCCCATGTATGCCTGTGGGGATAGGTTTTCATATGTTGGTCAGCTATGTACCATGAGATACTGGGCAATTATGTGATACCTTGCTGTGGCTAAGCTGCTCATGACCTGATGGCAAGCCTGGGAAGCATCAAAAAGCCTCCTACTGGCCCTGCCTCCAAATTAGTAACAAAGGCTCTTACATCTCAGGTGTGCTGCCTATGATTCTAAGAGGTCATTTTTTTTACGGTCTTCAGCTCCCAAAGGTGTCCATGCAAGTGCAGTTTTGTGGAGTTGATATAGAAGTTAAGTTTGTTTCTCACTTCTGTTAGTATTGTCCAGAAGACATGCTGCCCTTGGAGCTTCAGTAGACCCAGTATCTCTGCTTGGGAACAGTGTGGAGAGCATGATTGTTAACTTTGGGTGTCTGGACCTCACGCTGCTGGTTGGCAATGTTGAGCTGCTGTGATCCTGTGTTGGAGCTGAAGTCACTTACCAGCAGGTTGTATCTACATGTACCTCTTTTTATAAAGGATGGCAGAGATATCCTTCCTGATTGCATTCCGAAATAATCATGGAGCATTGTGTGTGAGGAAAGAGGGTAAGACTGATGTAGAAGCATTTATACTAGCTGCACAACAATTGTGGCTGCAGAGTGGTTCTGAAATCCCTTCACAAAAACAGTTAGTGTGTTTCTTCGGCCAAAAAGGCCTCTCAAACAGTTACAAGTGTAATTTGGGATTGGTAGCTTAATAATAGTAGTTGTTTGGGTGAGCAGAGGTTCCCAGTTCTTTACAGAAGATCAGTCCTATAAAATGCAGCCACAGACTGCTGCTGAGAAGAAAAACCCAGTTAAGAAAGGAAATTAGTTTGGCAATTAAAAAAACCACAGCAGTGTCTGGTTTTTTTTTTTTTCTGTTTTTTTTGGTCATGAAAGAAAACTGACAAGGTCATTTTAGCTTAAAAGAACCAATAAGTCAGGTTACCGGAGCATACTGTTCATGCTTTCTGTAAAATGTGAATGGGTATTTGTGAAAAGGAGAGATTTTAACTTTATATAATTTATTTGGATAAACCTTTAATTTGGTTGTCATGGCTGCTTTAAATACTATCAAGCCATACTTACAGGACAGCTGTTCTCACTAAGTACATACTGTTCCCAAATTCGTTTGGTGTGATACCTGATTTATAAAGTGATAGTAAGAGGCTGAGATAAGCACACTTGCCTGCCCTCCTTAATTTAGCTATGTGAAATATGGTTTCTCAATTAACATTAGTACGTAATTTAAGATACATTGAAACACTACAGCAGCTCAAAAGACTTAAACCTTCCTGCCAGTTGGGAAGGAATTTCATTCACAACAGGTAAAGGATTAGCTTGTATATGTTGATATTGATCACATTTCTGTGTTCTACTTTCACAAAGAATTTGTTCGTGGCCAGTTAGGTTTTGAACCTAGCGTGATACTAGCTCGTTCCTTCAGCATTGTGGGGGGTTCCCAAGGCATAACATTGACTGACGTAAGAAAGACTTGACGCTGTAAGGGACAATGTTGTGTTCCTGTAGGAGTTGCGGTCTGAGTCGTGACTTGATGCCACAAAAGCAAATTTAAATTCGGTGAAAATCGTTCTGAAAAGGGTTGTAAGGTTAGATTTCACCTCATTAACATATCCCGTTCAGGAAGCATGAAGTTGGAGAAGGAAAATTGTTAAAGGACTGGTCCCCAGATAAGGAGGCTGTGAATTGTCGTAACAGTTAGTCCTGGCTGAAGTGTACTGGCTGAGTAGAACACAGCAGCTGTTTTGAAGTCAGACCAGGGTGAATAAGTCATGTTATTGTTTAATTTCCATACAGTTGTTTCCAAAACCAAGTATTTTCATATTTTTATATATATTTATATTTTTATGAATAAGCAAAACTGTGAATTATTCTTGTACCTAAGAGTAATTTCTTAAGACCTTAAGACCACCAGACGTTACCCTGCACAGAGAATGGGAATTCTAAGAAGGTCATTTGCACAGTGAGAGATACTCTTAACAAGTCGAGGTTCCCAAGATTATGACTGATCTTTAGTGCTCCCAAGTGAAAAATCAATTATGTGATATACTTTATACCTAGATTAAACGTGTAGGGAATAATTGTTGAAGTGGAAAAAATATCCTCCTCTGTCACTGTATTAAGGTGCTGTTGGTGTGGAAGTTGGACACAATCTGAAGTGTAAGAAAAGATTCTTTTTCTCCTTTTGCTAGATGTATGAAAGCCCAGCAAAATTATGTATTTTCTGTCTGCCTAGACACATCCTGCATAAATAAAATTTTGCAACACATGTATGTAAGGCTTTTTCAATACAGTGCGTGTATCAGGGTTCTAGGTTGCTATGCCATGGAGCAAATAGCAGTCTCAATATGTTTCAAGACTGGTTTTCTGTTGAAAAGTTTTTGTTGTGGATTTATTTCTGCCTTTTTAATCCTCTTTCTTTTGGAGAATGCTTTTAATTGCAGTAATCTAGTCAAACTCAATTGGTAGTGAAAGGTCAAATCAATGTTAAAAGCATGTACTAACATACAGTGTGGCACAAAGGAAGCTAATTTCAGCAGCCATTGAGTAAAAATGTCAAAGTCACTTAAATCCCACACTCAGAAAAGGCTTGGGTTAAGTTTCATTGAGAGTCTTCCTAAATCTCACTTGAGAATGGAATTTGGATGGCTTTGGCATTTATATTTTGTAGCAGCTTTAATGGTCTAATGTTCCACGTTCTGCTCAAATCTCCTAATATCCACAAATTCTCTATGTACAAAATTACTTGACTCCTCTTCCTGGTTTCTTTTTCCATAAAAGCAAATTACTCGTACTGATACGTTTTATTTCAAAATGCTTGTGGTTCACAGCACAGCACAGTGCCAGTACTGATAAGGTATTTCTGCTTAGTGGAAGTCTCAGTTTGCGATATTCAAGACATTTGATTTTCACCATTAGTTAAAGACAGTGAGTACTGAGTGGTTATTCAAATGCTCTGTATTAAGTATGAAAGTAGAAACTAAACTGGAAACATAAAATTGCAAATGCAGTAATTTTGAAAAATGCAAAAATTACCATGTTGTTTCAACATACAGTATGTATTGCCAAAGCTCCATTTGGGTCACTTTAGTGAGTACTTATTAAGAGATTATTTTTATTGTTTTTTTTTAAAAAGAAAAACCCATTCAAAAGAGAAGTTTGGGTTAGTGAGATGGCAGCATTAGTACTTTTGTGCTTTGTAATAGTATTTTTGAAACATTTTAAGAAATGTTATGAGATGCTACTAGAAAGAAATTCTTTCCTGTGAGGGTGGTGAGGCACTGGAACAGGTTGCCCAGGGAAGTCGTGGATGCCCCATCCCTGGAGGTGTTCAAGGCCAGGTTGGACGGAGCTTTGAGCAACTTGCTCTAGTGGGAGGTGTCCCTGCCCATGGCAGGGGGGTTGGAACTAGATGATTCTTAAGGTTCCTTCCAACCCAACCTGTTCTATGATTCTATGCTGAATGTGTGCTTGCAGCCCAGAGGGCCAACTGTATCCTGGGCTACATCAAAAGAAGTGTGGCCAGCAGGTTGAGGGAGGCGATTCTGCTCCTCTGCTCTGGTGAGACCTCACCTGGAGTACTGTGTCCAGCTCTGGAGTCCTCAGCACAAGAAGGATGTGGACCTGTTTGAGTGGGTCCAGCGGAGGGCCACGAAGATGATCTGAGGGCTGGAGCACCTCTCCTATGAAGAAAGGCTGAGAGAGTTGGGGTTTTTCGGCCTGGAGAAGAGAAGGCTCCGGGCAGACCTTGTAGCAGCCTTCCAGTACCTGAAGGGGCCTACAAGCAAGCTAGAGACGGACTTTTTACAAAGGCATGTAGTGATAGGACAAGGGGTAATGGCTTCAAGATGGAAGAGGGTAGATTTAGATTAGATACTGGGAAGAAAGTTTTCACTTTGAGGGTGGTGAGATGCTGGCCCAGGTTGCCCAGAGAAGCCATGGGTGCCCCGTCCCTAGAGGTGTTCAAGACCAGGCTGGATGGGGCTTTGAGCAACCTGCTCTAGTGGAGGGTGTCCCTGCCATTGGCAGGGGTGTTGGAACTCGGTGATCTTTAGGTCCCTTCCAACCCAAAGCATTCTATGATGTTATGATTTAAGGTTCCTTCTAACCTAAACCATTCTATGATTGATTCTGGCTTATGATTTTCTTTCCTTTTCTTATAATTTCTGTAGATCTCCTTAGCTTCTTTTTGTGTTTCCCTATATCTTGATATCTCCAATTCCTAGATCTGCTTTTCATGCACCTAGGGATAAAGACATGCTAAAGGAATTGGGGGCCTTATTGAAGCAAACTTATGGCATATCTAAATTTATTTTAATACCTTTATTTTACTTGTAGGGCATGGGCAAAAGTTGAGTGTTGTTATGAAAACTTAACAGACAAGGAGGAGATAAAACAGCTAATTTTTTTTTCATGCTCAAGCTTTGGTATTGCTAGCACACTGTGGAGAAAACCACACATGGAGAAACTTTATAGCACTTGCTTTACTCTTCTGTTCCTGATCATCTGAAGGCTTACTATTTTTTCGCTAGAATTAACCAGGCTTATCACTTCCCCACATATATTTTATAGAAATAGTTCTTTACGAAGAGTGCAAGTTACTTTTAAGCAGTGTTAGTGAACAGTGGGCATCTCTCTGCCAAGGAACAAAATTGAGAGCAGTAAGAAAAGAGCACGTATGGCAGTGCTGCTGTGTAAATGTATACAATCCAAATCAAAAAGTTATGGGACTAATGGTTTTGTGAAAGGGAACTGTGGAATGCTTTCTGCATCTTGCTAACTTCCATACCCTACTGAGCATAGCTCAGCACTTAGAGCCAAGTTCTGCCTTCTGATGCAGGCACTTGGCTTTTCTTTCTGTCTAAGGCATGTTCATCTGAGATCAATATTTGGCTTTTATTTCAAACAGACAAGTAAAGAATGAGTAATGCATACATATTGCAAATTGAGCAAATGTTGTAAGTGAAATTGCATATTTAATTTAAGAATAATTTTTCCTTTGGAGCATTTGGTAGAACTCTGACATTCTTGTCTGTCCTGTGAGGAGTTAGGCTTTAACTTGTAGAGCTTTTGCTGCTTATGACCACGTATCTGAGAAGTTAATTTACACTGTCACGTTAACAATGATAAATAATCCTGATCTGGGTTCATTTGTGTGTTTGTGCAACTGAATTCTGTTTTTTTTTAAGGAAAAATATCTTTAGGGGAAGGTATTTTTATTATTCCCCTGCTTTTTTTCTTTATTTTGAACTGCATATGCCATGTTACTGATATGCATATATATGTGTATGCACGCTCAGTGGCTTGCAGTGGCCCAGCTGTGGAGCTTGCCTTTGGACTCTGAGGCTTTTACTTTCTCTGTTCTTCAAACTGTCCTTCACTAAGATTTCATGCAATGTTGTTTTTCACATTCCCTAGTGGCACTGAAATGATCTCCTTCAGCCAGCACATCAGGCTGGTCTGCTGCCCTGGCAGTGCAAAATAGGATGGCTGCTGTTGCTTGGCAGAGGGCTGAGACAGGAGGTGGAGGAGATGATTCTCTCTCAACAGCAGTTCCCTGTTTCCTCACAGAGAGCAGGCAAGCCTAGATGGAAGCACAGACTCAGTTCAATCCACAGAAGATCAGTTGGACCATGCTACTAAACCTCAGGAGTTACCTAAGCTGCATATTGTAGAAGGGTGTATATTTTAGAGATTTACTGGCTTGCTGGCCAAATGTCTGGAAATGACAGTTGCTATACAGCATCATACTCCCAAGAAGAAATATGTAAAGTATCAAGAAAGCAGAAGGAATATGAGTAACTTTGCCTGCTTTTAAAATATGTTCTTTTTTCCCCTCCCCTGCTTTCTCCACTCCCTCTCCCCTCTTGCCCCCCCTCCTACTCTCTCAGCCATGAAGACTTTGAATTTATATCGGGGACCCGCATGCGCAAGCTGGCTCGAGAAGGACAAAACCCACCGGAAGGCTTCATGGCTCCTAAGGCTTGGACTGTGCTGACAGAATACTACAAATCCTTGGAGAAGGCTTAGGCCTCTTATTAACTGCAGATCAACCTTTGACTCCTCATTTATTTACGAGAAGGGGACCACACAGTCACCGTTCATGTTGCTTTGTTGTGGTGTGTGTCAGGAAGTTATTCTCTGAAAACAGACTCTTTCTCCCTAACTTAGCATCATTCTTTGCCTGTCCTTATGGGATCTATTATGTTCTGGCACCTAACTAGCTGCTGGGTTTAATGTCTTCTCTTTTATTACAGTTATTATTCTTGCAGTAGGATTTTTAACTCTTGTCTTTTTTTTTATGTTTTACTGCCTCTGTCCTATGAGTTCTGCAGCTGTTAAATAGATGTGGCTTTTTTCATGTTATTTAAACTGCTGAGTAGTGACTGATTTTAGTAGTTTTTAGGAGAAAATGTAATGGTTAGACCCTTAACTATGGATAGATTATCTGTAAATCAAAAAAGTAAGTAAGTTTTAAAACATCCATAGAAGTGTCCTCATCTTTATCTCATCATCATCTCTGGAAGCAGTTAACATTAATTTCTCACTGTATGTAATCAAAAAGCAGCGGTTTTTATGTAGCATAAATAATTAAACTTTTTTGCTTTCTTTATTTAGTTTTGGAGTTCATTGAGTTGTCTGGTGATTCTCTTCTGCTGTGGACCTGTAAAGATGGCCAAGTAATGAATAAAAGAAAATATCTAGTTTTCATTTGATAACTGCTCCAGATTTTTTTAATATATGATTGTTGCCATAGGTGTCAATAAGGAATGTTTTATTTTATTTGCTATAACTTCCCAGGTTCTGGTTCCAGATATACTTGTTCAATTTACTGCAACTTGAAAAAAAAATATGGCAGACCAACCTTGAATTCATGTTTAATTATTGCAAGAAAAATAAAAATAATCCTTAAAACTTGTAATTTCCTGTGGTACAGATGCGTAGTCCTGAGGTTAATTTTCTGGCTGTTTTTCAAGGTCTCAGTAGTCTCCTTCTCTTGGTTCAGCCTTGCTTGCTTGAAGGGCAAAGCATATGTTCTTCTTCTAGGATTCTTCAAAAATCCTGAAGTTGGCTAATTCGTTATGTGAAACGCTAGCTGCCAAAGGAAAACATAAAAAAAATCTTTAATTGTAAAGTAACACAGATCTATTGGGGTCTTTTCAAGCATTTGCAGGTAATAGATGAACAGTCATAGTCCCTCTTAGCCTTTTAGCTAGAAACTGTCTCGTGTCTTTCTCACAGAAACTTACTTTTCTGTTTTTTATGTAGGAGGAACAAGCTCAATGTTGGTTTTAGAATATTGATACTGGCCTGCTGCTGAGCCTGGATAAAAGCATATGTTCATCAAGATTTTTTTGGATGGGGGGAAGGTTGTGATGAAGGGGAACTGTGTAATGAATGGGATGAATGCTACTTGCAATCTTTGTTTAATTGTTCACAGTAGAACTTAAGAAAAATGCTTTGAGAATTACTTCCTTCTGTTTTCTTCCCCTATCTCTTTTGAGGAGATGTAGCAAGTATCTTTTAATGTGGTTCTTACCTCTGATAGAAAGTAAAGTAAGACAGAATTGGGAAAAGACAAGAGACATGTTTATTAGTGAACCACAACAATTACTTGAGTGCGTTTTGGTAGTGTAAAGCTTAGTTCTTCAGAATTGCTGAACAGATTTTCTTAAAACGTGGCTTTCTTTTTTGATTGTATCAATATGTAGGATATGCGAAATCCAGAAGAAAGAGTCAGTTCATCTGTGTGCAGCTGTTCATGCAAAATTTCAAGTTTAACTATGAAGGTAAAACAGGGTTATCAGCTGCTAAAATGGTATTTGCTGTTGGAAGTTGGAGTTTGGACTCTTTGCTGTCAGGTTTGGTTCTTCTGCTAGGTATGATGAAAGATAATAAAAATATTCTGGCAGAATAGCAGACACAGGTGAAAGTCTACAGAAGTTAATGTTTTAAAAGTGCTACATGTGCTATATGAAGTCCAGAAAATAAGTGGTAGTGATGAGCATGAATGTGAATCATCCAGTAAAGCTAATTTAGAAGCAGGGATGCCTTCAAGCAAATTAATATAGTGATAACAAGCAGATCTAGTTTTCATACTTAGCTGGTTTGATGCTGAGGCCCTTAGAGAGCTTCTGGAAAGCATTCTTTGCAAGACTCTGTATTAAAGAAGCTTTCAGGTTTATTCTAACTTTTAAGCCAACGGCCATGGCTTTCACAGCATAATGCTGATTAAGAACAGGAGCATCTGGTCGATTTGTGGGCAGGACTAGCTCTATACAGTTTTTTCCTGTATCGTATGAATTTTCAATGTAGAGTTCACGTTTTTCCTCTTGTCTGCAGCTGCCTTTTTTAAGGAAGCCATACTTACAGGAAAGAGCTACCTCAGAAATTATTCTTTTGCCAGTGTCTTTTTAGCTTTTTCTCTGCCTTATCTCAGTGGGTAGCATTGCCAGTTGGCCAGTCCTAACATTCTGTTTTTAACAGTAGGTTCAACTTCCTTAAGGGTGCTGTGGCATTTGAGACAACAGTTGGGTGTCTTCCAGGAGACAGCAACAGGACTATTGAGGTAATGGTTGTTGCACCCAACAGCTCTCTCTCCACCCCTGCTGTGTCACCAAAGAGCAGTGACCTTAAGAACACAACATACAGAAGCAGTTATACTCTTGAACAGTGTGATGGATATGAGGACAAGCAGGACCTAACTTTCTAGCTGGGAAAATAAAAAAGCTCCAATGCCTCATTTCTTCAGTTCCTAAACCAACTCTTTTTTACTAAAAAAACCCTGATATGTACATGAATCACATGCAGTTATATAGATGTGTTGTTTTCTTAGGAAGAACTGCAAAATCAAACTTCCAAGTATGCCCTTTTTCTAAAGGTCATTTTGCTTTAACAATCAAGAAGAGTTTTACTCTTTTCATTAAGATGAAAAATGTCAAAAAGTATTCCCCTTGCCTCCCACCTCCTGTGGGGTCTACCTTACAAATGGTTCTTTACCTTATCTTTTTGTACAGTCTCAGGATGATTATTCACTTCTAGCTGATCGTTCTGATGTATTGGACATATGATGTATGAAAGTAAGAACACCCTCAATCTGTATGGCTGATACAATGACAATCTGGACCCAGCTTTCCAAAATACACGGATTAATGAGGTAGGTGGAGATTACCAAACCCTAATCCTCAGGGTTAAATGAGTGGTACAAAATTACTACTTCTCCTAGGTGAAATGATTAATTCCAGATGAATTTGATTCCTGCAGTACCTATGAGCAACTTAAAGAAAAAGGCATTTTTTTGGTAGAGAAATTATTTGTTTTCTCATGGCTGAGAATTTAATTTTTCTATTTAAGCTACCGTATGCCTGTTTTGAACTAACATGAATATTCAGGGTAATTTTTCAAGGAAGGTTCTACAGGTTGTGATGGACAAACAGGAATGCTGAGGATGCTGACTTCTGTCTGATTTTTTTTCTTTCAATAGGGGATCTGAGCACTAATAACTCAGTAATACATCAGAGATGCAAAATGGAAAATGTAGACTAGGTCACAGGTTATTTTTCAGATGCAGTTTGGAGCTAACCAAGCTCCTATGTCTGGAGTAATTCCATAGAGGAGAGGGAGGAAAATAGTGGATGTCTTGGTGTGATGGTGGAAATACAACAGGGCTACCATGAGCTGTGTAGCCAATACTGTAATTGGCCTGAGTTTGGACCTCCCTTGCATTTCATATTTCTGTAATTTCAAAAAGTTCCACAGGTAGGTCACACAATGGGTTAAACTTACTGCCTTTCCATGCTACAAGAAGAATAAAAGTTACTTTGAGCATCTGACCAAATACTAACAGTAGTCCAGATCCTTTTCCTTTCCTGGTAGATTAAAGGTGCTAATCAATGTATTGTTCCCTTTCCCTGTAAATGCTGACAGCTTCAAAAATGTTTGTGTGTGTCACTTTCAGTATTTACACACGTGTCACCCCTTATATCTCTGGTCATGAATCTTTAAGGTTTTGTGCGAGGCACTGTAGGAACACAGAAAAAAAATCTCTCCTCTCTGCTCACCTGTGAGTCAGAAGATATGTTTATTGCATCTGTGGCATCGTCTCCAAAGACGAGGAAAGGGAAAACTCTTCCTTCACTTAATATAGGAGAGTCTACAGGAAAAAATAAGATAGAAACAGAATCTTCATTTAACTTTGTGTGCTTATCTACTTATCCCTCTATAGGCATGGGATTTACTGTGGTGGTTGAATACTAGTAAGAAATGCGTAGGAATGGAACTCCTCAAACGTGGCACAGAATCCTTCACCGCCACCTGTAAAATAATAGGGACTTCAGCAGGGAGTGAGTTGGCTGAATTAAATTGTAGAATGAACGCAACTGATAGCTCAGAATTAGCATTTTATGGTTCTTTATGAATTGGTCTCAGAAACTCGCTTACCAAAACTGCTGATTTAGATGGTGTTCAAGAGAAAAGTGACGCTAGTTCCATTTTTTTCATGTTTAGAGTTTTTTACAAAATGGAGCCGAGAAGCTAGATTGCCAAGGGTAAATTTAAAGCCTTCAGTGGCCGACTCATTGGATATGAGAGTTCCTTGCCAGCAGCCAAACAGGTATTGTGTAAACATGTGATTTAAAGGAAGACGGTGCTGAGGTTTCTGCTCGGTTGTGGTGTTTTACCTTGAAGAAAGCCTGAGGGCTGGAATAGAAGGGCCTCTTTTAAGTTTGCTTTCTCATTTCACAAAAAAACTTTTTGATTATGAATATAGATTTTTTTTTTTTTTACTAGCCTTTTGAAGTGTCCATTGAAGGGTTTTCTTTGTGTCTCCTGCAAACTCTATGTCTGCTTTTGTGGTATTAGGATTTTTTTTTTACCTGTATCCCTTTTCATTATTTAGTCTTTATTAAAATCACTTTTTTCTTCTTTATGGGAGGGAATGTATGTGCATGAGCCAGAAACATGCCTTCAACATTTCCAGAGCTGTTTGCCCTAGAAACCTCATCTTGATATCATTTTGAAGTTGACTGGGGAAGGCAACTACACTGAAAGCTAGAAAACACTGCTTTAAAGCCACATCTGGAATTCTTAGACAGTAAATGGCTCCAACTTAAAACAGAGAATACAGAGATTTTATTTGCCATAAAACTCTAGGAGCCTTGGATTCAGTATAAGGACTGTCACCCGACCTTCATGTTAAAATCCATCTACACAATGCTTTGAAGTATGATTGCAGTCAGAATGCTACCTGTCTATGTATAAAAGGAGGAAAAAGTAATAAATCAGTTTCAGTATAAACTTCAGTGGGGTGGAAATAGTGCCCAAATCTTACTTTTATTCTTTGCAAACAAACCTGTTTTGTCTGTGGAGTCCTACACTCATCACTCTAAATTGCCTCGTATGTGAATAATACAAACATATTGGTCATATCCACTTATTTTCATCTTATAACAGCAGTTATGATTCCAAGTAAAAGATTTTAGGTTTTGCTGAGTACCTGCAGATCTCCAGGCTTTCTACCCAGATGACCTGTGCCTGAATTTTTGTGGTCTAGTAAAATTTGTTGCAGTAATTGTGATGAGACAGATGAGAGACACCAGTATCCATGTGTTAATATTCCCTGAACATCGTTGGTGCATTTTATTTATTACAAAACATGACATTTTGTTCAGCAGGACAAACCCGCTCTTCTAATATAGGAAACATTTTTCTGATTTCAGGATTGCTTCTCAGAGTAAGAGAAAACATTTAGGTTTTTGTACTTAATTTGATTTCATCAACAGCTTTCTCAAATGCTTAAGTGGAAGCAGGAAAGACTCCTTAAACTTTACACCTTGGGTTCAAATGAGTTGCCCACTGTAGAATGGAGAACTGCAGCTTGATGGTCCACAGAAGATTGTTTGCAGGATTGCTCACATGACATTGAGTTCTGCCTTGTTTATAGTTCATCTACCACTTGTGAAAAACAATATTTTGATCATTTGATTCAATTGTTTCTGGATAATAAGGCAATCATGAGACAAGATCATGTTTAAGCATAACTTCCCCAGCAGTATTATAGTTTATATTTAAACTAGGATACAGTCCAAAAGATCCAGTGTTACATGGGAAAAAATTTCCTATCATACTATGTGACGGCAAAGCAATAAACACGCCATCAGAGTCAACAACAGAAGTACAGTGCAAAATGCTAAGTATTATTGACATTTCTTCATTAGAGGCAGTTATTTATAATTCCTTTGTTCATTATTTCTTCAAGAAAAAATACTGCTTCTTTCTGAAAACTGAAAATCTGTTTGCCTTACTTGGTAGTTAGAGACACTCAGAATGGCAGTGATTCTTCATAGTTTTTACTGGTTTTGCTGTGAGTATTTTTTAAATACATGCACACTTCTGAGTTCCACAATGAAATGGCTTTGCAAAGAATGTTAAAGGTTTAAAGTTTTGCTTTGTAAACAGAATTTGTTTCCCTCGGTACAAATTAAAAAATCTTATGTGAATCTTCTGTAGAGATTGGGTCCAGAATTTTCATCAACTATTAAAACAACTATAGCAGGTTTCCTTTTCGTATACAACCTTCTGGTTCAGAGATGTCCTTCGTTCATATCATGAGGATTTCTTGTCAAATACTTCATGTGCTGGAGAAAAGTGTGTTTGAAGATGGTGAGTTGATGGTGGAGAATTCCAGGACAGCCTCATTCAAGCACTAACAGTAGAAGACCACATCTTGTAATATGTAATTCTTTCAAAAGAGTATTGTGCCTTTCTGTATTCATAGTTTGCATATAAATGCAAATTCAAAGCAGCATGTCCTTTTTAAAAGATGTACGGAAAGATGTGAACATTCTTCAGTCAGTGGTTTTCTGGAAAAATCCCCACTTCCTTTTCACATTTTTAATGTAGTTGAAAAATGAAACATAAATGTCCAGGTTTTTCCATTGCCATATTTAAAGATGTGTCTTGATGTGAGACCGACGTGTTTTCTCTCTCTTATTCAACCACTTGCATTGTCTTGATTTTGAGGATTTGCTGAATATTGGCAATGAACTGAAAGTTGTGGTCTATCTAGACCAACCCTACACTAAATAGTTTCAAACAAGCAAACTTGTATTTTCATTTAGACATACTTAATTTACTTTTTTCATCTGTATGTAACTTGCAACAACTCCTCATTTCAGATTTTTGTACATAGCCATGTAACTAATGAAAGCAAATTCAGTCTCTTTACCCATTCTTGGTTTGATTATTATCCTCTGTGTGTCTGTAGATCTTGAAATGAATGCTAAGGAAGTAGGTGCCTTTCCACATTGATTTTGTGACGTTAACTCTGGAAGACGTCGTTGATGTTCATTAACGGGAACTTGCAGAAAGATCTGGCTTGTGATTGAGATGATTCTGATTGTACTGAGAGCCCACAGAGTGCCTGCTAACTCTCCTCTCTCTAAGCCTGTGCCTGAATACTGGGATACAGTTTTTATTTTGACAGAAAAGGCGTAAGTCACTGTTTTCTTAAATGTGACACAGTGGGTGTTTCCAAAGAAATAGATTTATCTTAACTAGTAAAATAAAGACAAAAACGTAAACGAGGAGCTTTTTAGCCAACAGCTTGCAAAATGATCAGTACAAATTAAAGAAGGCCTGCCCACTAAAACCCAGAGATTTTTGCCTGTGTATATCCCCAGGGAGGCTACCACTAATGTGAAGAATCCCAGAATTGAAGAGGATTTTATGCAGTATGAATTTATTATGCATTTCATGGTTTCTGTGGAATTTTCAGTGTCTGCTCAATCTATACAATTTTAATAAAATATGGGCTTATAGTATGTTCTGCTCTTGTATCTTTTTTCTTCCTTTTCTCATAAAACATTCTGTTATTGTTTCAAGCTGAAAATTTTCTAGGCTTGGATGTGCCAAGAGAAGCATCGCAGTTTGCAAGGGAACTCATGCAGTTTACGGTTTCATCAGTCGTGAAAACTATGAGAGAAGGGGCTGAAGAGCGTTCTGTGACAATGGAGTTTCTAATTTTGGTCAGGTATAACAGGGGCCTGCAATCTTTTTTTTGGTGGCAGACTACTACAGGTATGTAGGTTTGGGGTTTTTTATTCCTTTGTTGGTGTTTTTTGTTGTTTGTTTTTAGTAAGCGTCAGTCAGCCTGTAATCTTGTTATTTAATTATCTTCTGAGCTTCCTTTAATGGTGGTCTGTGAGCCTTTCTGGGAAATGCAGCTCACAAGTTTAAAACGATTGCTCTAGAGTAACAGCTTAAAAGTTTTGATGAATTTTGTCTGTATGAAATTACAAAGTACAGAAGCATTTAAAGAAACAAGAATAAGAACAAAAGGAAAGAATAAAAGAAGATTATGAATGAAGTAGGCAGTACTTGAGGGGTTAGCATGTTCCCATTTAGGGCAAACTCCATTTTACATGCACCAAGCACAGGACGGTTGCTGGTGTGTATTGGCTGTCTGGGTTTGTATATCACCACAAATACAGGTAAGAACCCAGTGAAAGCTCAGACAACAGCTCCAAACCAACCAAGGCTTAGAAGGCAAGCTTCTGAAGGAGAAATTACTCTTTCCCTCTAGTTAAGGAAGTGGAGCAAAAGAGGAACTGAGGCCCTGAACTTTGGGACTGGATCTCTTGTGCATTTGATATGCAGTAGGAACCAAGACAAATGGCACTGCTTTACCTGGTGGAATGTCCATCTAAAATAGTCTTGTGTACAGAAAATGTTGAGCCTTGTCGGTGAAAAAAGAAATCATGTAGAGTACCAATGTTCTTCCGCTTTTTCCACCACTTCTTCCACTTTTCTCATTAGAAAAGCAAGCATTGTCTGGCACATGGTGGCTGCCTTAACCTTGATTGCTTTGGGATTGTCTTGGGCCTGATGGCCTTCACCTTTCATACTGGTTCACCTGGACTCTAGCTATCTTTGTGGGGCTCCAGGAGCGGGTTCTCTTTGGACTTTAAGCTGCTTTCTCAGTGTGACAGATGCTGGATCTCTTTCACAGACAGATTTTTTTGGCTTCCTGAGCGTGCTTTTCAGTGAGCTTTGCTATTTTGACTGTCTTTGGAGCATGTTTTTGTGGTCTGTGGTTTTGGGGATGTGGCTTTTCTTTTTTTTTGCTCCCCACTCATATTCGTGGAGCTGAAAGCAACAGTTACTGCAGCATGAACCAAAGTGTCCTAGTTTGTCATCTCTCTGTGCTTCTGCTTTTCATGTCACAGCTTCCAGTCAACAGCCTACTTGCTGAGAAACAGAGAAAGCCTTGATATTGTGCAAGCACTGTCCATTAGGAGCCAAAACATTGGTGTGTTATCAATACTGAGACTGCCCAAATCCAAAAGGCGGTGCCATATGGGCTGCTGTGAAGAAAGTGAACTCCATCCCAACCATCCCAAACAACCTTTGCTTGTTGACTAGAGCTGTGAAGGCTGGAAATCCAGAAATCCTGAGATTTTTCCACATTGGGCAGAAACTGCTCTTCTGATGTAGCCAGAGAGATGGTAAAGATAGTTGCAATTGCGTGTGACTGCTGTACTTCTATCTGCTTCTGTCTGTGGAACACCAAGTGGTAATGTAAGTGTGAAGCCTGCTGAAAGAATTTGTGCCAGATCTGGAAATAGAGCACTGCAATTATTTGCAGGAGCGTTTTTATTCTTGCCATGGTATATCACTATAGCACAACTATCAGAATGGTTTCTCCTCAAAAATGAGGAAAACCAATACAAGCTTAAGTGATATGGGAGGAACTGAAATTCTGAATTGAAATTAAGAAAGTGAAGAGCTCTGAATTCCCTTTTTTTCTTAATGCCTCTTAGTAATACGTACTTCATCTTTTGACCTCATCTCTCCATTGTTCTATGTTTTGTTTTCTCTAATGCTTCCATGATGAGCAATATGGATCAAAGAGATTAAACCTTGTTTACTACTAGCCTGATATAAAGGCCATGATTCTTCAGTATTTCAAGGTAGAATGATAAATAATCACGGTAGCAAGGAAAGCCTCCTTGTTTGAAGTATGACACGGTTAAGTTGCATCTGATAGCACTTCATTTGCAAAATGTTCACAGAACTGTTTTAAACCATCCATGGTACTGATGCACAAACTGGGAAATAATAAAAAATAATATTTGTTACACACTTTATTGAAAACAAAGAATAAAAGAGAAGCCCGCTGTTCTTCAAGTAGAAACAAATCAATCCTGCAGTGAGTAGGGGGGATGAGGGAACATTAAAACTTCAAATCAGCACAGACAAAATACTAAAGGAATTTAGTGTTTTCACTAATACTGGTCTTAAGCGGGGTTCTTTACTGAAGACTACATTGCATAAAAGCTGCGAGACTAAGCTGGTTCAGAGAACTGAGTATAACTATTTGTTGTTTTCAAACTGACTCAATTATTCAAGAGCTGCTAAGTTTGCGTTAATCAATAGCACTTTTAAATTGTAGGAGGACAGAAAAGTGCATTTGGAAAGTGGTAAATTTCTCGATGGTTTAGATTTTTTGCTTTTCTCTGGTACCATGGGTGTTTTCAACCCAGCCTGAAAATACAAAGCTGAATCTGCAGGTTGATGGTTGTTAGACATGGGCATGTCTCTGAGCTGTCACAGCCTCTCTGTGGACCTGTTGACCTTGCACTAATTAGAAGATATTCCCAATGGGATAACTGCATTATAACAATATCCTTACTGCAATGCTCTGGGATTAATTTAATGGGCGCAGTGCAAAATGCTGCGTAGACTTCTGTGAGAACAGGCTGCTATGGGAACAGCTGGCTTAGCATGTTCTTGCCTTGGTAGACTTTCAAGCTACTTGGACCTTCTTTCAGTGGCAGTCAGTGCTGGCTGATGCCCTCTTATGTTCAGAGGTGAATCTTGTCCCTGGAAAAGTAATTTTGTAAGTGCAAAAAAAGGGCATTGCGGTTTCACTGCAGGAGTCAGTACTTGATCTTTTCCTGACAGCGCTGAACAGACCTTTCTGTCTTGTATGCTAGAATGGCTAAATTGGAAGATTGGAATACTGTCGAAAACTTCAGCAGTTGCTGAGGGATTTCTTTTTCCCCTTCCGTCTGATTTGGTAAAATTGAACATTCCCTGTGAATACGTGTAGAAGAATAAAAATCTTCCCTTTGCAGAGCTCTGCTGAACAAGCAGGACTGTATTGGTCTTCCTCAGAATTAAATACCAGCCAGACCTGCTGTTCATATGTGACACGCTTATTTGCATTTGCTCTGATCTTTTGCCCAAATAAAAAAGCAGGAACTGAATAGGATTTAATTATGGGCTTATTTAAGCTTTCTTTTATGCAGACAGTTGTGGAGTGTATATGTATCTGAGTAGAACTTTTGAGACGTGGTCCTTTCTGCTCTCCATTTGCTCTTTTTAATAAGGAGCCATCTAGGCACTGGTGTTTGATTTGTTGTTTTTTGTTTCATTTCCTTTTGACAGAAGCCTGCATGTAGTGTAATGGCATCAGGCTAATTCCATCATAAAGAAAATAATGAATTAAATTATTAGTTTTTCTCTCACTGTAAGTCCTAAGCAAAAAAATATTTGCAATTTTGTTTCTGGGGTATGTAGTTTTATAGGGTTCTGTTTCATCTTAAGGAATTCTTATTTGTCAGAATGTAGGGGACATAAAATGAGGCTAGATCAACCTTTCTGCTGTTTGATAGGGCTTCTCATTGCTTTTTAGAAGAACTTGCCAAATCTAACTTCTGTCACTTGGTTTTTTGGTTCCTCTGTATTTAAAATAAATTATACTTACCACCCAAACCAAAATGTTTTACTTGTGGCTTAACCGGTTCAATTAACATCAAACCCAGATGTAAATCTTCAGCCGTCTTTAGAAGCAATTTTTTTTTCCAAATAAATTTGCGTTCATTTTTCATTTTGTGATGATTTTCTCATTTACTGTGAATGTGCACTAGAAACGCTGCCTGTTCCCACAGGACAAGTTGCCTGAGGGGTAAGCAAGGTGTACTCGGTATGGTGAAATCAGGTCACTAGATGAGTTTTATCCTAACTTATGATCAAGAGGTGAGTTTGTAGCTGATTCTTTCTGACATGCAGAATTAGTTGTGTAGAGTTCTAGTGCTAAGTGTTGTTTAGTACTAATCACGTAATGAGACATGCAGGAGAGCTTTTTTAAAAAGAAAACTCTGCCTGTAAGGTAAAGATTATTTTCATAATGAAGTGACAATGTGGAGGTATACTTTTTTTCTTCAGTGTTGCTCCCATTAAAGAGATACTACGGTATTTGTGTTTGTATATACATGTATAGAGATATAGAGATATGTGAAAAGAGAAAGCATCTTAACCACAGCATATGTTTCTATTGAGTTTCATCTGTTTTCTTCAGTGACAAAGCCACATGATTACCCCTTTTGGGCTAATACAGATATGGAATAATGAGCTGGATGCCATATTGCTTAGTCAGTCAGGTGGCTGGTTAGTCTGGTTATTTTGTGTAGAGGACAGATGCATAGCCTGTGATTATAACGCAACGTTATATATAAATAACGCAACGTGATTTTTCAGATCCTGTCATTCTTTCTCCGCTGGCAGTTGGGAAAAAGATATATGCCATACAACCAAGCTTTGTGTGTTGAGAGTCAGTAGTGTGAAACTCAGTGAGGAAGAGCAAACAGTATTAAGCACTTTCAGGTTACTCACTTCAGTTGTCAAAGTCGCCTAGACAAACCTCCTAGGCCTCTTAATATTGTCATTAAAGAAGAAAGTCAACATATAACACAGAAGGGAAGCTTTTTAGTATTCAAGATGGTGTCCTCTCTGCTCAGAGAAGCACAATCAGTGTGATTTTGCAATACCTTGTTTTAACTTAATGATGCGTGTGCAACGGCAAAGAAAGAATAGATAGTATCACTGAGAAAAGTTTTCCTGTTAAGTCAAAAGCATAGAGATTTTCACTGCTGTTAGATTTTATTACTGTTCAGGATTTCATAAAAGTAAATTTAGTTTTGAGCAAAGCTCTTAATTTTTTTTTTTCTTTTGTAAAGCATAACATAGAGAAATCATGGTTTGAATTACCTTGGTATTCACAGAGAGCATAGTAAGGAAAAAGTCCACTGTTAACTTTCATTTAATCTCTTGGTAAAATTCAGTTTGGTGTCATTTTAAGAGATTAATTTTACTCTATAGGACTGAGGAGTTCTGTGAGAATTTTCCAAGTAGGTATAACTTTTTTCCACACTTAGAATTTTTTTTTCTATTTAAGCCAATGACAAATCTTGAAGGCATCATATCCCTGATGATACAAGGGTATTTTTCTCCGTGTCCAGTTTCTTAGTTAAGTTGTAGCACAAATGAATGCTCAAGATTTCATAGGACTTGATTGTCCTTTTTTTTTGTGCTAGAGAATATGCTGGCTACTTAAGGAGGAAATGTTTTATACCTGAAAGTAGTAGTAAAGGAGAAAATGGGAGACTGATTTGAAAGAAAATTCACAAATGTGTACATTTCTGCAACAACAACAAAAAAAATTCTGTTCTATTGCTATGTAACAGAAATGTCATGAATTAAAAATAATTAATTAACTGAATTGGCAGATCATCCTGGAAAGAAAAGGCTCATGTAGAATATTCTGTAACCTCTGGAAAAAGAAATCAAGGTCGTTTCCTGGAATTAGTTCAGCTTGGGATCCTAATTAGTATCCCTGGAGAAATCCATCCATGATTCTTCTCTACCTTCTTTTATTGTTACTCTCCTGTCAACCCCATTTCCCTCTCTGTTTTGATCTTGTATTTTGTTCTGATGTGTCCTGTGATTCTGTGCTCGGGGCTATTGTGGTTGAGCGATACGAAACTTGCTATTGTGAACAAACTTAGTATTTGCTGAAGTGAAGTCTTCTGCACTTGATTATGTGCTAGCATTTAATGTCCGTGATTTTATTTAATACTTTAGACGATTAGGACACACCATTTGAATACATTATTTTTGCAGCTATCTCATCCCCATTTTTTTTGGTGTGTCTGTGTGTTAAACTTTGGAACTAGATAATCTCAGAGAAAACTGTATTAGTTTGGCAGTGATAGCAAAAGAACACTTTTTGGCATGGCTAGGGATTGTTGGAAGGGAGTCTGTGCTTTTCTAGCTTTAAGTGCAATGGTAAAAATTATCCCTGTACAGAAGGCTGGTAAAGCCTTGCTTGTCACTTGGTCGGAAGATCCACACTGGTGGAAACAGGTGTTGCTCTGCTGACTTCAGGGCAGCAGTGCAAATGTACACATTTGGATTTGGCTCAGAAACTTGAAGTGATGTGGGTCCTTGAAGGTTCAAGTGGAGAACAGGCCTTTTAGCCTGGTCTTTGCACAAGAGTGTATTTTACCCTGGGTGTATGGATTATCCTACATAAAAGGCCTTCATCAGTTTTTACCATATGGTTAAAACACATATACATATTTTTTCTGTTACCTCCAGGCACTGTGAAGCAGCTGGTATTAATGAATAAAAATAGCCAGCAAAATCGTGGCATGTGGTTGCTAGAAGGAACAATTTATAGCCAGGAGTCTTGTAGATTACTAGAAAGAAGAAAAAAGGAACAATCCCAAAACACATGACCTCTGAAAGCATGTATGAACTCTAAGTTTCATCTGCATTTTGGGCACCTGTACTGCTCAAGGCAACAGAATACGGAACTGATTAGAAGATATTAATTCTGTGCCTATTGCTAAAAATTATAGGGAAGGGAATCAGAGACAGTGTGGTGTTTTGGGTTTCTTTTTTAAATGCCATTGGTGTAGTTTTTCTTCACTTGTCTTGATCATAGTATCAAGTGATTTTTGAGTCTTGGAATAAATAAAATATAACTTAAAAGGTGAGCCTTGGAAGGTGGTCCTACCGTAATTTATTTCATAGCCCTGGTTTAGATTTTTACCTTCTGAAAAATGGAGTGGCCCTTCCTTCAGCACAGAGCAATGACAAAATGCAAGATTCTTATTTTTCAGAAAATGACAGTTAGTGTTTCATAATTGATAGTTACCAAGCTTGGTGGATGAGCAGCAAACTTTCTTTAGACTTTCACTGAGGCTTATCTTATGGGGTTTTTTTTCCTTTTTTTTCCTTCCCTTTTTTTCATATGAGCCAGTGAATTCATCATGTATTTCTCATAAAGGCTGTGGTTCAAATAGTGGGAAGATCAGTAAAGCATGCAAATTCTGTAGGGTGCAAACACTAAAAGGGATTATGGTGTCGTAACGAGTAAAATGTTGAAACTTAATTTGCAGTGAGACTGTGATGGCTACTGCAGTTGTTAATTTTAATGAACAGGGAACAGAAACAGCAGTAGGGAGGGGTGCAGGATTCTGTTCTACAGATCAGGGAAGGTTGGCATCAGATTCTATCTTAGGTTAGTGCAGGAGGGAAGAATACAAAAAAATCAGAATAAGATCAAAATTAGTTCAGAACTGGAAAGCATTTACAGAAAGACGTTTGAAATTTCCCATCATTCATTCAATTCATTCAAAAAGAAACTGAGAAGTGCCCAGGTTAGGCTAAAGTTGGGAAGGAACAGAGATCCTTGGTATAAAGAGAGACGCAGCCACAGTGTTTCAAAACTGGTCAAAGAAATTCAAATGAGAAATAAGGGCATATTTTATAGTTAGCATGATTACCAGTGGGAACAAATTACCTAGAGGTGTGATGGTTTCTCTATCTTTTGTTTCATAAAAAGGCCACGTGCCTTTGAAAGGTGTTGTAGAGAAAACTGGGCATGATGTAAGAGTATCCAGGTGAAATACTGTAGGCAAGAGGAAGAGCTATACAAAGGTATGCAGTTGATCCATGGGAAGGTCCCTCTACGGAATATATTCATCTGTACTGTAATTTGTCATGAGAAGATCCCAGATTGCATATGTCACTCTGCCTGCAGTGACAGAGGAATGTGACTTGCAGAAGAATTCAGCTGTGACCAAATTTTTCTTCCTTATAAGGTTGAGGGGAACATAATCAGGCTAATGATGTCAAAAGAGGAACAACGTATTTCCTGATGATGCTGCTTGGTGGATCTATGAACTCCAGAAAAGCCAGCAGTGGTAAAAGCCCGGTGGTTTTGTGGCTTCATTACAGAAAAGCTCTTGGAATATGGAAATCATAAGCCGCAGGCAGCCAGGCAGTTCTAGTGAGAACTTGTTTCACAATTAAAACTGCTAAACTGTGTTTGAGCTCTTTTAACTTCTTTCAAAAGGCAGCGCTGCTCACTATTGTTTAAATTTTTGTTTACCCACCATTGTTTGTAATGACTAATTAAAAGGTTGAAAATATGTATATTATTAACCAGTATTATCCATTATGCGTTTCTGTTTGGCAAGTGTGAAGTGCACATGTGTGGATGGTTCTAATACACCGCTTTGGCTTTGCATTTGAAAGCTGATCACCTGCTTTTTTTGCTGATTTCGGGTGATAAGTGTCAGCAACCATTTGCTGTGACTGTCGGATGGATGAGAGTCGCTAGGAGAGGCATACCTTGATTTCAACAAGAAATGTATAAAGCTGGAAGTTACTTTTAGTTTAGATGTTTGCCTAATCCTAGCAGAAGATGTAATCGCAAAGAAAAATAAATACTTCAGGACAATTAATCTTTCTTTTAACAAGATATTTAAATAAGACTTGAATGAAAAATAGTTCATTGTAATTTATAAAGATGGAAATAAACATCTGTGGTAGAGAAGGACTTTAAAAACTCTTTGAACAGAGGTATTTATACAGAGAATTGTTGCATTTTTGCTAGGCAAATTCAATTTCTAAGCTCCCACATGCGAGGCATTTCTAATTTTACCCAGCCGAAATTTAGCATGCTAGCTGCCAGTCCTGATTGCTGTGGTTTTTGTTGTTAGGAGAGGGTTGGAACACTTCATTTTTGGAAAATTCTTGCTCATAAACTGCAAATCATTCTTCATTGTGGTCGGAAAAAAAAATAACAACCCTTGAGTGTTTTATATCAAGTAGTATGACTCTCCCTTGTAACATATTCTTCTTGCTAATGGTTTTAAGTGGGACTGCTGCATGACAACTTGTAGTATACAAGTGTCTTCAAGAGGAAAGCGCTGATTCACTCACAGAGGTCAAACTCACCAACTGGTAGTGGAAAGCAGTGATGTTAACACAGAGAGAGCAAGCTGCCCCCTGGAAATTGCTTGTTGTGTGCAAGTTCTTCATTCTCCTGCCTCATGGTAAGTTACTGCCTTTCAAAAGGAGTAAAACCAAGTGAAGTATGCCCATCTGTGATTCTTTTGGGGTAGCAGGCTTGCTGTAACTGCACACTCCAGCCCCTACCAGGGTAACTTTGTTATCTGGTGGTAAGAATCACAGAATCATATGGGGTTGGAAGGGACCTCTGGAGATCATCTAGTCCAACCCCCCTGCCAAGCAGGTCCACCCAGAGCAGGTTGCACAGGAACATGTCCAGGTGGGTTTTGAGTGTCTCCAGAAGAGACTCCACCACCTCTCTGGGCAGCCTGTTCCAGGGCTCTGCCACAGTCAAAGTGAAAAAGTTCCTCCTCATGTTTAGGTGGAACTTGTTCTAATCAAGTTTATGCCCATTTCCTCTTGTCCTGTTACTGAGCACCACTGAAAAAGACCGGCCCCATCCCCTTGACACCCACCCTTTAGATATTTATAAGCATTGATCAGATTCCCCCTCAGTCTTCTCCAGACTAAAAAGACCCAAGTCTCAGCCTCTCCTCGTAAGAGAGGTGCTCCAGGCCCCTCATCATCTTTGTAGCCCTGAAGATGTGTAGAAAGTAAACAACTTTTGTATAAAAATTATGCCAGTGTGATGTTGTTATTTGTTACGCAGAGAGATGTGACAGTATGAAGTAGGTGCAAGTGTGCAGAGATGGGCAATAAAATAACTCCTGTCCCCGCCACGGTCAGAATACCTTTCCTGCTTGACCAAAAGCAAAACCTTTTTTTGCGCTGCAAGCACTGTTTACAGGAATTGAAGTATTTCCATTGCTAACCTAACACTGTACTTTGAATAAATCTTCAGTTATGGCCCTTTATCAAAATCCTGAGAGTTCTGACGTACAGCTTTGGATGTCATCATTAGCGCTACTGATAGGCCCAAAGGAGAAAAGGGAGGGATAGAGCACTCCAAAAACACCCCAGTTTGAAGGTGGCCATTTTTCATATGGTTTCAAGGCTTTATATTTGCATGCAGGAACACACAGTCATAATCACAGGCTTGCCATTTGAAGACCGGATCATTAGCAGCTAAAAATGGAATGTATAAAATTGCATTGATATATCAAATGGATGTATGTATCACGTCATTGCCTACTATATAGTCATCGTGCACAAAATCAGTATCAACTGTCCTGTATAGAATACTATAGTTGCTTAAATGTGCTATTAATTCTGAAAGACAAACTTATTTTACCACAGAATATTGTGTGCCATCTTAGTGTAGAATATTAGGATACATCTAAAAATATTTACTTAAAAAAATCTGAAAAAAAAAAAGAGAATCTATATAAAATATCTCTAAAAATGTTATAAAAATACAGATGATTTATTGTATACTTTTGAAGTACATTAACTTCATACCCATCTTCTCTGTATCCAGTATACTGGGAAGTCCGTTCAGAGTGTATGGGATGTTACACCTATTCACGCTTTTGAATTGACAGCTGAAGATAACGTTTTTCCAGTCTTATGGTACAAAGTATGCTGTGTTACTATGTCAAATTGTTGAGGGTGATAAGAATGATAGAGATCTCAACAGCTGTTTTGTTGCTGGCATACCGTGCCCGTGCCTGCTGGAATGAATGCCGTGTGTTTGAGTTAAGGGGGAAGCAGTCCGCTAGAGACCATACGGCCTTTCGGTATCGTAGAAGAAAAAAACATTACAAGATAGGAAAATACGATGGTAGTAAGGCATACTGTCATGAAAAACAAATGCTGCATACGTTTGGCGTCCTGTCTTCAGATTTATAAACTTTTTGAATTCCTCTATTCTCTTTCCATGCTTGAAAGAAAACTGTACCGTCATTTTCCCCGGGGGCGAAGTCTGAGGAGGTGATTTGATTAATCTTGGTAAGTAATGCTAGATCGAGTTGTGGGAGGAGGTCAGGGATCTACATCAACACCACCTGGATCCATTAGTTTTATTATAAATATCATAGTTTTGTTTGTTAGTGAACTCTGGGAGAACTTATTTGTTCTATAACATGCACAATCAAATAAGCAAATGAAATACGTAGTCTTACCTGATACAAGAATTTCATACAACTAAAATGTTTAAAAAAATATGTTGTAGGGCTGCTTAAGTCTTTTAATGAATAATGGAGGCCTTTTCTTGGTTTTGTTTTGTTTTGATTTTTTTTTTTGTGTGTACGTGCGTGTGTGATGAGGACAGAGTAATCCTTTCCCCAGATGGCCTTTCTTTCAAAAGAGTTTCTTTATACATTCCTTCTGTCTCTTGGTATTATGTAAGCTGAGTTCCCTGGCTGTAACAAATATTGGTTAGCTGACCTTTTTAAACAACAATTTAAGAAGTTTGGTGTCAGACCAAAGTTTTTTTGTAAAGGAAGAAATTGTTGCTTCATTTTTCCATAAAAATTAAATTATTAAGATGCGATAGTGGACTGAGAAGTAAAGAAACCCGATTCATTATTAATCATGCAAAGTTATGCTAGAACAGCCCTAATAACACATGCAAGAGTGCTATAATTCTAGGGTTTATATTCTAAGGGCATTTGTAAGAGTCTGAATCTTTGTCCTATCACCTTTTCACAATTTAAGACCAAATCCAAGCTCTTCAGAAAGAGAACTGATGGACTTGCTAAGACCCTGGTAAAGTAAAACACTAGAATCTTTCACCAGAATGGCTCCTTAAAATTAATAATTCCTTTTTCACTTTAGGGTTAAGTGACAACTGAAAGGGACCTGGGATTCCTAGGAGACAAGGAGGACATGAGGCAAGTATGGCCATACGTTGACGTACTGGAGCAAGCCCAGGGGAGGACCACCAGGATCATGAGAGGACAGGAGCACATGAAGCACAAGAGGCAGGTGAGACAGCTGGCTTTGGCCAGTCAGCCTTTGAGAAGGTGAAAGGGGGACCTTGTGCCTGTCTACAGCTATCTAATGGGAGGATTTAGAAAAGACGAAGACAGGCGCTTTTTAGAGGTACATAGCAAGAAATCAGAGGCAACAGATGCAAGTGGCAGCAAACAAAATTGTTAGTTATTAGAAAAAAACATATTCACAGCAAGGGTAGCCAAATATTAGAAAAAGTTGCCCAGGGAGCAGGTGAAATGTCTGTCCTTGGGGGTGTTCAAAACTCAACTGGACAAGATCCTCAGTAACCTGCTTTGAATAGGGGTTTGAATCAGATAAGCTCCAGAGGTTACTTCAGACATAAATTATTCTATGAATCTTGAGGGAGAAAAGGGAAGAACAAAATGTTTTATTTAGAAAAAAAATAAAGTAAAAGAATCTTATTGATCTGATGAAAGTTACTTGTGGTGGTGTTAAAACTGACCCATGGAAGAAAATCTAGACACTTTGAGGGACATACTTTGGAATAAAAATAGTTGCTTTTGTTTGTTCTAACAAAGCTAGATGTATGATTTCTCTATATACACACACACACACACACACACACACACACCCCATCTTATAAGACAACAGAATTAGACAGAAGTACTTGGCTTTCTACTGTATCACCTTCCTCAGCTGTAGAAGGACATCCGTTCCATAGGCGTTACCATCTTGTTAACCTCCATCTTCAGGCGGCAAAAAATGTGGAGGGGGAGAAAAGGAAAGAAAAGGTGAACTTCAGGAAAAACTAAGGAAAAATACTGTCTTCTCAATTGTTTTCTCACTGTAGTCTTTCTCTCAAGTTAAGGAAGAAATTTATCCTTGCAAAGTGAGGCCAAAGATTGCTCAGTATTGGCATACCTTAGACCTCCTATGATTTCCATAAAATGGACTCAAGTGCGTTTAAACTCAAGGCTAGGTTTTACTACAATAAAAAAAAATAGAGTAATTAACTTTTTTATTAAAGTAAATTAAAAGTGATTGACAGGGAGAGGCATGACAGGTTGAAGACTTCCCCTGCTCCCGCTTGCCCCCACTTCTTCTGCCTGCTCTATTTTTTTGCAGGCTTATCCTTACTGTTGTTAATTCATTGACTCTGTCCCCTGTATGAAGCTTCCTGCTGCAGGTCTTTGGCCTGCTGCATGTTATAATCCTTCTGGCCTTCTTCCATTAATCTTGTGCCTGCCAAGTGCAGTGTTTTACACCCCTCTCCAAGTTGTCCACCTAATTTCTTAGAGGAGCAATAAAATGTAAAAAACCAAAACAAAACCCAAAACATCTTGTCTGTCACAGCGGGTTTAGGCATAAACCCAGTTTCTCTTGGTACACGCGTTTTCTGTAAAGGCTTGCAAGAAGGCACTGTACATTTGCCATGAAGATGGAAAATGGACATGAAACTACCATCTTGATTTGTGGGCAGAGGGAGGAGCCTGAATTTGAGGAGGATTTACTTTGGCTGTTGGACAGCTGAGTTTCTGCACCTGTAAGTCAAAAAGTAGTGAAAATTTTGCTATTTGTTTTTCGCTGTAAACATTGTATTCAGGAAGGTAAAAACTAGAAGTAACTCCTTTCACTTATATTCTTATTTTTACAGGAAAGGGAACATCAAGCGTATTTTGTACCACAGCCCAACTGTGTTGAACAACTGTATGCACAATGTTCTATTATTTCATTTTTCTCTTGACCTTTTTAGTGATTCTGTTGCTTCCAGATGTGTCCATTCCAAGTAAATATCTATCAACTTTCCTTGGAGCAGTCAGAAACCACTAATGAAGTGTTACATAGCAGCTGTGTCAGACTACTACCTGTTTTCAACCAAATTCTCAGCTCTTCTTTTTGCATTGTTTAAGAGCATCTGATCCAAACCATCAAAGGATATTTTTGATTTCGTATGAACTCAAGAGCAGCTAATGCACTCAACAATATTGGTATCGGCTTTATGAAGATATCCAAGCTGGACCTTTGCTAATGTGTCTTCAAAATTTCAATTATGGACACATCTGTTGTACAAAACAGCCAGAGGCTTAGGTCAATGAACTTTGGCCAAAGCCAAAGGTCCAGTTCATAGAATCATAGAATCATAGAATGGTTTCGGTTGGAAGGGACCTTAAAGATCATCTAGTTCAACCCCCCTGCCGCGGGCAGGGACACCTCCCACTGGACCAAGTTGTTCAAAGGCCCATCCAGCCTGGTGTTGAACGCTTCCAAGGATGGGGCCTCTACAACTTCCCTGGACAGCCCGTTCCAGTGTCTCACCACCCTCACAGTAAAGAATATCTTTCTAGTATCTAACCTAAATCTACCCTCTTCCAGTTTGAAGACATTTCCCCTTGTCCTATCACTACATGCCTTTGTGAAAGTCCTTCCCCAGCTTTCTTGTACCCCCTTCAGATACTGGAAGGCCACTCTAAGGTCTCCCTGGAGCCTTCTCTCCTCCAGGCTGAACAACGCCAACCATCTCAGTCTGTCTTCATAGGAGAGGTGCTGCAGCCCTTGGATCATCTTTGTGGCCCTCCTCTGGACCCACGTCCACAAGAAGGTCCACATCATTCTTGTGCTGAGGACTCTGGAGCTGGATACAGTACTCCAGGTGGGGTCTCACCAGAGCAGACCAGAGGGGGGAGAATCGCCACCCGTGACCTGCTGGCCACGCTGCTTTTGATGCAGCCCAGGATGTGGTTGGCTTTCTGGGCTGCGAGCACACATTGCTGGCTCACGTTGAGCTTCTCATCCACCAACACCCCAAGTCCTTCTCCTCAGGGCCGCTCAAATCCATTCATGTTATAGAACAATAGGCAAAATCAGAAATATCATATCCTAGAATGACTGTGCTGGGTTAGAATGTGTTTTTCTTTTCCACTTATTCCTGTTGCTTTGAATGTCATAATTGGTCTTCTTGTTGGGCTGGCTTTGAGTAACTGCTGTCATGCATATGCTCTTTCCACTGCCACTTTCTTCTTCTGGTCTCACAGACGGCTGAACAAGTTGCATGCCAGAAGCTTGATGGGAGCTGGAAAGAGCATGAAAGTGTCCTTCCTGGCTTTATTTCAATATCTTTGCCAGATCCTGATGTTGGGTGGAACCCGGAAAGTATTCACATAGAAAAACAATTAAGAAAATGCCATGAACATACTAATTTGTTTTTTAATGTGAATTTATCTGACTCATTTTAACAATATTTATTTCAAAGACTCGGAAACACTTTTGAAAAAAATTTTTAATTAGAAATGAAAATGTACTACTTGCTCTTTTTTGTAGGTACTAAGTGAGCTGGATGCAGAGTAAACACTTTATAATTCCTTAAATAATGAAGGACAAAATTGGCTTCAGATTTAATGAAATTCATCCTGTGTTGTAAATATTGTCCATTTTTATTGCTTATGATAAGAATTATATAGCATAATAAACTATATAACAATAATTATTCTGTAACAGTTCATGTAACAGTTCAGTAAATACCTTGTATGCATAGTGACATAGGTGAATTTCTAAGTTCCAAAGGGAATCAAACAACTTTGACTAAGATTATCCAGATGCATTATTCATCCATTCTGATCACTTTGGAGACTGTAGAAGCAGAGCATCTATACCTTAAAATAGGTATAGAATTCGTCATTGTAGGGCTTGACCTTTTTTGGCTGTTGTTTGTCTGCCTTTGTCTCTTTGACACACAGTTTTGTAAATGTTCCCTCCAGCTCTAGCTCCTCAGCTGTTGATTTTCTTAACTTCAAATATGCTGTGTTTGCCTTACAAAAAAGCACCTGCCACTGGTTGTCTCACCTTTTAGGTAAATGACAATATTGAGCAGCAGTAATGCTTCTTGATTCCCTTACTCTATTTTTATCCTGGTGAGTGTAATTCTCTTTTAGCTGGAGAATCAAAGATTGAATTTTGCTTAAGAAAGCTTCTCTTGAAACAGGAGCAGCATGGCAGAGTAACACTTCTATTATGGGCAAGAAAATAATAATAATAATGTCAATAGATGATCAGTTGTAACACTTATTGCTGCAGTGCTACATACAGTTCTAGCTTCCTTTTCAAAATTTTCTGGTTTTGTTATGAAAAGCGTAGACTTGCAGTGCAGAGATTGGGAATTCTGAGACAAAAGGCAGACTTCAGTGTCAGACAACGTCAGAGAATTTCCTCTTTTGACAGCACTCATATTATCCAGATTCCAACCTCTAAATGCAACTGAGTGAACAAGAAACATTATCTCTTCAGGAATGGGAATGTGAGATTCCATGTTTCTACTGTTTTCCGGAAAAGAGTGAAACCTTTCTAGAAAAGGTAAATCTAGTTGTTCATTTTTTCAGACAAGTATGTTGTAGAAGCATGAAGTCCAAGTATAATCTTATCCCTTCCCCTGTTTTAGCAAATATCTGGTGATTAATTTATTTTCTTTTACTTTAATGACCTGATTCTTTACTGCATTGTTTGACTAAACATGGTCAAGTGGGGCATAAACTTTGCTCTGTGGCAGATACCTGGTTAGGCATATGCTGAAATACTTACTGAGCTTGGGGTGGGGTGGAGGCAGGGTCAGCAGGGTCAAACTTAAGACCATCTTAAAACTTAGAGAAATGTTCAGGGAATTTGCAAAATAATTTTACTCTTTGTTTGGCTGTTGCTTCCTTATTTTGATTATTCTGATACACCATGTCCGTTACCTTTCTGCTTGAGTTTTGGCTGAGTGAGCCACAGTGTATAATGAATCAAAACCACCTGCTCAGCATTTGGCATCCTTAAAGGAAGGCAAAACTAAATTCATGTGACATATGAAGACCGAGGATATAGCACTTCAGCTATCGGTTATTCTGGCATTAAGTAAGGAACCAATGAGAACAGGTTGGGAATGCTGTTGCAGACAATTTTAACTGCCATTTTACTGAGAGGAAATCACAGAGACTGAAAGCATGCTGCTGGTGGAGAAGGATTTAAATGTAGAAGTTATGCTGATAAACTTTTCAATATAGCTGAAAGGTAATAAAGTTAAGGGCAAAGGAGAAGTGAAAAAAGTAAATTATTTCCTGAGCAGTGAGGTACAGATTGATGTCCGCAAGCTTTTCAGATCAGTGCTGATAAAGAATTCCAAATGAAGTTATTCAGCTCATCTGGCAAAATCTCTCACTTGTTCCACAGTGAGTCTCAGGAAGACAGGGATCAAACCTTTTGCTTTTGCATTTTGCTAGGAAACCTATTCATCCCAAACACCTTCAAGTCAATGGAAAGATTATTTTTTTATTAATAGCAAGACACTGTCATCATCAGTTGCACTGAGTACCCTGTTACTTTGCAAGTGATATGGAGCATTATTACGTGAATAAAAGGGTAGAATTTAATAAGATATAGTTCATAAAGTTATTGTCCAAGTTGTTACAAGAGATTTTGTGCAACTGGCACAATGTATATTGATAAATTAGCAACCTATTTGTTGGACAATGAACATTAAATGCTGGTGAATAGTTTGCATCAAGTGCCTGAACAGTTTGGTTTTTTCTGTGTAATGTCTGTGAATGTCTTGTGTATTCACCAGAATTGGTCCTTCTACGGTGCTTTATTTGTTTGATGTGGGTTACTTGTTGACAAAAAGTATTTGCTATTTGTGACATTGGAAATAAGAAGTCTGGAACTGCCTTGCTGTACCTTTTAATGCCTGAAACCTTCCAGATCAGATGCATTAGTTAAAAAACAAATCAACAGCACCCACCTCATTAAGGTCCCCTCCAACCAACCAACCAAAAGCCTCAATAGAGCCCCAGACCTTTTGACTGTAATTGCAACTGCTTCAAGTGGAAAGAAAAAAGTACATCTATGTCCTAGCACTCCTGTTTCATTCTTGTCTCGGAGTTCTGGGCACCCTGTTCTTATTCTAAACACGGTAAATTCAGCCCCCAAAGAAGGGATTTCTTATGATTAAGAGCTAGGCTGGATCTTGAAAGAAATCTTGGCTTTGCTGCCTCTTTCCCATGTGACCTGGAACAAGGCGCTGTGGCCAGATGTTCAGAGGTGCCTAGCTGAGTAGGATGCAGCTGTCCCACAGGATGGAGAGCTCATGCTGCTCTGTCCTACCACAGCTATTGCTTCTGCCTTGTTGGTGAACCCACCCCTCCTTAGGCATCTATCCCCTACTGGTTTCATTGTTCCTAGCCTTGCATTATCTGTCCGTTGATCGAAGGAATCTTTTCCTCTTTGTTTGAATCCTAAGTTTTCTGTGTAAGTGCAACCCCACTTTTGTGTAGCTTGCCGGTGAATGCTGTAATACAAATAACCATCACTTAATGTGGTTGAATTAAAAGATACATCTGGCAAAGCTGGTGCAGAGAATAAATGACTACTATTCCTGCTTCCTCAATGGGTAATTTTTAACTCTTCTAGACTCTATTTCATTAAATACCCAGGATTATCAGGAGTGAACTAGTGATGAATGTCAGTATGACAGTAGTATTGTGGCTTTAATGTAGTAGC
>JAOXNO010000033.1:25257151-25267776 GCA_028565335.1 Limnodromus scolopaceus
AAGAGTCTGGCTCCCTCCTCCTTCAAACCACCATATAAAACATTCTTATCCACTGTGATATTTTATGTGGTTGTGTTTTATATTTTTCTTCTGCTTCCTTGAAAACTTCTGATTACAGTCATAGAGACTTGCTTAAGATGTCATTTAGGTTGGTGGTTATGTGCCTGAGAGTAACCTTACTCTCTTAATATGGAAGAAGCTACATCAAATCCACGCTAGTGAAGTCTGTATCATGCAAGTTGTACAGGACAAAATTTTTCTTGGCATGGTCACAGAGCAAATGACTTCTATTACTCAACAGGATCAGTGAGTCTTCATCATTTGACCTGGACAAACTAGGGAGGTGGGCCCATGCAAAATTCATGAAGTTCAACAAGGCCACGTGCAAGGTCCTGCACTTGGGTAGAGACAATCCTCGTTGCCAATACAGGCTGGGGGATGATGTGATAGAGAGCAGCCCTGTGGAAAAGGAGCTGGGGGTACTGGTGGATGAAAAGTTGGGCATGAGCCAACAATGTGCACTCACAGCCCAGAAGGCCAATTGCATCCTGGGCTGCATCAAGAGAAGTGTGGCCAGCAGATCGAGAGAGGTGATTCTCCCCCTCTGCTCTGGTCTTGTGAGACCCCACCTGGCGTGCTGTGTCCAGCTCTGGAGCCCTCGGTGCAAGAAGGACACAGCCCTGTTTGAGTGGGTCCAGAGGAGGGCCACGAGGATGATCAGAGGGCTGGAGCACCTCTCCTACAAAGATGGGCAGAGAGAGTTGGGGTTGTTCAGCCTGGAGAAGAGAAGGCTCTGGGGAGACCTTACAGCAGCCTACCAGTACCTAAAGGGGGCCTACAGGAAAGCTGGGGAGATACTGTTTTGTTTGCAAGGACATGTAGTGATAGGACGAGGGGCAATGGTTTTAAACTAGAGCAGGGTAGGTTTAGATTGGACATTAGGAAGAAGTTCTTTACAAAGAGAGTGGTGAGACAGTGGAACAGTGTCTGGTTACTCAGAGAGGTGGTGGAGGCCCCCATCCCTGCAGGCATTCAAGGTCAGGCTTGATGAGGCTCTGAGCAACCTGATCTAGTTAAAGATGTCCCTGATTACTGCAGAGGGGTTGGGCTAGATGACCTTTAAAGGTCCCATCCAACCCAACACATTCTATGATGTGCTCTAAACCATAATTTAACATACTATGAAGATACTGCCTGTGAAGTCTCTGAAGTTGAGAAATGTTTGCAGCTGAAAGCATGCTCTGGGACAGTGTCTTGCTTGCTGTGTTCTGCTTACTGTTCCCTTGTCGTGTGTCTCAGCACCTCTGGAGAAAGGGTGCTGGGCTCAATGGACTGTTGATGTGACCCCATATGGCTGCTGCTCTTACATTCTGTCAGTGCCATAAATCTTCCACGTCTGCATGTCTGTGCAAAGGAGGGAGAGGAGGAATTTTAGAGACAGTATAGGCAAGCTTCACAAGAATGTACTTTTCTTAGCTTGCATCAAAGTTCATGTGAAACAAAGGGGTAAAGGCAAGAAAGAAAATAGAAATGATACAGACGTTCCCATAATGAAAGAATAGTGAAACTCAGATCTTAATGACTGGGAGAAAGAGAATTAGACCACATCTTTCCCAGAGTTCTGAAAAAGCTTATATTAAAACTTTAGGTATAATACCAAGTATTTTTGGTGTATCTGTCTAGTCAATTCGTCCCTCAAGAGTATCTCAGATAGTATGCATATATAAGGCAAGGCAGAATGGAAACTTGGGATGATTATGAGCTTCATTGCAATATTGAAGGACTTTGGAACAAATTTCAAATGAAAGGATAATTTGAAGGTAACTGGAGTATGGAATTAAGCACAAAATAATATTACTAAATGGATGTCACAACCAATTAACCTGATAGTGTTTGTTTTTTTTTTTTAAATTATAATAACTGCCAATGCTACACACTCAGATTGCAATAATGATCTTCCTGAAGTCAAATACTGAAATTAAGTAGACACCATACTGACTTGGATCAGCTCCAGAGCTTGTTTGACGATGATTATGCATTTCTTTCTGTTTGTCATTAACAAAAATAAAGTTGTTAGGACAGTTTGCTCTTTTGCTGCTATTGGCTTCATTTGCTTTCCACTGTTAATGCTAATAAAACCTTTTGTCAGCAGATGCAAATGAGACCTTTTAGCAAGAGCAGAACTTTTAAACAAAACTTTTTTTTTTCCATGCAGAGTTACATTTTAAGTGCTGAACGGAAACCACATGAAGAAGGCAGATACAAATGTTCCTAATGCAAATCTGCAATGCTGTTTTTGCTGGCTTTTTCCCCCACTCCCTGCTTTCATGTCCAGCCAGGTATGTCCTATTAATGTTAGACTCTAACCTTCTGCAGGTTCCTGGAAAACTCAGATGGGGTCTTAAGGATAAAATGTTTGATATTGTAATTTGACTAAGGTGAGTTGGAAAGAAAATGCAAATAAATCTAAACAAAATACAGGATCTTCCAGCACTAAAGATCCAGACTTAATTGCTTAGTTCCTTATTAAATGCCCTGAGACGGGCTTAAAAGATTGGTTTTTGTGTTACAAACAAAAGTTTCCTCCTTTATATGAATAATGACATCTATTTTATTATGTCCATAGAGGCACAGCATTACTGATATTTGAGACTGAAACTCTATTGAACAGGAGGAGATTATGGCTGGGTTTGGTTACAGCTGTGTAACTGCCACAGGCTGCCAGGGATTCTCCATTAGCTGGAGTAGTAAAGGCTTGTGCTTTGAAGAAGAAAGTCTCATGTACTATTTACTATTTCATTATGAAGTTCTTAGTCGTCACTCATTTATTAAAATAAATAAGTTTACCAACATGGGTTCAGTATAGTATGTAGAAAACTGTCATAAATGGCCTATTCTGCAAATGAGGGCGTGGTAAAAAGAGTAATAATTCTCCTTAAATATCAGTAACTGAGCTGACAAGAATAAATATATATAAAAACTGAAGAGCTGGACTGCAGTCACTCCTGCTTCCTTCTCTTTATCCAGGCAGGGAAACAAAAAATAAATCATTGCATCTCCCTTTCGTTTGATTATCTTTGTAATCTGTGCTACATACTGAAAGCACTGGGTGTATTCTTTGGAAGACCACCAGAATTATGTGAATGTATTTTTGTTCACAGGGTACGAAATTAAAAGGTAACAGGTTCAAAAGAGAACACCAGAGAAGCTGAAAAGTGGCAAGGATTGACAGTGATCCTGTTTGAATGCACTCACATACGGCATATCCTAACACACGTCAGGCCATGGGTTGGAAAAAAATGATGCCAAACAGTGCATATGATCTGCAACCTGCTAACCTTCTATTTTGTGTTGGAAAATCTGTCCGCTCTAGAGACTAAAAATTAATGTAGAAAATAGGAATGTCTTTGTTAAGCTCCAGACAGTTTATCATTTCTTTATTAGGATGTTCTTCAGTTGATACATCTTTAATCAGAAATGAGACCACTATTCTTATTTCCTTTGCTCTCTTGATGTCAGAAACCAGGCCTTTAAGGAAAAAATAAAATTTAAAAGCAAATCCTGCAGTAGGAGCTGCCTTTTTTGTTCCTTAAGATTCTTACATTTTAAGTACCTATAGGAAATGCTTTTCATTAGATGAAGAATAAAAGAAGCAAATGTTAGTCTGCATGCCCATGTTTGGCATTTGATGATAAGCAGCCAAAAAGTCAATGTGACCCATATGTCCAAACAATACACTGCTGGGCATATTTTCTCTAATCCACTGCAAACAGCATCGTGCATTGTATAGTTACCATATGCATTCTGTCATATTTGCCTTTGTAGAAAATTGTAAAAGAATATTTTGCAGAGTAATGTAATTGTTTTTTCTTCTTTATCTTTATTAGTCTTTTGCATGGAAGGTGGAGGTAATGTGATTGGTCCCCTCCCTTAAAGCTGTTGTCAGCAGGATGGATGAGAAGTGATCATTGTGGATTATTATCTTGTTTCTTATTCTAGACCACTTGTGGAAAAGGAAGCAGATGGTGGATAGCAGAAAGGCTGTTCTAAGCATGGCAGTGTCTGTGGTGTGACACAATACGTGAGTTTTCCTCTTTGTCATTGTGTTTCTCAGGAAGATCTCACCTCTTAAAAGAGCTTGCTGATATCTGCTTGCAGAAAAAGCTTGAGCCTTCCAATTGCAGGAGCATATGAGGGAATTTCTAGGTGGGTTGCTTGACAAAAGCATCTTTTGTTTCATCTTGGTAGCTGTTCCCTTGCAGTCCGGCTCTTTTCAACATTTGTAGTGCAGGTGGAGAGGCAACCCTAACCACGTCTGATGCTCTGATCCATGCCTCATCATGGCTTGGTACTAAAGATAAACTCTGCTCGCCTAAAAATCACCTTTGGTTTGAGAGAGGAAAAGAATTTTTTGAGTGCTCTAATTGGAAATATTAATATTTTTTTTTCTGTTATAATGCCAAACAATAAAACAATCACTGAGCTGGAGGTACAGGGAAAAGCTGCCTGTTTTTCCGTAATGTGTGTGCTGCTAAGTTAAAGCTTTCTTTTATTCATTATCCAAGTGTCATAGCAGAAACATGCTTGAGGCAGGTAACCTGTTTTCTATTTCACAAATGTCTATGAAATACACCTGTTTGCAGAAACAGTGACCATGTTTTTCTCAGATGTGAGGAACGACATTGTACGCTGTGTTGCTTTCAGGGGTCTTACTTTTTGCTCTTTCATTAGTGAGGTTTTAATCTAGTTCAAGGTTAGATTATTTAGGGACTAAGGAAATAGTTGTGTGGCAGTGTGTATTTTCTTTTCGTATTGGAAAACATAACGTTTACTTACTATTTTTGTTGGCTTGGATAATAAACAGAGTCTCTATGACAACCCGATGATCGCGCCCAGTCAGCATGGATTTATGAGAGGCAGGTCCCGCTTGACAAACCTGATTGGCTTCTACAGCAAAGGGACCCACATAGTGGATGAGGAAAAGGCTGTGGATGTCGTTTACCTGGGCTTCAGTAAAGCCTTGAACGCCGTTTCCCACAGCATTCTCCTGGAGAAATTGGCTGCTCATGGATTGGACAGACATACTCTTTGCTGGGTAAAAAACTGGCTGCATGGCCAGGCCCAGAGAGTGGTGGTGAATGGAGTTAAATCCAGTTGGCAGCTGGTCACAGGTGGTGTTCCCCAGGACTCAGTACTTGGACCACTTCTCTTCAATATCTTTATCAATAATTTGGTTGGGCGGTTTGAGTGCACCCTCTGTAAGTTTGCAGAGGACACCAAGTTGGGCAGGAGTGTTGATCTGCCCAAGGGTAGGAAGGCTCTACATTGGGATCTGGACAGGTTGGATTGGTGGGCTGAAGCCAATGGTATGAGGTTCAACGAGGCCAAGTGCTGGGTGATGCACTTGGGTCATAATAACCCCCTGCAGCGCTACAGGCTTGGGGCAGAGTGGCTGGAGCTGCCTGGCAGAAAAGGACCTGGGGGTGTTGGTGGACAGCTGGCTGAACATGAGCCAGCAGTGTGCCCAGGTGGCCAAGAAGGCCAACAGCATCCTGGCTTGTCTCAGAAATAGTGTGGCCAAAATAGTGTGGCCAGAAGGACTAGAGGAGTGATCTAGGGAAGTGAAGTCCAGTACTCTGCACTGCTGAGGCTGTACCTTGAATACCGTGTTCAGTTTTGGGCCCCTCACTACAAGAAAAAAATTGAGGTGCTGGAGGGTGTCCAAAGAAGGGCAGTGAAGCTGGTGAAGGTTCTAGAGCTCAAGTCTTATGAGGAGTAGCTGAGGGGACTGGGGTTGTTTATCCTAGAGAACAGGAGGCTGAGGGGAGACCTTATTGTTCTTTACAACCACCTGAAAGGAGGTTGTAGCAAGGTGGGGGTCCGTCTCTTCTCCCAAGTAACAGGCAATGGGACAAGAGGAAAGAGCCTCATGTTGTGTCAGGGGAGGTTTAGGTTTAACGTTAGGAAAAATGTCTTCATTGAAAGGGTTGTCAAGCACTGGAACAGGTTGCCCAGGGAAGTAGTTGAGTCACCATCCCTGGAGGTATTTAAAAGACATGTAGATGTGGTGCTTAGAGACATGGTTTATTGGTTGACTTGGTAGTGTTAGGTTTACAGTTGGACTAGATGATCTTAAGGGTATTTTCCAAACTAAATGATTCTATCACCAGATATAGGCATCTGTTTAAGAGGCTTAATTTTAATTTAATTTAATTTTGCTCAGTGGATTTGAAAATTGAGCCTTTTAATTAGGTGCCTTAACATGGATTTGAAGAAACAGCTTTTTTTCATTCCTGATCAAAGTTTAATGGGCACTGTTGAACTTTGACTTCTGGTACTTTGTGTTATTTCACAAATATATGTAGATGTATGCCTATACATCTGTGTGTATAAGCTATCCCCAGTGTAATCTCTTACAATTTTGAAAAAGTTAAGCATGAGAATCGCTCATCAGGGGCAGGAACGGGGAGGATTGAAGGTCAGTCAGTCATTCACATAGTCAGCAGCTTTCAAATTCACACTGAGAAAAGCTTGGAGTGGGATGGAGTGAGATCTCACGGGACAGTGGCTAGAAATACTGTATGATGTGCTAAAATTGGCCAAAAGTCTTGATGCGTCTTCTAGCTGTGCTCTACTTTGGACTAGGAAGGAAAAACGCTGCTTTCAGTTTTACTTAGGCTTTTATGAACACTTTTGGAAAACGTAGAGAAACCACAGGTACCAAAAGTGGATGAGGTGCTCCCTTGTGCTCTGTTGCACGCAGGGATGAGATCCTGTCTTGTCTCCCACTCACATTCCCTTCTTTATACATCTGAAATCCTGCTTCAGCAGGGGAGTTGGACTAGATGATCTCTATGGTCCCTTCCAACTCTAAAAATTCAGTGAAATTCAGTGAAAGTCATGACATCCTCTTAAGTCACAGCACAGCTCTGAGAAATTGGTTTTCATTAATTGCCTTGGCTCTTGATTGTTGGTCCCTATTTTCTAGATATGGCCTGAATGTCAGGTTTCCAAATGTGTATTTCACAGAACTGAAATGAATATAATCTGAAAGGATGCAGGTTACTAGTAGATTCAGATCAGTTTTTCTTAAACACCTGTCTTCCTTGTTATTGCTGTGTTTTACTGTGTCTACTGCCATCATCTTTAAGGACTTCTGGAGGGTATAGACAATGCTCATTTGAGTGAGACTTAATACTGTAGAACCCACAAGAAATAATGCCTTTTGATGTTTTTTCTAATATTGACTCTAACACTTTGTTTTTAAGCCATCTAAGGTGCATTTCACTTGTTTGTGATTTAAACTGAGTGTGATGTGGAATGAAGTCAGACGTCTTGAAAAAGTCAGTAGCCATTACGCCCACGCAGTTTCCTTTTTCCCTTGAGAAGTCAAGTGTCTTTGATAAGAGTGTTGCTTTCTAAACCAGTATCAACTGGCATTTGTTACCTTCAGAAGTTATTAGTTCAGTAGCTGTCAACTGTACACAAGTGTCTCTGCAAAGAGAGAGTAAGAGGAAAAGAGAACTTCTTCAAAGGGCTTAGATTGACTGTCAAGGAATCTGAGATCCATTGCAAAGTACGTATGGATATGGAAATTAGAAAAGGCAGAGCTCTGTAGCTCTGTATTAAGTTAATTCCACGTAAGGTTTTTCTTAATTATGCCCTGGAGCGCTGTCGAGCTATCCAGCCTACTGGTACCTTTTTGTCTTCTGTATACTACATAATGAATGAAGTTTTTCAGAGGTTTTTTTGGCACTTACCAAGATTTCAAGATTAATTTAAAAAATTACATAATTTTCTCATCTATTGGAGGACTCATCAGATATCTTTTTTCTTTTTAGTTCTAAATTGTTGCTTCACATTATCCTTGCTTTATGAAGTACTGGATGATAAAAAGGCAACAGTCTAAATTGCTGATACATCTATCTTTTAGACACTTTACTATTTTCTTTTGTTCTTCACGTATGGCAAAAAAAAAAATTCTTTACAGTTTAAACTTATAACTTTGCTTCCAAAAACCCCAGTTATGATATGTTGGTTCAATAGTTTCACGTGCAATACTCTTTTGATAGAATATTATCAATTGTAGTTGCCTTCTGTTTGTATACACTTTGTCTGTATACAGGTATGTCTTGGAAATCATTAATAAGTCACTGTTTGCTCCTGCTCAGTTTCTGACTAGTTGAGCAGGACGCTGTGTTCAATGGAATGGAAAAAAAAGCTGAGTTGGAGTACCAGTGATTTTACGTTTTAAATTAGACACAGATCATGCAGAATGCATAACTAATTCAAATGGTGCAGATTCATTTGTATCTATAAATACCCTTGAAAAATAGATACGTTCCCAGTTTTATTTGGATGTTCTTCCAAAACTTTGGTCTTGTCAATATGTGAAGGAACACATCTTCATTTCTTTATTGAGCATTGAGTTTCTTCCTTATAAAAGCCCCTAATTTGTATAGAATGAGAGGTTTTTTCTTTATGCTAACCACAATAAAATTGGAAGGAGATCTATTCTTATTAAAACTGTTTCAGGCAAAACAATTTATTACAACCACAAAAGTACTATTGGTGCACCAGTTGTAAGGAATGAAATTTTAAGGACATCTCCTGTTTTTTTTTTTTTCACCAGCCACGGAGTTCAGGAGGAGGCTAATGTGATGCTTTCAGTTATTTTGGAGGAGAAAAAGGAAAAGAGGGTAAGCTTTTTCCTTTTTATTTTTGAAAAAAAGCTATGCTAAACCTATAAACTTGAATTTTGCTGTCACAGGATGAAGTGCAACCAGAAATGGTCTTTTTTCAGATGCTGTTAATGAATAGCTCCATGAAATAATGCAAACACCTCCAAATATTTGTTTTTCTTTATTGTATTTTGAATTTTGCTGAAGAATTAATGCGAGGTGTAATTCCTTTGAAAGGAAGTGTTTGTGAAATCTGCATAAAATTAATGTGGGGTAATGATAATTGCATTACATTCCATTCACAATAAGGTTCAGTCTCATAGTTGTTCATTTTTTATGGGCCAGTGAAGATCTCCTAATTTTTTAAAAATCTTAACTAGTCTCAGTTGCTTTTCTACTTTTACTGTACAGCACCTCGGGGTCAAACCAATCACTACCACAAACTTCAGTGAGAGTGAAATGTGGTTTTGTGTCTGCAGTTATGACATTCTTTCCCACAATCTGCTTCCACTTTCTTTAACAATAGCCTCCATGTCTGATCCAATAAGCTAACACATAAAAATAAGTCAATTTCTGAGCCATGAGTACTTTAAATGATAAAGAAATGTCTACCTCGCTTTATAAAGGCTTTTTTTTTAGAGCCTTTCAGAGCCTTTTGAATTTAGTTACTGTAAAAATATTCTCCTCAGCTACAGTGACTTTAATCATGTTGATTGGAAATGGAAAGGGAGTAACAAGACCCGTAACACTTTAAATTAGCAAGCAGTGAGCAATTAGAACAAGATCACAGGAAAAATGAGGAAGTCTGGTGCTCAAACTGTTACGGTTGTACTATTACCAGATCGATGTAATTCTTGGTCAGTGTAAACTGATGCTGCTGCTTTGAAGTCAACAGTTCCAGATCATTTAACTTAATGCAGGAGTGTGAAATTATTGCTTTCTATATAAGTGTCATTTTTTAAAAAGCAAACCAACGTCAACCCACCAAACACAGAGAAAACCCACCCTTTTCTCAGAAGAGCTCTCTCCTATCCCTCTTTGCTGGCTTTCGTCTGAAGTGTTCTTCAGGCCCATGCCACCTCTGGGCTGTTCTCTACCTGCCCGCGCTGTGAAAACAAGCTTATGGGTGGTCTCTGACCCAAACACGTGCGCGGCTCCCAGTCTTGCTAGCCACATCACTCCACAAACTTGCCCCATCAACAGCGGGGAAGAGGACAAGCTACCACCTCTGCTGGTTCCAGGCGCACCCTGCTCCCACTTGCGAGAGAGAAGTCGGCGGGAAGACAATTTTTCTGCTTTTGGGTGGTGAGCAGCCTACCATGCTTCAAGCCAAAATGTTTAAGTGTGGATGAGTTTCCTAACTAGCTGAAATCCTTTTTTTTTTTTTTTTCCTTATCTGTATTCTCAAAAGCCAAGGTAAAAGTATTGTGGTTAGCAGATGACAGATGATAGGATTGGCTTGGTGGGTTAATTAATAGCCATACTCCCTTCTGGGGTCTTGTTCTGGTTTTGACCTAAGAGTATCTTGATGGCTATTCAGCTGTGCTTTCCCCACGCCAGATCAGGCTTCCCTGTGGTGTGTCCTACTTACTCACCACATTTTGCTTCGTGTTTATGTGTGGAACGTTCCTTGCTGAAGCTGTGCAGTATCATGCCCCACGTGTCAACCAGAATGTTGTTCTCAGTGTGGGAAAATGAAAAGATTGTTGTTGGACTTTTTTTTTTTTTTTTTTTTTGGATTTAATGCTTATAGCTGAGAAGCCTGAGTTAACTGGTGTGTTACTGCTAGGCTAGGGGGTTTCACTGAATTTCACTGAATTTTTAGAGTTGGAAGGGGCCATAGAGATCATCTAGTCCAACTCCCCTCCTGAAGCAGGATTGCCTAGAGCTAGAGCATGTTACTCAGGACGGCATCCAGGTGGGTCTTGAAAATCTCCAAAGAAG
>JAOXNO010000033.1:25268989-25301261 GCA_028565335.1 Limnodromus scolopaceus
AGGGGAGAACTTTGTAGAGTAGGGTAGATGGTTGGACTCGATGATCCCAAGGGTCTCTTCCAACCTAGATGATTCTAAATTCTAGTCTTTTCTCATCCATGAAAGTTCCACCAGAGTAAGTTTGTCTCCAGATGTCATGCTCCCTTCAATATTTGAAGGCACTGAAGGAGAGTAATCTGCTTTCCAGAGTGGAAGTCGGATGCTGGGGTAGAGAGTTGTCTTGTCTTGAGTTGTATAGCAAAGAGAGTTGGCTTAAATGGTTTGAGACATAAGAACAGTGAAGTGACAGGATCAGACATAAGGAGCTTATCTACAAATTTCCAGGTTTTCTGATATTTAAGAGATGTGTATTTTAAAGGGCAATCGCCAGCCTTAATTCTGTTTTACCTAAGAATTTTTATTAAGAAATGCCTTCATCTCTACTAAAATGGCAAAAATAACTGAATAGTTTGTGCTCCAGGTGTAATGAGACCTCCATTGCATCAGAAGTTCACCTGAGACTGACAGGTCTCCAGAAGTCTATCAACAGTGGTAGTGTCCCGTGAGGCATCACATATAATTCTCAGGAGTTTACAGATTTATAACCAGGATGGAGGCCTCACAGAAGTTTATCAGCTTTGCTGGCATGATCTGTGGAGCCTGCAACTTCTGTGAGCATGTTTCATGCCTAATTAATGAGGCTTTTAATTTTTGGGCAAAATCTGGGCTTAAAAAAATGCATATAATCAGAAATCAGAGTCTCTAAAGCAAACACCCACCGAAGAACCCCTTTTTGATTCTATGATGCTCCAGGAAATCTGTGTTATTTAGATACAGTAGGTTCTCTAGAATGAAAATTAGGACAAGGAATTCATTAGAAATCTGATTTCTCACTATTTGTTCCTATATAACTCTTGGTGGCAAAATTCTTTGGCCTAAAAATTCTGCTGTTAATCCCTGATTGAGTTAGATATATTTTTAAATGTCAAGTACACTGATTAACCCTTTCTTGTTTTTGTTTTTTTTTTTTATTTCACAGAACTTTAACAACCACCAGATGCTGCTGGCAAATGGTGCTTTATGAGGCTTCTTGTCAATAGCCTGAGGGAGGGTAGAAATAGAAGGGCAAGGAGGTTATTTTTGAAATGTGCAATGTGATGTTTTGTGTTGCACGTTTATTTTAAGAGAAGCAATGGACTGTGAGGGCATTTTAAGTTTTAACATTTTTTCCTTGGTAGTTTTGGGTTGTTGTGTTTAGAGGAAAAAATATTTGGGTGGTTTTTGAGGAAATGACTGATGATTGTCTGAAACTTGTCATTGATCCTCTTCAGCACTACGGACCACGTGACATTGGGTAATCCAGAGGAAGGGAACAGGTCTGTAGGGCAGCAGTATTATTTTTGGGTGTCTATAGTTTAAGAAAGTATTCTCCCTATCAGTCCTTCCTAGTTGGCAGAGGCACTGAAGTTGTTGGCCGTGGTGGTTGATGCTCACTGGGAAAGAAAAACTTGTGTCTAATGGATCCACATCCTTCTGATCACACCCACAGTTGAAAGAATACCAAACATGTGGTAAGTGCCCTGCCAGTTTGTAAAAAAAACTATAGAAGTTGGGCTAATTGCTTCGACTTCATGCAGTAAATTTGGTTTTGGTCACTTGAACCATCTGTGATTCTTGGGGGAAGAAAAAGAAGTCTGTGACAGGTTTACAAGCTGAGCTGCTGGTTATATGCTATAATTTACTTTCATAATGAAAAGTTAACAGATACTTGCCTGAAGTTAGGCCCCTAAATATATGAGCAAAAGTATTTTTTCAAAGATGCTACATACCCAAATTGTTCCCATGATTTAAGTGATGCAGGAGTTGAGCCACAGCTGTACAGTCCCAATGCAATATTTTGTAAGCAAACATCTCCTTGAAGATAAAATGTAGACAGGTAAAACACAAATACGAAAAATGTAGATAAGGCATGGGAAAGACTAATATTTGTCAGTTATATCAGGGAACTTCTTGAGCCCTGTGCCAATCATTTCATCTATATGCAAATTATTCAATTATTATTTTTGTTGGAAATAGCCCTTTGCGCCCATTAAGGGCTGGTTTGCATAGGAAGTTTTTAATCTCTGCAGTTATTTAGCCTTTGAGTAGGAGAGAGAAGGGAGAAAAAGAAGAAAGAGAGAGTACAATTTTCAAACAGCATCCCCCCAACTCTGAACTTTCAGATTTTTTCAGTGTCTCATAATAAAAAAAAATAGTTTGATTATTTTGCAATAAATATCTTCCTCTGGGTATGGTCTAGACATAGATATTTTAAATTGAAAGGTGCCTTTCCTTCCCTTTGTTACAGGAATTCAATATAGGGATTGTGGTTTAAAGGAAACCCTTACCTTTTGGCTATGGAATTATTGGCACGGCCTCATTATTTAGTGTTGGAAAGGGGTTTTACTACTTGTTACATTCAGGAATTTTTCTGCTCCCTCCAATTTAGGGGAGGAAGTCAGGTTGCTCAGGAAACCTGATGACTGCAGTGCAGAAGCTGGTGGGGAAACTCCTGATCCAGTTGCTCTGGCACACGCATGAGCAGTAAAGGATGCAAATGAGACATTCCGAGGAGAAGTGACAAATTTGGCAGCGTTCATGTGGCTAGTCTCAGTGAAGGGAAACAGGCATCAGAAAGCCAGAACTGCTTTATTTAGTCACGATGAATCTCAAATAAGAATCTTCTAGTTCCATTAACTTAAATGCATTTCAAAAAATTAGTATGATGTTTTATACAGATACCCCTTAGCAATGTAAATCCAGCATCTACATTTCTGCTACTTGATCAATTTATATGTTTAACTGAGTGATATTACCTATTGAAAAAATAATCTACATTAGCTTAAAAAGGGGAAAACTGTTCCTTACCTTATTCTCTATGGTGTAAACTGGTACAGTTTAATGAGAGCAAGGGAGTTAGTCAAGGGATTACATTTGGATCTGCATTCAGAAAAAGAGAAAACTGTAGCGTGAATTTCAAAGCTGTGCTTGAGAACATCTTTAACATGCACCTCCATGAACGAGAGTTTTTATTTCCAAGTGGCTGATTCTGCACCCACTAGTTCACAGTGTTTGTCCACTCGCCAGCGTACTCCTGTTGGGAAAGGCTACAAAATTTTCACTGAAGCCCTGCTGGTTACTTCCAGAAAGCTTATCTGTATTTCTGAAAATGAGACAGATCCTGCCACCCTGAAACTGAATTGTTTACCACCAGTAAAGTAAAAAATACCATATCTTTGTTAAGAAATAGCACTGGTGGTATTTTCTTTCACTTCACAGCTGCCTGCACCATATAGCTGTGGCTTATTAATTTGTCTTTTTTGCAATGTGGCTGTGCTTTTCCTATATACTCTACATCCAAAGTATATCTTGATTTAAAGCTGAGTATCACACCTTCTTTTTGTCTGGGGTTTGATATTCTCAACTTTGTGTGGGAATATGGTTTGAAAGGGAGGATAAATGAAATTTTTTGAGAATCTCTGGTTTCAGGTCAGAAACCAGAATAATCTCTGTACTGCAGATGGACACCTCATTTCTTTCAATTCCAACAACTATGTAACACTTTCAAATTAAAGCTCAATTCAAATCCAGGTCACTGGAAATAAACATCTACCATTTTAGTAAAAATGTACTCACCATCTATTTATCTGTTACATAAAAAACCCAACAATTTAAGACCACTATTTGATTTTTTTTTATTTTTTGCTCCTGTTCAGCCTGGAGAAGAGAAGGCTGCAGGGAGACCTTACAGCAGGCTTCCAGTACCTAAAGGGGCTACAGGAGAGATGGGGAGGGACTCTTTATTGGGGACTGTAGCGATAGGACGAGGGGTAATGGTTTTAAACTGAAAGAGGGGAGATTTAGATTAGATACTAGAAAAAAATTCTTTCCTGTGAGGGTGGTGAGACACTGGAACAGGTTGCCCAGAGAAGTTCTGGTTGCCCCATCCCTGGAAGTGTTCAAGGTCAGGCTGGATGGGGCTTTGAGCAACCTGGTCTGGTGGGAGGTGTCCCTGCCCATGGCAGGGGGGTTGGAACTCGATGATCTTTCAAGGTCCCTTCCAACCCAAACCATTCTATGATTCTCTTTGCTAGAAAACTTTGAAAATTTTTGTTTAGTGTTTCACACAGCCATTCTGTGGAACTACAATTTACTGTACTTTGGTCTAATGGCTTTAAATAATCTCTGGTTGCCGGAGCTGAAGAAGATCCTGAACCATACAGATTTAAATGTTTAAGCAAATCATTGACATTATTAATTCATAGCTTCCTTGTTAGCAAGCAGGAGAAAGAATGTTTGTTTTACCACATACAACTGAACTGTACAGATGGATATATGATGTCTACTGAAGTATGATCCTCATCTGAGCTGAGTTTCAGGATATTCCGGTTCAGCTAGTTCACAAACAGCTAAAGAAGTAGTAGTTCAAGCATCTTTTCAAAGGATTACATTCTTATTACGTATTCAATAATAAAGATTTTGAAATCATACACTATTCAAGCCTATGTATGGTCAAGGCTAGCCCTGTAAAATTCTGCTTTTATTGTATCTTGCCTTCCCTTAAACTTCAGTCAAGTAACAAATAATACGATATTTGTGATGTCTATGAAGCATGTTGTAAATTCTTGCATTTGTCTTTACGAAGGTGATGGGCAGATAGGACTTTGTGTACACACATTTTGAAAATAGATCTTAGCAGCTGTTGAATGAGAATATGCCGGGTGCAAATAATTACCTTTGTGGGTAGAACTAAACAGTTTTCTCTGACGATCTTTATGGATAAGAAAGCTCTAGAAAGAAATAGAGCATGCTGAACAGGGAATTAAAGATACTTTGTTATTGTCTAAAATCACCAGGCAAACTTGCGTTAGTTTGAGGCGGTCTATACAAACAGGACGAACAGGTAGACATTTACTGAAAACAGAAGGAAAAATTGGAGCATGTACAGTTATATACTCTTTTGTTACCTTATTTTTAGGAGAGGAATATGCCTGGTTGTAGCTTTTGAAGACAAAGCAAAAGGCTGATGCTACAGACTATGTCTGTCCAGTAAACATACCTTTGACCAGAAGGGAAAGGTAAGACAAGCCACAGGCAGCTGACTCAACTGAATTGTAACATGCTTTTGATCAAATTCCCATAAATCTTCATTGTATTCATGGGCAATTGTATTTTGGCTTGCATGAACCTGAAGCCTTCGTGTACCTGGGGTTAGGGAAATGGGATTTCTGCCCCACATTGGGGGCCATTGCCACCCACAGTGCGCTGCCGCATAAATAAAGTCTAAAAAGGAATCCCCCAAAGTTTTGGTGAGTCCATCTAATAAATCATGTACAAAGGAAAAAAAAAAAATAATTCCCTTAAGCCAAAGGGAAGTGGTAGAGTGGACTGTGTGGGTTCATCTGGTCAGAATCATGTAAAAATGTGTTTACTCTTCATTTTACATACCCTCTATGTGTTGATATGACATCATTCCCTATAAAGCTAGGAACACTGTGCACGTATAGCCATGAGTTTGTATGAGATGCAGTGAATATCCCATGAGAGAGGGAACAAGGCATAATTTAAAGTTGGAACCTGGAGTGATTTATGAAGGTCATTGTCTTACTGATTCAGATACTTTCCATATGTTGTTGTAGAAACCCCTTTTTGTATTGTACATGTGAAACATGTGTAGCAAATTAGTTTCTATACAACTTTCCTCTTTTAAAATGTTTTGGTTTTAAAATGTTGATGTGGTTTTTATCTCCAATCCGTGGTATCTCACTGTATTTTTATTGAAAGAACACTTTAAAGTGAAAGATATTGAGGTGACTTTGCTGAAGTTTGGTGTGGTTGACAATAAACTTGGAAGTGCTTTTGATGCTAAAACATCCTCTTGCCCTGGATTTATGGCTTGACTTCTGTATCATGCTTAGCTGACATGGAGTATGCCCTGTATCATGCTTAAAACCCTGAAGGTACTGACCCAGTACGGGAGGAATAGAAGAATTTTTCTCTTACCAGCTGTAGCATATTATAATGCTATCTCATTTTATTTTAGAAATGATTTGAAGATGGAACATGTTACATTAAAATTATGTGATGGGAACATGATTACTAGAAATACATTACTTTTTGAGGCATTAAAAGACTCCATTTAATTTACTATAATATATAAAATACTTTTATTGCAGGGAGACTTTATTTCACTGGTTGCTTAGTAAGTGAACAGACATTTATTAATCAAATAAATCAACAGCGCCCATGGCAACTTGCCCCAGAAGTACCTGCTGAGAAGAGATGGATGAACAAAGCATGAGGAAAAAATTATCTGGTCCGTGCTGTGTGTTTCTGCTTGCAATTTTCTAGATTTTATTCATTATTCACCAAACAGTGTCTGCAGAGTAGTTTGGCTTCTAGCTTGTTCGGAAGCAATTTGTAGTGAGTATTCAAAATAGACTGCAAATGAAGATTATTTGTCATTAATATGGGGGTCAGTTTTTGTTCTTTGTGTTCTTTGATCCCTTACTTTAAAAAGTCTGTGGATTGCAAATGGGGCTTCTAAGTGTTACTGTGATGCAAATTAATAATGGCATGAATTACAACATTTCTACAGCTTGAGTTTCGACCCTTCATAATGATCTCCACAGATTTTAGTGGTATTCAGAACAAACTATAAAACAAATTTTTCAGCACAGACATTTGGGTCTGCCACTTTAAAATATATTTTCTCTACTCCTTTTTCAGAAATCCTTGTTTTGGTGGCTGTATCTGTTTTTAAACTTTTTGCTAGAGTATCCATGGAAAGTGAATTGCAAAGAAGATACAAATCCACCTGAAATATCATGAAAAATTGTGAACTTTGTTTTCCTGTAACTGCAACCCAGGATCTATGTTTTTAGACTTTCTCCCAGCTTCCTATCTTGTAAAGCTCTTAAATGTTCTAGGCGTGAAGTTGCGTAAGATGGCATAAACCAAGGTCCTCAGTACCAAAATCTCACTGTGCGAGTGCTTATGATATTTTCAGGAACATAAAAGGCCATCAGTGCTGAAGACCAGTAGCTCTGAATTCAGTTCCTTGATTAAATGAATCAAAAAGAAGCATGCAACTTGAGCACCAACGGCATTTCTTTGGTTTGTGTCTCTCCTTGGAGGGCAGCCATGAAGATGCTGAGGGTGCAGAAGGCCAGGCTGAGCGTGCCGGTGGATAGCACAGTAGCAGACCTTTGGACACATCCTTTATTGTATCCTGAGAGCTCTTAATGTACCAGTGCCCCATCGTTCTCCAGACTTCCATGCTGTGTGAGCTTGCTGCTGGGAGGGGAGAACAGATGTGGCTGTAAAGCTTTATTAACATCTGCTGTAGCCACGAGTGGTTTGCTGAAAGAGCTCTCCAGCAGGTAGGACAGCTAGTTCCTTGGGTCTGCTATTATGAGCCAGAGCCACTGCTGCTTTACCCCCTAGCGATTGCTAATGTATCTTTCTGGGCTTGAGAAAAGTTCGTCAGCCAAAATAAGTACTTTCCTCATAGCCTAAAGGGAAGGACAAACAACTCTTTCCAGGGCAACCGCGGAAGCAGCTTCTACATCCAAGAGAAATTTGCTGAGCGGATTTGTGTTACAAATTTTCTTTTTTATCTTTTCACAGAGTGAAGTTTATCCATGGACAGGGGACTGAAACAAGGCGTATGTGATTCTTCCACTCTCAGAAGAGGATCTGAAGTGAAAACAAGAAGTGAGGCGATAGAATGCTGGCTTTGAGTGGGAATTGTTTTTACATTATGGTCATCTCTTATTGTATTACCCTTGCCTACAGGGAAGCAGTAATGAGTCAGTGTTTGTGTTCAGGCAGGAGTCTGCTGACCATAGATTAAAAAATTATGAGCATGTCATTTGGCAACCTCGAAACGAGTCCACAGTTGCCTCTTCTGGGTTTTTCTTGGTGCTTGAAACAATTTATCATCATCTGTTTTCTGCTGCTTGTAGAACCACTGGAAATCCCATCCCCGGCAGCCGCTTCTTATCTGTAATGTCAATCAGTTTCACTTCTTTGCTCTCACTGGGCGATACGGCTAATTAGAGAAATGGGAACTTGCACATCAGCCCTGGGAGAGCCTCTTCCAAGCAGAGTCCTTCCGAGGCAAGGGCTGCTCCTCTTCTCGTTGCTAATTTGGACTTTTCTTCTGCCTGATCCTTATCTGCTTCAACAAGCTCTGTACAACTCTCCTCTTTCTCATTGAGGCACATGGACGTCATTTTTTCTGACTCTGTAATGGGTCGTCTTCATTGGATTCATTCAGATTCTCAGTATAAAAGAAAGTGGAAACCAAATGCATCCTCAGCATGGAATAATTCCAATTATCTCAGCTGAAAAGATGAGTAATTTATTTTTCTTGAGGGTGCTCTGTTCACTCATGAAACTGGAAGCCCAGCGTGAGGCATGATAGCCAGAGATTAATATTAAAGTTTTTCTATCCAGAACCACAGTTTTTGTATAAGTGATAGACAGCAGAAATTTGTCTCCAAGGACTGCAATGTGTAGAAGATATATAGTTTGGTCTTTTCTTGGCTCATGTATCATGAGTTGTTTACTAGTTTCAAAATCTTTGTTAGCTGCAATAGTACGAGGAAAGAAACAAACAGCTAGAGTTTCAAATCTTGCTTTGTTATTTTTCTGATTGGGCTGGCTGGCTTTAGAGCACTGACACCTAAGAGGGAAAAATCACCATTCTTTGAATACCTTTGCATTGACAGTTTTTTCGTAGAATGTTAACATAATTTAAGTTGGACAGGCAGGAGGTCTTCTAACTCCGTGCTCATATGGGTGCTCCTATATTCAGAAAGGAAAGTTGCATTTCAGCTGGGAGAAATGCCAGCTCTTTTGCTTCCTCAGTGCGTGTTGCCCCTCATCCGCAGCAGGTGGCGCTTGGATCCCTGAAATGCACCATTTACCAGCGGTTTTACACCACAGGTTTTGCCTAAACCCCGAAAGACGCCCTGCTAACATCAGTGCCTTCTAATACAAATGGCTTAAAAGCAGAGTGATACCCACGCAATAGGAGAGATTGGGAATAAATAGTAAGGAAAAAAAGAAAGTTTTGGAATCAGTGACATTAGTTTGGGTGAAAGGACTATTAGGAATTTCCTTGGAATGGCTATGATCCAGGAAAGGATGCGAGTACTGTTCTTAATGTCCTGTTCTTAGTAGGAAGGAATTTCCAGAATTGGGAACTTCATACCTGACAAATGCATTCAAATATAACAGGAATTTATACCAATGTGAATGAAATCTGCACAAAGAAATAACTAGCTCATGGACAAGCTGAAGCAGCCAGTGCTTTTTACACAAAAAGTATTACTGAATTGCAGTCTGGTTTTTGATGCTTTTTATCTCTTTCAGGAAAGATGTTTCAGTTTTCCTCCGTCAAGCACAAAAGAATTTGCAGTTAAGAACACACTGCTAACTTCTCAGTTTAATCCAGCAAAAGCATGACTTCATTTTACCCTATTTAACAGAAGACAAGGATTTTGGCAGTGATTTTATACTGACTGCCTACTCTAGTGACTAAAGCAGAGGTAAGCGACTCTGATATTTAGGGCCATAAAGCATGATTTTGAGCATTAATAATGCAGACCTGATGGGCCTTGGCTCTTTGTGCAGTTAATGGAGAAAGATGCTGTGCACCACGAATGTATATTTCAGAAGCGGGTTTTTTGGTACTTTTCTGTTCTCTGAACTAGCAGCCGCTGCCTCCCAGGCCTTGATAATCGCTCTCATCTTTTTATAAAGGTGTCCTGTTTCTTTACAGTATAGTAACTTGTCAGAAGGAGCAAATGCTGATAGAGAGACCCTAGGAGAGTGAAATGAGACCTTTCAATGAAAAAGGGTGAAGAGGAAGTAAGGTCTATCTTTCTGGGTCTAAAAAAAAAACAACTTGCAAGAGTCAATGACAAAAACACTGACAGGATGGGATTTCAAGTGGTATTAGATCATTATGGGGCCATCAAAGGTCCCTTCTGATGTTCTAAGTACTTACAAAGCCCCTGTAATCACACTTCACCTCTGTGGCCTTGGAAACTAAGGAAACTGGGAAGACTGTAAGTGCTATGAAGATACCAAAGATGAAACAACTCCTACATCATTAGCCGTAACAGTTGGGATTTCATCTAGACTATAAGTAGTGCATTGAGGCAGGATTGTTCTTGCAAATCAAGATATAAAGAGGGTGTTAGAAAGAATTTTGCCTAACCATGTTTTGTGAGTGTCTATGTCTATGCGAAGACGTATTGTTTTGTATTTCAAAGAGATTTTTACCTGTGGTTCACCTGTGATTTCTGTCACTACTGCTGGTTTCTAGTCCTATAGTCCAAACCCCAGAAAACAGGAGAAACATGTAGTAGAAACATGCTGAATACTAAGAGAGTTTCTACTGATGGGTGACAGAGATGAATTCAGGCAAGAGTCTGACTGCTGGACTGCCTGTCTGCCAAAATCTTTCTTCTTTTCTCCTAGCATTTTGACATTACTTCTGCACAAGAGTTATTTATGGCTGTTACGTGCTCACCTTCATAAAGTCTGTTTTTTTCCAGAAAGATATCTATATGGTCAGTCACAAGATTTGATTTCTCTGGCACTTCTGGTCAGTGTACTGCTCTTCTGGAGGCACACAACTGTATTTTTTTATCTAGCTTTGAAGTACTTGCCCCCTGTGTACTCTCCCATTACTTGGAATGGGATCAACCTGGTGTCATGACATTAGACACTTTACTTGAAGAACGTGATCGGAATCCAAATTTCCTGGCTGTGTTGTGGGCCAAATATATGTTAATGAAACTGTCAGTCCATGAAAACAAGTTATTATTTATCATTCTCCTTTTAGAGAAAAAGGAATGAATACCTTCTGCTTTTCCTCTTCTATACCTAGAAAATGCAGTTAATACCTTTGTCTGATCCTCCTTCATTGGTAAATACTGGGCTTGATTCTCCCCTGATTTCCATTCTGTATAGATACTACCCCTTGTTGTAGGAAGTTGTAATATATTGATGTGTCAGAAACAGTGGCATTTAAAATTTATTTGTCAAAAAAAAAGTCACGGATGAATCATATCTATTAACTTTGCCCAAAACCCCTGCTCAAAAAGGACTTGACTCAGAGCCATAATATTGAATTAATGGTGTAAATATAACTACAGAATATACAACCCTCAAAACTAAGTTCAAACAAATAAATGACAGTGACAGTCTATGACAGATGCATATCACTGAAAGGATACAGAGTAAAAAAAAAAAGTGTACATCGCCCCTCAAGAATGGCTTTGGCGCACAGAAGGTCCTAAAAATAAGTGTTAATAAATTCCAACTTAAATATAAAGCCTGTACCAAGGAACAAATGGTATGCTATGGTGTACAGTTGAAACTTTGAGCCTACCACAAATCCCAGAAGCACACATTCCCAAAACAAATGCTTTCCAGCAAATACCAAACAAAAATAACTTTTCAACAGAAGATGTCTCTGGAGCGTAGAAAAATACCATCCCTCCTAGGACAGTCATGCAGGAGAAAGTTAGTAAATAGTCATCATAAACTCCAGCTTCTTCTGTGGATTCAGCCAATAACCATCATGCCTGGGTGGTGGCGAGAAGAACAAGATTATTTTCATCTTCTCTATGTGACAAATTCCTCTGTTCTCCAGATTAAATGAAATAAAGCCCTTCACTGCATCTGGTGTAATAAAGTTATACTATTATCCTCTTCTAGTCCAGATGAGGCAATCAGAAGTGAACACTTTTCCCTTACAGCTGCTGCTGCTGCTTCTTTTGATCAAAATTGCTCTGTGTTCTTAGTGACTGTAAATCTGAAGGAGGAAGTGTTTTTAGGAGATGGAATAGACAGGCATCACCCTCTTTGGTAAGCATTCAAGGCTTTCCGTACTCTGGGGATTGCAAAAAAACCTCTGCATATTTCAAGATTTCAGATGTTGTTCTTTAATAAAGGGATTTTCCACACCAAATTCTCCAAGCATATCATGGATATTATTCAGCCCAAATGAATTCATAATTAGTAGTTCAAACAAAGCAAAATCCAGGATTCTTTGAGAATCTTAATAGATCTCACATTACTAGGCTGTTACCAGCCCAATCCAGAAGGGAATGAATAATGCTTAAACCATTAAACCATCGGGGCATTTGAGGAAATGGAAATCACCCATCCTATCTAAGAAATCAACTCCACAGAAATTGTTCCATTGTCAGACAATCTGGGAAAGCAAGTCCATTAGTTTTTTGGGGTTTTTTAAGCTAGCAGGGCTTTATCAAGACAGCTTCATTTTTAACTATGTAGTATTATGTACGTTATTTCAACATGAGTTGACCTAGAACATTCAGACAGGGTGTATTTGGGGCAAGTGCTGGCACATAAGCTTCATTCCCAGACTGGTCCTTTATTACTTCTAAATAACTGATGGCCACAGTCCTTTCTTCTTACTACCTGCTGCAATAGCACCTCAAGCTATTTATCTGGGTCTCTGCCATCTTAGAACAAGGATTCTGGGTAGATGCTATGTCTGAATGAAGGTAGAATCACAATTTGGCAGCAACCTGGAAAGAGGAAGATGAGGAGACTTAGTGCTCCATATAGGCTCATGGATTCATATTGGGTAGCTTGGATTTCAGAAAACCCTAATTTTAGAAGGAAATTTTAAAAGATTTTGCCGTATCTCTGGTTTATCACAGGAGATATACTTCACCCAAATATCCCTTTTCAAGACCAATCACTTTGTTTAAAGCATTTCAGACTGAGCAGAAGATTAACTCAAGGCAGAAAAGAGCAATATTTGAGGCTCTTGTAGTGACAGGAAGCCAAGAGGTGCTATATTCTTCAGTAATCTGTGGGGCAGAAGAACTTTTCCTGATCACCTGGTTGTCCTGTACATGCTGCACAATGGCACTCAAGAGAATCTGCTCCACAACTTTCCCCTGCACCAAGATCAGATTCACAGGCCTGCAGTTCCTTGCATCCTCCTTCCGGCCCTCCTTGCAGATGGGTATCACATTTGCTAATCTCCAGTCAACTGGGACATCTCCAGTTAACCAGGACTGCTGATAAATGATGGGAAGTGGCTTGGTGAGCACCTCCACCAGCGCCCTCAGTACCCTTGGGTGGATCTGATCCAGCCCCATAGACTTGCGTGTACCTAAGTGGTGTAGGAGGTCACTCACCGTTTCACCTTGTATTATGGGACTTCATTCTGCTCCTTGTCCCTGTCTTCCAGCTCAGGGGGCTGGGTACCTGGAGAACAACTGGTCTTATTACTAAAGACTGAGGGAAAGGCGGCATTAAGGACCTCAGCCTTTTTCTCATCCTTTGTCACTGTGTTTCCCCCTGCATCCAATTAAAGATGGAGATTCTCCTTAGCCCTTCCTTTTGTTTCTAATATAATTATAGAAGTATTTTCATTGTCTTAGGTCCTACTTCACCCAGGTTCACATCTGCCATACCATTGGTTGAAGAATAAATGTTAATTATTCTATTACCTTTAACTCAAACTGTGATATGGTAGTATGCAACCAAAATATTTGAAAGAGACGATGCAGGCAAAGATTCTTACAAAAAATGCAGGCTAAGGAATGTGAGAAAGTCTCAGGTATTTTGTACGAAAATAAAACTATATAAAGTGTTGCTTTGATTTGAACAGATGGGTGAAGATAGTCAGCAATTCTCTTTCCCTTGATTTTGTGCTTATCAGGTTAAGCTTCTCACAAAGCTACCCTTCCTGTTGATATAGTTGAGATTTCATAGCTAATTTTTTTTCTCAAAGTCATTTGGACACATCATGTACATTCAGTCTCCTCTCTATTCTCTCTCAGCAAAGTAATTGTCTCTAATTTATTCAGGAGACAGCTTTGCAATTCCTCCCATTAAAGACAGTCCCACTTCTTTGGAGGTGTGACTGCCACTTTGACAGGCTCCGCATCTCTTTCTGTACATGACTGGTCTGCATAACATTCACAGAATCACAGAATGATATGGATTTGGAAGGGACCTCTGGAGATCATCCAGTCCAACCCCTTGCCAGAGCAGGTCCACCCAGAGCAGGTTGCACAGGAACGTGTCCAGGTGGGTTTTAAATGTCTCCAGAGAAGGAGACTCCACCACCTCTCTGGGCAGCCTATTCCAGTGCTCTGCCACCCTCAAAGTAAGGAAGTTGCTCCTTACATTTAGATGGAATTTCTTATATTCAAGTTTGTGCCCGTGACCTCTTGTCCAGTCACTGGGCACCACTGAAAAAAGACTGGCCCCATCCTCTCGACACGCATCCTTTAGATATTTATAAGCATTGATCAGTTTTCCCCTCAGTCTTCTCTCATCCAGACTAAAAAGACCCAAGTCCCTCAGCCTTTCCTTGTAAGAGAGATGTTTCAGTCCCCTAATCAACTCCATAGCCCTTTGCTGTACCCTCTCCAGTAGTTCCCTGTCCTTCTTGAACTGGGGAGCCCAGAACTGGACTCCAGATGCGGCCTCACCAGGGCAGAGTAGAGGGGGAGGATAACCTCCCTTGACCTGCTTCCATACTGTTCTTGAGGCACCCCAGGATGCCATTGGCCTTCTTTGCCACAAGGGCACGTTGCTGGCTCATGGTCATCCTGTTGTCCACCAGGACTCCCAGGTCTTTTTCCACAGAGCTGCTCTCCAGCAGGTCAGCCCCCAACCTGTACTGGTGCAAGGGGTTATTCCTTCCCAGGTACAGCTCCCTACACTTGCCCTTGTTGAACTTCATTTAAAGGTTTCTCTCCACACAACTCTCCAGCCAGTCCAGGTCTCTCTGGATGGTGGCACAGCCTTCAGCCACCCCTCCCAGTTTTGTGTCATCAGCAAACTCGCTGAGGATACACTCTATCCCTTCATCCAGGTCACTGATTAATATATTCTCTGGATATTCTCTGATTACATTTCTCCTTTTGCTTCTTTGACATAGCGTGTTACATTTCAGTATGAAGTGTTTGCAACTAGGTGCAACTTAATAATCAGACACTCAGATGATGAAGGGTTTGGGAATACTGGCAGCCAGGGTTTTTCCTGGAAAGGCACAGGAACAGAAAGTGAGTCTAGCAATATACCTAAGAGAATCCCCCATTTACCTCAGGGCATCAGGTTTACCTTGATCCAGTGATCCACTGTCTCTGGCAGTATTCCACATCCAGTGCTTCAGAAGAAGATGGAAAAAAACCCTGTGGTATGAAATATCTAGTCAAATGTGTGGTTATATCACTGTGTAACATGTGGCAGTGAAGCTACACATTCACTGAAGGTCATAAAAGGAGAAGACCGTGGAGTGCTCAACAGGGATGGGAGTCTAGAGAAACAGAAGGTGAGATAAAGGTTTCTGGAGAAATCTGGGTTCTAAGAAGCCTCAGGCTGAAAAGGTAGACACAGGACTGGTCTGATTCCTCTTAATGGAATGTCCTGACTGGACTACTGCAATATTTGTCACCTGGAAGGCAGCACTTTTCATCTTTTAATAGAACTTGTAAAGAAATTGAGTAAAATAATCAGTAATCTCATTAATAGGAGACTTTGAAGTATTATCTTCCTGCTAGTTTTCTTTTGAACTTCAAGACCTTGAAAGATTCTGGCTTTGCTGGAACTAATACTGAATCTTTAGCTGAGCTGACCCCAAACCAATCCTTTATCATGATCAAAAGTGGGTGACAGTCCTGCTCCTGTTGCATTATTGAATCTATACCTGGAAGAATGTATAACATAAGGAAATGAATGCCCTTATGTCATGTTGGAAATTGTTCTTCAGCTTTGGTTGTCCTTCTGGATTTGTCCATGACATCAGAAGCTCCTGCTGAGCCAGGACTGTAGTCCAAGGAATAAGACAGTCTTAGACTACAGAAAATTAGAGTCTTGAGTGACCAACTCACGAATTTAAGCAAGGTGGGACTTCTGTACATCTGTTTCATTACGTGCACTGTTGCCAGAGGTAGTTCATATTCATTGCTAGCAGGTTCTTAGTTTGACAAGCCAGGCAGAATCAGGTTTGCTTCTGTTTTACAGTGAGAAAATTGATGTTTCTCCATACGCCAGGGCTGTTTGGAGTCGAGGCTCTGGCAGCGGCTGGATCCAGACCTGAATTGCAGGTAATTCTGCTGGGCTTTATGGAACAATGGTTATAAAAAGGGGTGTAAGCTAAGAGACAAATCAAGATATTTCCATTTAGATAAGCCAATAAAATTCTTCACCGAAGTGATGAAGTACATATTTTTTTTTTTAAAGCAGAATGGATGCTTATTCTCTTGTCCCATTTTCTTCATCTTAGCTTTGTAGGCCATATGGAGTTTATTCACTGTATATGGTAGCTACAGAGTAAAGCAATATTTCCATGTTTCATTGATTGTTTTCTGGAGGAGAATTGTCGGACTATAAAATTCTGATGATTTTTTTCCAACTACATTAGTAAGCCTGCAATGAAAAATGAAAGAAAAACCCCCTCAAAGTTTTTTTTTATTAGAAAGCTATCATGATAGAAGGTAAAATCTCTGTGTTTCAGATGGAAACAGGCTTTCTAATTCTAAGGTCAAAAAAACCAGATGATTCCTTTGTGGTTTTCAGGGATAGAGGTTTTAGGCTTGGGATTCAAACAACTGCAAAAAGTTCATTTCATTCCAAATTTTACTCCTTTTTAAAATTCTACCTAATTTCAGATGAGTCTTGTGGATCTGGATGGTTTTATACTTAGATATACTATTGCAAGAGGAATAAACAATCTTCTTTCATATAGAAGTTATCTTTTTCATCCATTTCTACTGTATTTAACCTGCTGCAAAACATTATAACTCAGAATAATGGAACAGGGATGATTAATGTAGTTTTGTTTTGTTTATCAAAAAGGTAAAGTCTAAGTTAAGCCACAGTTAGCAACAAATGCACTTAAATGTATGAACATAAGTTATTTTTTGTGCTCAGTACCACAAACTTACATAAATGCAAGGAAAGGCTATAAAAGAAGAGGCTAGAATAGAAATAGTACATCAATGTATTTAAATCACTTATGGTACCTCTGTATTTTTTCATCCCTTCCTTCCTCTCCATCTAGTGTCCATTAAAAAACTATAATGCAGAAGTCTTTAGGAACATACATTACCACCAATAGATTCAATGTTGTGTATATCATCCCTTTTATAAATTTCATCTCACAACTTGTGTGCCTAAAGTAAAATGTATACACACCAGGTTTGCATGAATACAGGCTTTTATGACTAGCTTTGATCTACTGAACACTCCAGTAGTTGCGGTAGAAAGTATGTATTTGGTGGCAAAGCCAGGCAAAAGACATATTTTATATGTGCAGAAGGGGAGAAGTTGACCTAAAATGGTAACTGATAATAATTTGCAGCATTTTCAGTCCATTTAAATAATTTAATCTTAGTGCAATTTTAAGCTATGACAATCGTTTGGTCGTAATACCTTTTATCCTCTGCCTTGAAAATGGACTTGTGTACAAGGTGGCACAACAAGTAATACAAGCTAAATGTTTATGATTTTTATCACATTTCTGCAAAGTTGCATCCTTCATGTTTCTCTCTTATTTATTGAAGGAATAACTAGTTTTAACACAAAACGATGCACGGGTATTTCCTACTAGCACTTACAAATAGCTGTAACTATCAACAATATTATTTTCTTTTTTGAATTGTATTCTTGACATTTGATGTGCATATCAATACTTTTGTATACAAACCCCCAGCTAACTATTTCTAATTGGATCTGTTTCAGTTCCACTGTCGAAAAATGTCCATCATTTATAATTGGTGTATTGTATTCTATAACAACCCGCCTCCCTCCTGACCAACAGAACCTCTTAAGAATTGTTTAGCTATGGATTTGGTTTTAGTATCTCATCTATCTCATACTGTCAATTTGAAAATCACCCCGTTGTTTTTTAGCCCTATGGTTTTACAGTTAACCTCTGGGGATTAGATCTATTTCACAATGAATCCTGCGTCTAGAATGCCAAGGAGCTTCCTCCCTTTTCTTTGGTGAGGAGTGATTTATACCAGTGCTTTTCAGGGAGCAGAGTTAAGGCTATATCTTCCTTTCCCTGCTATTCCAGAAACTAGCAAATTTCTACTTGTTTCTACTCCAACATCGTTAAGGTTTAAATACTCTTAAAAATGTGTATGATCATAGAATCATAGAATGGTTTGGCTTGGAAGGGACCTTAAAGATCATCAAGTTCCAACCCCCCTGCCCTGGGCAGGGACCAGGTTGCTCAAAGCCCCATCCAGCCTGGCCTCGAACACTTCCAAAGTGTTCACACGCAGTTCACAAATTATGGAATAGTTTTGTGGATAGTTATGTCATAAAAGGGAAATATTTAATCCATAATCAGGTTTCATGGTTGTTTGTTAGGGTCTTCTGTAGAGCAGAAGAGGAAAAGCACTTGTTGAAAATGACAGTGTAATTACAAAAAAGAAAAACTGATCTGAAGACTAGGGGCAAGTAGTCCAGGAACTAAATTTATCTTGTTGAAAGCACTTACTAGATTTTAGGATTATGGTGACCATATGTCAATTGTGACTAATATATAGGGTAAACTGGACGTAAATGGAGGTATGTATATTTGTTCTGTTGCATCTGATATGAATGCATGCTTTTATTTATAGAGATGTGTGCAGACTATGTAAAAAAAGAATAACATATCCACCTTACTATATGAGATGTAAACTTTGGACATTGAAGGAATGAGGCAAAAATAGACTGTACTGTAAGACTGATTCTACATATTGGAAAAGCACAGGCATCTGTAGTTGAGAAAGTTTTACATTTGCTATGATTTTGCAAAGAGTGTAAAATAAATAGCTTAAACAATTCACATTAATTTAATCAAAAAAAATAAAAATCCCCAAAGAAAATTTTTTCATAATAATCAACACAATAAAGATTTCAGACAAAATATTTACAACTGGCTGCAACATCAAATTCTGAATGAATAAATCATCCTGCAAAATGCTCTGTTAAAAGTCTATTTTGAGACAGCATAACTTTATGTGAAGGCTACTTATTTTTTCTCCGCAAAATAAAGGAGGAGCTCCTACTGCTAATGTAAAACAGTACTTTGTCTGGTTCAGGCAAAATGTCACTGAAAAGATGGAAAGCCCAAAGTCGGCACAGATCAGCTGCAATCTTATGCACCTATGTGGTCTCCTATGTTAATATTAATGATCTGTAGTTAAATTACTTTGCATCCTGGGAAACTGGGCTAGGAGAACACTTATAATTAATGTTAACATCTGCACAAAAATGTTTTTGGGGAAATCATTAAAGATGAATGATGACATTGGAAACATAGACAGAAGATAATGAGTCCTTTGTTAGTGAGCAGTTGTATATCTGTAAGGACATAACTTGTCCTCACCGCTTAATATGAAATTATTGCTCAAGTGTTTGTGAAAAAAAATTGTCGTTTTCCAAAAATGGCATATGAGGAAGAATGTTCCCTGTTTTACTGTTACAGTGTTTCAAATGAAGGAAATTACAATTTCAGTGTAATCTGGAAGGCGAAGTCATCCTAGGTGTCAACTGAGACTCAACAAATGAAATTCTTTTCTCAGAAAAGCCTTCAGGATAAGGGGATGTTTATTGCCCACAAATGGCCGTAGGAAAGTGAACGTGTAGGCTGATGCAAGAAACTTTAGTCTGTGAAAAAAAGAGAATAGTTTTTCCACTGCACTGCTGGTGATGTTTCCATGGTCTAATCTTTTCCTTATTCTAGAGCAACCAGACTCAACTCTGGTTGAGTCCTGGAGATGCTGCTACAATGACAGGTCGTCAGAGACACACATCGGGGAGAAGCTTCCCCCTTTGATTTTGTGAGGCAGCAAATGATGAGGTAGGCAGTGGTTTATGTGAGGACAATACTGCTGAAGGCAGCAGATGGAGGCAGAGTGCAATAAAACCCCTATTAAGTTGTACTGTAGTCTCCAGCCCAGGGGCACCCCTGGCTACTCGGTGCAGGCACACTTTGTAGAAGAAAATTGAAGCTTGTGCCAGTGGCCAAAGACAAATAGAAGACTAGAGTTGAAGTGTTTTTCTTGGTTAAAGAAAAAGGATGGGCCTCTGAGCTGGCTTGAGGTACCTTCTGTCTACACATGTGCCTCAGAAGTACGTACAGAGAAAACAGGAATCTGCTGAAAAAAAGAGATGGCTGGAGTAGTGAAAGGTTCACGGTGTGGTTGCCTTCTTTCTTGTGACTGGATTGTAGAAGGACAAGCCGGCTGCTGCATCTCTGGGAAGATTTCTGGGGCTTTGGCAGTTGCTGGGAACATTGCTGGGACATACAATCCTGCACATGAAAACTAGGAAAGTATAGGGTAATCTGTGCAATACATGTATTTAAAAGATGTTATCTTGTAAATGTTAAACCACGTATTTAAAAATGCCTTGTAAGTGTCATCATAGACTTTAGATTTTACCCTGATTTTGCAGGTGAAAAAGAAAGGTTTGGAGCAATTCAAATATTTTTTTTTTCATTGTCAAAACATCTAAAGAGCAAAGGAAACAGAGGGTTTCTCAGACTAGCCAGAGGAGGAAGAGTTGTCATCATTCTCCTTTTGCCAAATAGCTCACAGGGTAAGGAATGCTTTGAAGATATTTTCTCCTGCAAATGTGATGTAACCAGCAAGCTGAAGTAGGCTGACCAGATTACAAACAAACAGCTCTGAGAAACTGTCGAGGTTTCTGGAACGTGGGAGCAGTATGATACCTCCCAGCAGGTAATGCTGGAGAGATTACCCTCCTGCACCAATTTGCTTAATCCTCTGCTCAATCTTCTGCCACTGTTGGGAATGACTAACTCCAAGGACTTGTGGTTTTGGGTCAGGAAGATGAAGAAAGAGGGAAAATGCCCTAAATCTGAACATAAAAAGGGTGTCTAAAATGTTTACAGGACAGCAAAAAAATGTCCTGCGGGACACCTTTTGGGTAACGCCGGAGAGGTTTCAGCTGGGGAGGGAGGAACAAGGTGTTCCTCGTCTCCTTTCACGGCTTTCAGCTGGAAGCCCCTGCAGGCAGCAGAGCAGTGTGGGAGGCTGAGCTGGGAGGAGAGCGGTTATGTGCATGCCAGGAGAGGTCAGTTGGTTTTCACTTCTGCTTTGGTTTACTTCTTCTGTGACTCTTATGGGGTGGTGGGAAGGGAGGGCTGTCTCTCTTTATACTGTGGAACTGAATTAAGAAGCTGTCCTTATGACTTACTGCAGAAGGACAACAGAAGAAGGGGTTCAAGCCTGGCCTAAACTTGGATCTTTATAGATATATGTCTGAAGTTCAGGTTCTGTTCTCTTCCATCTGTGTAAATTGTTTGGGCCTTTGCAGTGTTTGGATATAACACAGGGGGGAAGTTAGCCAGACGTTACATTTTATTTCCCTTCTAACCCCATGTTTTGTCATTTCTTAAGTGATTGACTGGAAGGAGTTTAAAGAGGATGCGTTACTATTTAACTGTCCTGCAACAAATAATTGATGTTTTTAAAGTTTTCTTTCATTCAGACTGGTCTGGAGCTCTCTAGCATAGTTTATTTTTGATTATAGAAATTCATTTCGGTTAAATCATTCCTTTATCAGCAGGATCTGCCCACATTTGGTTAGACTAAATAGCTCTAGAAACCACAGTGTTTTTTCCAATAGCTTTGAATCAAAGTTGCATTAAGAAAAAAAAACCAACAAAACTTTTGCTGAGATTGAGCTGGATCCCATTAATACAGAAAAATTATATTAAGGAGTCTTTAATGTGTAGCTGCGATGCTGCGCTAGTCACAGCCTCAGCTCAGTTCTGAGAAAACACTCTAGTTTTCCCCTTGGAGTTTTGTGTATTCCCACGACCTACAAGCTCCTACCTGCCCTTTTCTTTTGTTATTCTCTTAATCAGCAGTGTCCCTGAGTTCTTTTGGTGCTTTATGATGTCTTATCTTTCGGCAAGTAAAGCTAACGTGTCAGAAATGAAAAAAAAAATCTGTCTTATTTTGTCAAACAGATGCATTTATGTTGTTGATAGGTCTGCTTTTCCTGAATGGCTTCATGCTGCTACACAAGACACGTTATGTTTTATGACTCCTTCACTGGGCTTGTCTGATCTTACTTGTAATTGTATCTGCCACCAAACATTACAAGGCGTCTTGAAAAGGAGGGGGAAGTTGATTTCAGGGTTGTTTTACGTAGAACTCTTCAACAAAGTACTGATAAAAGACCTTAGGGACAGTGAGAAGGACCTTTGAGTAACACTAAAAATATTTTTTTAATGTTACAACACTACAGACTTGTATACCGCTTTTCAATATATGAAAAGGTGATAAAAACATTCCATAGATTTATAGGGATATTTTTCAACTCCAGGTTATGCTCTGAAGCCTTTTACTCCTGCCAGTAATTGCATTCAAGTACCATGATGGATTTACAGGACTCCATCTTAGCTCTTAAATAAAAATAATCAGGTGTCCTAAGTCAGAACATCCTCATGGTAATGCATTTATTAGCGTATTTCCTTCTAAAGTGTTTTTCTAGTTCTTGGTAAATAAGCATATTGTATATGTTCTGATCCTAGCAAATCTTACCTGTTTTATTTACATATTTGTTTAGTTCCTGTGCAAGCCTGTATTCCTAACTTACATCCTATGTGTTTCTCCTGCTGATGGTCCTAATTTTGGCAAGGCAGAAATGCAGAAATTTTTTTACTGCTTAATGGGACTGGCGATCATATACTATATCTATTGAAATGATTCCTCCCCTTATTTTGTAGCACTGGTTTTGCTTTAGTCGATCAATAAATTGGCTAAAATACTGAATTAATGCACCGTACCAATTCCTAAAATTTATTCCAGGTGAGAGAGAAATTACATGGAATGTGTTTGAGACTGTATCTGTAATGTATTGGTATATCAGTAGATTGAATTCAGGAACTCACCTTCCAAAAATTAGTTATAAAGACTTCAAGTTCACTTGTCTTTATGGACTTCTGCTTCAGCATAAATAATCCTTGTCATAGTCCTGAACCTTTGAGATTGGTGCCCAGAGAAGGAAACTTTAGATGGAAAGTATTCAAAGGAACTTGCTTTTTAAAGACATACTATATAGTATATTGCTAGGTACAGCCCTCTTACCTCTGATTATTCCTTTTAATGTAGATTTCATGTTGGGAAAAGGAATAAGAATTATCATGCTGTAGACTTCTTGCTAAGACTTCATGTTTTGCAGGCACTGGCGATGCCTTGGGTTAACAGTGTAATGTGGCCTGATACTCTGGAGATAAATTCTGTCCTCTTGTAAAACAGTCCTGTGCCATGTTGGCCAAATGTATTACTGTGTAAGAAATACATAAAGTGCAATTTTCTCCCTGGTAGTCTTAGCATTTCTAAGAGACACTCAGTTCAGGTGTAGGAAACAGAAATCCCTGTGCTTAAGGAAATGAGCTGGAGTATGGGAATGTTTCTTCTGCCCACCAGCACACAAAGGGTGTGTTGTGATTTTACTGTGAGTTGATTGAAACAGCAGCTTTTCACAGGTGAGCCAGATCTGAGTCTAAATGGATGGCTGTTAGAAGAACACAGGTGGCACTTGTAGAGCACTGCTGGACCCAAACTATTCCTTAGTTTTAATGTAAATGTACCTCTATTTTCTTTCTTTGTGCAAAGTTCATGTTGGTTTCAGAACCTTTATCCATATTGCTGCATATTAGAACTCTGAATCCTTCTCTTCCCTGCACCCACTTCCCCGAATGAAGCATCTGGATCCAGATTTGGATCTGAAACTTCATATATTTGAACTCTAAATCCATTTAATCCATATATATGTATACACATGCGTGTTTATGGATATATGATTTTATGTAATTCTATATAGGCACACACAATTCTCAAATTCTAGGAGCAAAAAACAAAAAACAGCCTACATCTTCAGCCAGATTTGGGTATGCCCTGCTGTGATCAGAGGAAGGATTACATCTCATGACATGCCTAAACTGTCCAATTAAAGCTGGTATATACATGCACAGCAGTAGGTCTGCAGCACAGTAGACTTTGGCTACTGAATACGTGGTGGGGTTTTGTCAGTTTGCTGTGCTATTGTGCTTTGCTACCCTGGCTAGGATAGAGCTGGCTGCTTCAGGTACATCTAAAACACATCTGTCACAGCACCGTATTGACATGTTGTTTTGAAGTCTCTACGTTATAAACTCTTAATATTGTATTAATCCTTACAACACTGAAGATTGGGCTCAGCCTTGAGATTCAGTGCTTTTAATATTTGTCTCCCCTGCCCCCCCCCCTCCCCCATTTTGATCTGCCTTCCAGATGTTTGCTCTTCCTCTATCTCATGAATATCTGTTACTATGAGATCCACCTTTAAGATACTAGATCTCACTTCTGTGTCACTGACCCTCTCCTTCAGCTCTCTCCGTCACACAGTCCTTTAGTGCCAGCACATATGTCATTGGTTTCCTATGTGTCAACCATATGGAAATCACCTGAAGTAGTCAGGATTAAGTGCTTCAAACAAAAGAGATAGATTGCTTTGTTTGATGTTTGTTGCTCAGGTAAGGAAAAACAGTTTCTGTGCCCACATTCTGTGGGTTATATATGTTTTTTTCCTCTCGCAGGCATGACTCTTATGCTCTATACTGTAAGCAGTCCCACCTCCCTAACAAGCCACTTTTTGGGATTGATCTAGGAGTTCCTCTCCAGTGTCATCTGCAATAGGAGCAGTGGAATAAAGCACGCTAATCTCCATCTGAACATCTGAAATTGACAGCTCTTCCTCAAAAATCCTCTTGTTTTCCTTTGGACTCCCATGAAAGTCAAGTTTATAGAATAATGAACTCCAGGAAGGAGCTGGACCTCATTTACTGTTTGAATAGTACAAAATCTTTCATAATAGGTTGACATTATTCAGTGTGCAGCAAAATGGAACTGGTGTAAAACTGCCTTCTTTTTTTTTTTTATAAATACTTCAGTTGTTTGTTACCACGAGAAGAAGAGATTAATTTACAAATTGTTCATCTTTCCTGTTCACAATTCCAGAGCTGCTAGTCCACTTGTCTCTAGCTACTGTGTGCAATTACTGCGCAGGCTGCCAGGAAGAGAAACATAATGAAATATTGTGTCCTTCAATTAACAATGGCAGATCAAATGGAAAGTATTGCTAAGAAAACATTTCCCAGCCATTATTCTCCAGACTACACAAGTGCAATTTGGAACAAAAACAGAGCCATCCTCTCTACTGCCTGTTGTAGGGTACAGTTATTTGAAACAACCTGCTTAGGGTAAGAAATAATCCTGACAAAATTTAGCTCACTGTTATGAAATAGAAAACAGCTAGCCTGGAACTTTTTGGTTCCCAATGCTTTTTTAATTAACGTGTAGCCTTTAGTATGTTTATCCTCCCAAGCGTGCCTAGAGATAATGAGGTGCTATTTTTGATACTTAACCCGATTAAGAGGGTGAAGAGGTGCAGGGAGGTCATAAGAGACTAGGAGAGCAGGGAATGGGACCAAAGCGATCCCCAGGGTGGTAGCTCAGAGCTGTATGAGTTTCATTCCTCGGCTGTCTTCTCTTTCTCCCTGCAGGAGAAGGTGACAACACAGATGACACGGGGACTTGGGCACTCTACACTTATATAAAGCTGCAGAATTGTGTAATCCATAACTAACTAGAAAAATGAACCTGCAGTGTGTGGAATAATGGGCCTATTTCTTCTGGGAAGGTGTAGCCCTGTGAACTGATAGCCGTATGTTACATGTGGTACCTTAGGGTAGATGCTTCCCAAGTGCTCTTGGTGTAGCTTGGCTCCTGTAGTATTCTGTGGTAGTAATGCAGGAGGCGATATGGAATGCTTTAAAAATGAAGTCTGAAAGTTATGCTCAATAAATTAAAAATGCCAGATGAATACCTGCAGCCTTTGTAGGCTGTCCTACAGGCACATTAAGGTTTCTTCATCTGAAGGGAAGGAAGGTCAATGGATTGTAGTACGGTGGTACAAAGACTATTCAGCTTCTGAGCCAGGAGAAGACCTTTTCTGTTTCTTGGATTCTTTTCTAGTCGCTGCTTCCTCTTGCATAAAATATAGCAGTGTTAGTTTGTACTCTTTGAATACAATTGTTTTAAATATGGGTTTAAGAAAGGAAGTGAAGATTTGATGTCTGTGAGACAAAAATCAAGAGCATAAAATTCTCCTGCTGTAGCCTTTCACTCAGGAGCTGCTCTGCTCCCCTCCCCCTTTCTAATTTCACATGCCTTTAATCTTTCATCTCTTTCCAGCTTTCAGGGTGGTGGTCTATTCTCCTCCTTCCCATTCCCTCCTCTCTGCTGGAACTGAAGCTGTAGCAGAAAAAAGAGCCTGAATACTCAATGGACAACTCATTGCCTTTCTCATTTTGTTCTTTCTTGTTGTAGCTGCCTACTTCAGAAAGTTCTGCCTACTTTAGAACTTTTAGACCGTTTGGGGATGATATTTTTGTTCTATGTTTGCATATATAAAACTCTGCATATTTGGTAATATTTTCTGTACAGAGTCCAAGTGAAAAACACAGAAGTAGTGCTTCATGTAATTTAAGAGTATGCTGGTGTCCTGTGAGAAATTTTGGAAAGATAAGTGGTCAATTCATATGTTTCACATCTCTAAAAGCTAGAGCTAAGCACATGTTTCCCTCTGTCATATTTAGCTCTTGTGGATTTTCTCTGATCAATGTGTGATTTGCTTGATTTGAATTTTAAAATTAACGAAAGTACCATTTTTGGTTGCATAGCTTCCAGTGGTTATATGAGCCTACAAAAAAAGTCCCATAGGTAGAAAAGGTAACTAAGAATATTTTTATAGATGAAAATCTATATTTGTGAATACCCATGTGCAACATAAAATGGCATAGAAAATGAAATCAAAACAGTGCCCGCATGAGTTTTTATAATAAGATCTTACCAGAATCTTGTTTTCTATAGTTTGATAAAATCACTTTATCCTTAGTTTAAAAAAAAAATAGTATTACATCATTTCATGAAATAAGAAGAATCCATTTGCTTTTTTAAGAACCTATTTTAATCTGAAGTACAGAAAATGACCAGGTTTACTGTCCTTTTAGTTGAAAAAAGTAATCTGTTCATCATTTTCTTGTTCTAAGGCTCACTGGGTCAAATGACCTAGATTACTCAAGTGACTAGATCCATAACTACCTCTAATTATTTGTTTTATTCCTTTGGTTAATTCATGTTACAACACTAGATTAAGTGATGTTCTAGTTTGAATACCACCCCACAATTGTGGAAATGGTGGTATCTCCATTTTTTGGAAACAACCTCTTATCTATTAGCACTGTGATACTTCCCTACCTTTACTTCTTGAATGCTTTTATTAATCTACAGCGAACAGCTTACATACGGAATACACCTTAGGTGTATTTTAAAACATCTGGTCCTTGATGAAAGACTGTAGATCCACTTTGCTGTTCAAAGTACATCATTTCTATCAGTGCCACTGGCAATTAAAACTAGTAATGATTCATCAAAAGATTTTTAGCAAAATAAAGACATTGCAATGGCTTGACTCAAAAAGTTTTCATTGTCCCTGCAGCTGTTGTTTTGCTCCATTGCCTTTTTTCAAAGAGCATTCTATCTGCAAATGTGACACTTGAAGATTCAGGAAGAGGTGACTCCTCACTTATTAAGAACGTCTCTGCTGTTCCATTAATAAACGCTATATTATCTCCAGAACAAAATCTGCCTGGATGAGTACACATCAGAGTATATGATTAATGAAAAGCCAAGAACAAATGTTGGTGCTTCCCTGAGTGTAGGGAATGAGTCTAACACACTTATCTGATGTTTTCCTCCTCTTTATCTCCTGGGACTCAAATATTATTGTTCACAAATCTCTGTTCTTCTATTTGGTTATTGCAACAGTGATTGTTCAGCAATTGAACTGGGGACTGTTTATCTTATGCGTAGCTGGGTTGTTTATAATTACTCTAGGGAGATTTGTTGAAAGTGTTGTGGGTTTTTTACTCTCGTCATGATTCTGGGAATACTCCTGTGAATGAGCTCCAGATGCCCAAGGACTCCAGCTAGAGCTCTTCAGCGGGGTAGGATTGCTCCTTGGGTGCCAGGCTCTGCATAGAAGAGGCTTACTAGGTAGGAAGGCTTGACTGGTGATAGCAGAACCACTTCTTTCTAGTAGTCTTGCAGGTATTGAAGTGTGACGTGTTTGGGGAAAATATTATGTGGTGGTGACAGAGAAATATCAAGTTCAGGCAAGATCCTAGTCTGGGTGTGCCATGAGGGTCTTGGAAGTACCAGCTGGGTCATGCACTGATGGACAAGCAGGGGACTCCGTTTTTGTTATTGATCTTCCTGTAGTTCCACTGCTATTAATGCCAATAAAATAAATATTACTTACATGTCCATGTTACTATTAGAATTGGTATGCTTCAAACTGTATTACTTGTTCAGGCTATACTGCTAATGATGAAATCCGTGCTCAGAGAATTCGCACTGAAATGTTTTCTCTATCAGAACATGGTAGAAAGTAGGGCTAGAAAGCATCTTGAGCTGTAATCCATTTATTCCTGTATCCCAAAACAAGGGATCAATACCTGGCCCTGAGCCTGGTGTCACTGGCAGAATTTTGGTTTTTTTGGTCGTGGGTCAGTATACATGGTATTCCAGGCCAGCAGGCAACAGATAGGGTACACCTGTCTCAAAGAGGGGAAAGCCACAAAGACGGAAGGGTTATTGATGTGTTAGAAATCACAGAAGTACCTGAGAATGGTCATGTAGGAATTAGAATTTCTTTCCCTAGAATAGCACAACTGAAGGATCAATAGCCCAACTGAAGTGCATCTACACCAATGCATGCAGCACGGGCAACAAACAGGAGGATCTGGAGGCCATTGTGCAGCAGGAAAACTCTGACATAGTTGCCATCACAGAAACATGGTGGGATGACTCACATAACTGGAGTGCTGAAATGGAGGGCTATAAACTCTTCAAAAGGGATAGGCAAGGAAGGAGAGATGCTAGGGCAGCCCTGTATTTTAGGGAGTGTTTTGATTGTCTAGAGCTTAATGATGGTGATGGGAGAGTTGAGTGTTTATGGGTAAGAATAAGGGGGAAGGCCAACAAGGCAGATGTCATGGTGGGAGTCTGTTACAGACCACCCAACAAAGATGAAGAGGCAGACAAAATACTCTAACCAGCTGGGAGAAGTCTCACAATTGCTAGCCCTTGTTCTCATGGAGGACTGCAACATACCAGATGTCTGCTGGAAATACAATAGAGGAGAGAGGAAACAGTCTAGGAGGTTCCTGGAGTGTGTGGAAGATAACTTCCTGACACAGTTGGTGAGTGAGCCAACTAGGGAAGGTGCACTGCTGGACCTGTTGTTTTTGAACATAGAAGGACTTGTGGGTGATGTGGTGTTTGGAGTCCATCTTGGGCACAGTGATCACAAAGTGGTAGTTTTTGATTCTTGGGGAAGTCAGGTAGTGGGTCAGCAGAACTGCTACCTTGGGCTTCCAGAGGACAGACTTTGGCCTGTTTATGAGACCAGTTGACAGAGTCCCTTGGGAGGCAGTACTGAAGGGCAAAGGAGTCCAGGATGGCTAGAAATTATTCAAGAAGGAAATCTTAAAGGCGCAGGAGCAGGATGTCCCTACGTGCTGAAAGATGACTGGGCAGGGAAGAATACTGGCTTGGCTGAACAGAGAGCTTTGTCTGGAACTCAGGAAAACCTTCGGAAGAAGGGGCAGGCAACTCAGGAGGACTACAAGGATATCATAAGGTTATCCAGGGAAAAAAATCAGAAGGGCCAAAGCCCAACTAGAACTAAATCTTTCTACTCCCATAAAAGAAAATAAAAAATGTTTCTATAAATACATTAGCAACAAAAGAAGGGCTAAGGAGAATCTCCATCCTTTATTGGATGCAGGGGGAAACATAGTGACAAAGGATGAAGAAGAGGCTGAGGTACGTAAAAACTGAGGCAAAGAAGACATTAGTAGTAAGACCAGTTGTTCTCCAGGTACTCAGTCCCCTGAGCTGGAAGACAGGGAGCAGAATCAAGCCCCGTAATACAAAGGGAGATGGTGAGTGACCTCCTACACCGCTTAGATACATGCAAGCCTATGGGGCTGGATGGGATCCACCCAAGGGTACTGAGGGAGCTGGTGGAGGTAGGTGCTCACCAAGCCACTTCCCATCATTTATCAGCAGTCCTGGTTAACTGGAGATGTCCCAGTTGACTGGAGATTAGCAAATGTGATACCCATCTGCAAGGAGGGCCGGAAGGAGGATGCAAGGAACTGCAGGCCTGTGAGCCTGATCTTGGTGCTGGGGAAGGTTGTGGAGCAGATTCTCTTGAGTGCCATCGTGCAGCATGTACAGGACAACCAGGTGATCAGACCCAGTCAGCATGGAGTTGTGAAAGGCAGGTCCTACTTGACTAACCTGATCTCCTTCTATGACAAGGTGACCCACTTCGTGGATGAGGGAAAGGCTGTGGATGTTCTCTGCTTAGACTTTGGTCAAGCCTTTGACACCGTTTCCCACAGTGTTCTCCTGGAGAAACTGGCTGCTCACAACTTGGATGGGTGTAATCTTCGCTGGGAAAAAAACTGGCTGGATGTCTGGGCCCAAAGAGTTGTGGTGAGTTAAACTCAGTTGGCAGTTAAGTGGTGTTCCCCCGGGCTCAGTACTGGGACCAGTTCTGTTTAATATCTTTATCAAAAACCCGGACAAGAGGATCGAGTGCACCCTCAGTCAGTTTGCAGATGACACCGAGTTGGGTGGGAGTGTTGATCTGCCTGGGGGTAGGAAGGCTCTACAGAGGGATCTAGACAGGCTGGATGGATGGGCCAAGGCCAGTGGTATGAGGTTCAACAGGGCCAAGTGCCGGGTCCTGCACTTGGGTCACAACAACCCCAGGCAGCGCTACAGGCTTGGGGAAGAGTGGCTGGAGCTGCCTGGCAGAAAAGGATCTGGGGGTGTTGGTGGACAGCTGGCTGAATTTGAGCCAGCAGTGTGCCCAGGTGGCCAAGAAGGCCAAAAGCATCCTGATTTGTATGAGGAACTGCGTGGTGAGTAGGACTAGGGAAATTATTGTCCCTCTGTCCTGGGCACTGGTGAGGCCTCACCTCAAGGCCTGTGTCCAGTTTTGGGCCCCTCACCACAAAAAAGACATTGAGGTGCTGGAGCGTGTCCAGAGAAGGGCAACGAAGCTGGTGAGGGGTCTGGGGAACAAGTCTTATGAGGAGCAGCTGAGAGGACTGGGGATGTTTAGTCTGAAGAACAGGAGGCTGAGGGGAGACCTTATCACCCTCAACAACTGCCTGAAAGGTGGTAGTAGCGAGGTGGGGGTCAGTCTCTTCTCCCGAGTAACAAGCAATAGGACAAGAGGTTAACAGCCTCAAGGTGCACCAGGGGAGGTTTAGACTGGACATGAGGAAATTTTCTTCACTGAAAGAGTTATCAAGCATTGGAACAGGCTGCCCAGGGAAGTGGTTGAGTTACCAATCCAAGAGGTATTCATAGGCATGTGGATGTGGTGCTTAGGGACATGGTTTAGTGACGGACTTGGCCGTGCTAGAGTAACGGTTGGACTTGATGATCTTAAAGGTCTTTTCCAACCGGAACGATTCCGTGGTTCTAAGGTTAGCTATACCAAAAACGTTTGTTATGGGTGCAGCCAGTTCTTTGAAACCTCCTGGTGTGGAAATTGTACAACTGTTTCAAACAGTCTGAACAGACTGGGTTGGTGACGCGGCAGCCAGGCCTGAGGTGAGCCTGAGGGGAGGCCTGGATGTCGCTGCGCAGAGAGGGGTCCGAGCTCAGGGACACCCCCCCGCCACAGCCCCAGCGGGAAGCAGAGAGTCCGCGGCAGCCAATCAGGCGGCGGCGGGGGCGTGGCCAGGAGCCGCGCGGGGGTTTAAAGGCGTGAAGAGCAGGCACGCGGTCGGCCGGCGGGGTGGGGCCACGGCAGAGGGCGGCGCGTGACGGGTGAGTGTGAGGGGAGGAACGGGGTGGGGGGGCTGGGCTGGGCTGGGCTGACGGGGAAGAAAACCCCCAGAGATGGTCTGCAGCCACAGTCACAAGGAATAAAGCAGCCGAAACTGACCTACCACAGAAACGTGCAGCTGTCCGGGTGACAGGAGACTGAGGGGGGACCTCATTGCCCTCTACAACTCCCTGAAAGGAGGTTGGAGAGAGGTGGGGGTTGGCCTCTTCTCCCAAGGGAATAA
>JAOXNO010000033.1:25301361-25318005 GCA_028565335.1 Limnodromus scolopaceus
AGGGCATGCTCTAGTGCCCGAGATTGTGGGGGTCTTTTGTGTGTGTGTGGTTGGACTCAGTGATCTCAGAGGTCCTTTCCAACCATGAAGATTCTGTGATTCTGTTTCAGTTATATATACTATCCTCATGCAAAAAAAGTCATAGGTCAGGTAGTATTCAAAACTATAGATGCCAGTGAGCTTTATTATTCTGGTCTCCAGTCATGAGAATTCAAATTTTAGTTGTTCTGATAAATCACAGTGTAGAGCAGGATTCTCTTTTTAGGCATGAGCTTTTCCGTTGGAAAAGCTTCCCATATCTTGAAAGGTATTGATGCAATTGTCAGCATGCATAATGCTGAGCTAAATTTGCTTCTTGATGAGCTTACTTCTCACTAACACCTATATCCTTCTCTCTGATTCAGCTTTCAGTTACGTTTGTGACCAAAAATATCAATTGCATCCACTCTGTGAATCTGGATCTCTAGCGGTATAGCTCCGTATATGTTTTCCTCAAAAAAATTCTGTTGAGATGCTTGTGACAGAGAGGATAATTGACAATTGTAGAAATTGGGACAAATAGTGATAGAAAATTATAAAGGAAATGTAAAACAATGTAAAAAGCTCAGTAGTTTGTACAATATTGGGTGGCTTGTGCTGATTTGCATTTGTGTTTAAACAGCTGGTGTTTAACCAAGACTACAGGAATTGTTCTACTAGCGTATTTCCACAAAGAATTTTTATTGTATGCAAAACATATGACAGGGTAAAAAAAAAAATCTTTATTTTTTCTGTTGCCACAGACAGGGCAGTGAACTAGAGTCCTATAGCATACAAAAGTCACAATTTTCTGTTTTCTTATTATTTCTAGCTTGTTGGTCTTCTGTATTATATAATATGTCAGAAAAAGAACGAAACATGGCACCACCAATCTTCTGGGTTGTTCCACAGAATTCATTATGTATGTTCAGATCATTATAAAAATTTATTAGGCTCTGTCATTCTCTCAGCAGTGCAGTACTGAGAAACAGCTCGTTTCACAAGTTAAGTTTGCAAGAAAGATCTGAAGGTGCTCCATGTGAAGACTGAATGAAAGAGATGGTACTGGAAATGCTTATCTGAGGATCTTGGTCAGTCTTATCTTCAGCTGTATTGGCTTTGTCATGTGTTTGGCCACACATAGCAACACAATTCTTTAGCCGTTTGAAAATAATACGGAGGGAAGCAGTACAATAAATTGGAAACAGATCTATAGGAAGACATGTTTAGCCATTGAATACTTTGTGTAGCAGTGTCAAGTCAGGTATATGACAGTAATATTTTTATTTCAGCTGGAAAATGAAACAACACCTGGAAACCAAGTGATTGATGGTGGTGCGTTATCTTTTTTTTTATATTTTTGTCTGTAATGACAGTTTTTCTTTGCCTTTTTGCTCCTTTGACATGAGTTTTGCACTGCCAATTGATTTTAAAAGAATTTCATTGAAGGTATCATTCTGGATAGGAGCCTCTTCCACCAGATTGACATCCATTACGTTTAAAAAAGCATGAGTATTTTTAACTGCTTATTTAGCCTTTGTTAATGAGGAAAAATGGGGGAAGAAATAAGCAAGCAAGCAGTTAGGGGGAGGGCAGAAAAAAGGCATGGTACAAGAAGCAGCAGTCGCAGGATATCACAAGCCTAGTTGTGTGAGCTCCAGGAAAGAGTAGAAAACTTAGACTTTACTGATATTTCCATAGTTATGGTGGTTTGATAAAAAGGAGCTCAGGACCAAAACTTCAGCAGTATAACTTGTAAACCTAAATCTGTTGTTTTGCATAACTATGGTAAAACGTAGTCCAGATTGTTATTGAGTAGCTCAAGTAAAATTGAATGTGATTTTGCACCGTGTTTAGGTCTTTATCTAACTGAGTGCATTCTCTTCCTCTTACCTTCTTGGGCACCTTAGGCTTGTTTTTCTTACGTTTATATTTTTCAGTAGTTTCATTTACTGGTTTGTAGAATAGCTTACCTGTATGTCAGATGACTAACAACTTCACATGGAAAATAACACAGAATCTGGTTTTAGCAGTCTATCCAAGTAATGTGTTTCCAAAAGTTCTCACTGTTAATCTTATTCTATATCATTGACTTCTTTAGGCTCCGAAAAGAGCACGTGTACTGTTCTGAAATGTAGCTGCTTTGAGGTTTTCATTTTACTAAGTTCAGTAGCATTTGTTGCTCTGTAAATTCCACCAGTTGGCTTTTCTTTTACACATCTTTCCCATAAATTTTCAGAGAGTTCTTCTGGGAGGTCGGGAATGTATCGGGCACTTCATCCTGCAAGAGAGGTTAGAAAATTCTCATGTATGATGGCTGTTTTGGGGCACTACCTTGACTGTAGTACAGTTGCAAAAATTCGTTGTAAACAAAAAGTTTATTTCTGTTTTGAGAGCATATTAAAATAGTATGCATGGTTATAGGAGTGATCCCTAAGGATCGCTCCATAAAATTCTAGCTCCAGCCAGAATTGGTACATCCTCTGTAAAATTCTGGCTCCAGCCAGCTGCTATTTTGTGAGAACTGGTGTTAACAGCTGGATTGAGATGTACAGATCCCTCACTTTCTTCTGAGCTTTTCCTCAAACATCTGTAAAACTAGCTGTGGCAATAATACACACACAGTTATTTCACAGTTATCAAATTCAACCCAGAACTCTCGTTGATCACCACCTATGGACGTAGCAGGGAGCACAATGCAGGGCTCACTTTGATCTCCAGGCAAGGTATTTACGTCATGGTTGCCCATGACTCTGAGGGGAAGACTCGGCACTAGCTCCTTGTGTTCCTTTTTTCTGAACTCAAGGAATATATCCTTATTCTACACCTCCTAGGTGCTAGATCAGAACCTCTTTTCTAAGGAGTTTTGTTAGGCAACAGAGCTGAGGAACAAGTGGGTCTTCCCTGTTTATACTGGATTTCACATCACTCACCATTTTCCATCAAATGTGCAAGACTGTTTTTCCTATATTTTTGAACATGCAATTTCAGCTGAATGTATTTTACATAATTTATTAGCCTCATTCTTTGTTAGTTGCCCTGTCACAGAAGGTCCGCAAACACAATGGCAATGGCTCCTGAGGAATTTCTTTGACGATGGAATAATTCCCGAGCGACACAAACCATTCTCTTTCATCCCTCGAGTGCTGCTCGTCTGTGTGGTTCCAGTACAAAAGGAATGCAGTTCTGTTACCTCTGCGATTCAGCTGTTACGTTTTCTGAAGCAACTTTATTCCGTAGCAATTTCTTGTTTTAAACAGAAATTTGCAATCCTGACACGGAAGAGGATTAAATGACTGTCTTTCCTTTTCCATATATGCCTCCTAAGGGATTTATGTTCAATAGAGTAAGCTGACAGTATGTTTTTTCCAATTGAATTTGATGAGAGGGATCAACAGGCAGAGCGTAGTGGTACCATATTGAGTGGTAAAACTAAGATATGAAGAAAATCTGAAACATGTAGGAAATTTAGGCATGAATTAATTAATTAATTAATCCAATAAAATACCGAGTATTTCCCATTCTTGAAAGAATTATGGTGTAGCTGTGTTCGGTGTATGTATTAACAGCTTGTGTTGATTGGTCTAGGGACATCAAGATGTCACTATAGACCGTTTAGTGTACAGCTGTGTTTGAAAACGTAAGCTATACACTAGAATGTATAAGGGTGAAGGATCATATGGAAAATATTAAATGCCTTTATAGAAATCTACTATGCTGCATCATTTAGAACAGTGCTTTGTGCTAGTTATCCTGTGGAAAATTACTCATGCAAATAAAAGAAATGAAAAGGCTAGAATTGTTTCCCTTAGACAAGAGGGAAAGAGCTGCAATAAAACAATAAAAAAGGTTTTAGAGAGGGTAGTGCAACAAGGGCGCATTCATGAAATTTCAAGGAAGCAAATTCAAGACTAATGAAAAGAAATATGAACAGAACGTGTGGTTGGAGTGGGAACTCCACCATAATTTGTCGTGGAAGGCAGGAATTGAATGAGAGTCAAAAAGGAATGGGATGTTTTTTGTAGGTAAGAAAATTACTTAGAATTATCTGAAGTGATTTTAGTAACTGTAAAAGTTCTGTTCCCTGTTGCAGAGATTATTTACAATTTTGTACAAAATAGCAAATGGATGAAAAAATCCTGGGAGCATGAAGCTTGACAGGGACACAGCACTGCTGTCAATATGAACCGCTATTGTTTTTTCTTTTTGTGTGCCAACCTTCTGGATGCATTCTTTATGAGACAGAGGTCCATCTTCAGAAGGATAACAGGATGGCACTTTTTCTCACAGTGGCTCCCAAGTTAGGTGTTACAACACTTTGCTGGAAGGAGGGAAGTGTAAGTTTGAATCCTCTTAGTCTAATGAGTGGATTTAAGGGAGGTTTCCTCACTCCTTTGGTAACTGTTTTAACCTCTTTGCTCTTTTACACTAGGCAGATAACGCTCCTCTTTCACAGAAACTCTTTTTACTCTGTTAAATTCTCCACAACAGTCTTCTCTGCAGCAGGAGGGGGCTTTAGGTTTTGCAGTTGAAGAGCATCTCTACTCTTGATTCAGGTATCTGAGTCCAAGTGAGGAAGAAAAAAATTTAGAGTGTAATCAATCTGTCCTGTGTAACTCCTAAGTTTGGATTCTGTCTTACGGATGAGGCAGAAAGGAGCAGATGCTGCAGATTACTACATGTGGGTGTCAGGAGCCTTTATTTGAGCTGGTCCATCTTGCAGGCAGACAGTTTTCCCACGTGTACTTTCCTCGGGGCTTTGGACCACTCTGCTCTATCAGGTGCTGGTGACTCTAAATATTAGGATACTGATCTGCTGGATTTTGGGACTGATCCTTCATTCCAAAGTCACCTGCTAAGTATATACTGCAACAGCAAAAAGAAAATTAACTGAGATTCTATTTTCTTATTACGTTTTTGTAGAAGATTTAAATTTTTTTAAGTTAGCTTTAAGCTATGAAAATTAAAACTCCTAGCTATAAAATACCTCCAATCAACCACTACAGTTTAAAACAATGATATCTTTTATATAGTCACTTTCCTCTCTGAGCTGATAATTTTCTCGTGTAGCAATATTCCTTAATGGCCAGGGTTGTACTTCAAGCACAAATACGGGCTAGAGACAGAGAACAAAAATAAACAAATAGCAGATTTATCAAACAGCAATGTTGTTAAAATAAAAGCTCCATTTGGGAGTTTGCACATTTCTACAGCCTCAGGGCTGCAGTATACATTTCTGTCAACGCGGTTAATGTGAAAAATAGCATTGACATAGTGTAATTGGTACAACAATGTAGCAGTTACACAGTCGTGTATGATAAGGCATAATCTTAGGACCATATTCCTGTGAAGAAATGAAAAGCAAAACTTGAGATATTTTATTTGGATGATCCTGTTGCACATTATACATCAAATTTCTCATACAGACTTGTGTGTCTATCTGTGCTCACCCAAGATTAGCTGTATATTGTCAGCCTCTGCACTTTGCCTGGTAAAGAGCACATCGTAGGTTCGTCAAAAGCGGTGTGGGTGAGCTTGTGTCCAAGATTTGCAGTCAGATTTCAGGATTTCTAATTGTTCACCAGCTCAGCATGAAATTCAGTGGGGGAAAAAAAAAAGCCCAAGCCAAAATGCTATTCTTTGGTACAGAATATTCAGGAAGTAATGCTTTCTTTTTGTTGAAATTATTATCCAATTCATTTTTGCTTTGTTTTTCAAATTTAAATGTTAATGAAGAAAGTGATATGTACCAAGATGGAGTAAGTGGAGCAGGGGCTGTACTGTACTTTTTTTATTTAATCATATCTGACCAACAGCCCTCGTTCTTCCTCATCTCCCCTAAAGAAAAAAAAAATCCAAGTCAGCTGTTTTTCACTTTTTGTCTGTATTCCAGTTTTCATCTGTCAGTGCTTTGCTTCTGGCTTTTGTGGGGTTTTTTTTTTTGGTTGGTTTGTTTATTTGTTTTTTATTATTTTTTAAATTGGCATTTTAGATCATTGAGTAGGTAGCAAGGCAAAAAACCATCAGAAATCTCAATGATATAAAATAATATAACACTTGGCACATAAAAAGAATGTTGACAATCAGAAATTATCTCTTTTTGGAAGGAGGGAGAACAAGAGCTGTTTAGCAATTTGTTTTTATTGTTCTTACTTTATTAAGCAACTAGCTGCAGCTGGTTCCTAAAAGGAACCAGTTCCTTTATAAACAGTAAGACATGGAGCTTACAAAGATGTAGGTGTAAATAGCGTGTCATAACTGGTACTTGGCTCTGGCTTTTCTAATTTATTTTTAATGATTACTTCATAATGTGGATTATAAAGTGTAGTTTACCACTTCAATCATATGATTCCCAGTCTATCCTTTTTCAAATATTCTGTCAACACCAAAAGAAGTGGTAGTGGACTGTACAGTCTTTGTCATTCAGAGCATATTCCTTTGGCTGCCTTATGTTCCTTATAAAACATTTAATCTGTTTTACGCTTCATTCTCCCCTCTTATTAATCTTTATAAAAGTGGGATCTACCCCAAATAGTTTTCCCTCTGTTCCAGAAAAAAATATATAGATTTTTTTCCTGGGGTTGTCTTTTTCTCCCCTAAGAGAAAAAACAAGAATATCACATTCTAGAGATTTGTATTTGTAGGGGACTTTTTTTGAGAAGAAATGACTGTTTCAGAGTCTCCTTTTGCTAAAATTTATATACTGTCAATACTGAAGCATTCTAGAAATGGTGAGAATATATGTATGTAGTCATACATTTTGACAATTACGTTAATATTATTGAGTACCTAGGTAATTCCAAACTGGCAACAAGGAGTATATGTGCTACTTATATTACCTACATATACCTATGTACCATTACCTATACACTGATATTTTTGGCCCAATCCTGTTCCACCAATTTCAGTCATTACTTGGCTGGGTATTGAGAGAATCGGAAGACAGTTAAGACCATTTGTCAAATATATTTTAATTTCATCCATAGGAAGCACATGTGCCATACAACGCTGCCCATATGTTACTCATATTATTTAAAAGTGGCAGGTTCATTATAGTTACAATATATTGTAAATGCTGGAAATATGTTTTTAATATAGAACAATAATATATTACATTGAAAATACATACTTCTTCCACATGCATATTTGAGGAGCTAAATGGACACTCTGGACATCAGGATTCATCACTGTCCACATTCCAGTGTCACAGCCAGGCACATATGCCTGATTTGGCCGTTTCCTATAGCTATATTGTGCTAAAACTGAGATACATGTATTTCAAGTTTGATATCACACTGGCATTAACACAGGGGTGTACCTACAGATATGTATCTGTTTCTACTCAGCAGACTGTGGTGCAGCCTACCTTAAAAACATTCTACATATATGTATTTGGTCTGTATGCATACAGCCTGATTTTTCAATGTTCCTTTTGGAATCTGTTCCTTAGTATTTTTTCCTTAAAGCATATATAAATGTTACCTTGTTCTGTAAAGTGGAGAAGGATGCTTGAAAGGTGCAATAGGTCCATTTACCCCAAGTCTTTCAAGAGTTTTGTCAAGAACAGGGTGGTCCATTTGTAGTGAATAATATGTGCAAATGTTGCCCTTTCTCACTTCACAGTCTATTTAAGTGCAAGACTTAGATTTTAATGAATTTGTTCCTTGGTGGTTTTTTTGTTTTTTTGTTTTTTTGGTTTTTTTTAATTGCTGAGAGAACATTTCAAGCAAAAGCTTCTGGTTTGCAAGTTGTTTGCAAATAATTTATTCAGGTTGGCTTTCACTATTCATTATTTATGAATTAGTGTTAATTCATGCCCACATGGATATAGAGCTTCCATAAACTTTGGGAGGGGAAGTCAATGGCATTTCCCAAGGGTGTGCAAGCATTTCGGGGCTGAACTTTCCCACATACGAGTATTTATGATTTTGATAACTTTGCAGAATCTGTGTGTAGCTAGTGTGTTCTGGTTGACTTCATGGAGGTATGAGACTTCTTAATTCTTTAAAAATCTCTTTCAAATTTGTTTTTGGTGATGCTGACCAGGGCTTCACCACATTCCTTGCAGACCAGGGATATATCGTGAAAGTTAGTTGTTAAGATGGAAGTAGCTTATGACAATGGGCTGCGAAAGCCACAGGTTTTTTTTCTTCCCAGCTGCAGGCAGGAGGTTTGAAGTAGTGGAAAATTAATAAAGGCAGAACAAAGAAGCCAGATGTTGTAAGAGGGACTAGAGGAGATTCAAAAAATACTTCCAGCAAGAGGAGACAAGATACGGGCATGCTTATACGATGGGAGGTGGTTTTGTTGACCAAGGTCAAAGACAGGCAGCTAAACTGCGCTGAAACAGCTCTGAGAGTAAATCCCAAAGTGTTTTAGACGTTTTCACATCCTCTAGGGACTTTCTCAAAAATACTGCTGCACAGTAAGTAAAGACAAATGGGGTCTAAATCCTGTGTGAAGCCAGTCTGCATGTCTGGCATGCAACACCTTCCAAAGTCCCAGAGGAAAATAATTCAGATTATCCCACAGGCATAGGGTTTTGGAAAGAAGTTCACTAAAATTATGAGGTTATCTCAAGGACCTTCCTCAGATGAGATCTCAGAAGAGAATCCATGCCACAGAAATGTTTGTCATTTAATAAGGACTAGAGTTTTGCCTACAGCTTAGTTTTGCCATACTGCTTAACATCACAAATTCATCTCTAGATCTTCCACTTGCTTCTGCATCTTTCCTAATTCAAATCACTTATGGTGGAGAATGTTACTTTGTATGTGTACTGTGCCCACAGGACTTAGAGGAAGGCTGCAATGTGGGAGCCTGTCAAAGCCTAGGTACTCTTGAAGCCTTATTTCTTTAATGCCTTATTATTATTTTTTTTAAGGAATTCAAATATCAGCTTCCATTGTAATTGCTGTTGTTCATACATGCAACATGGCAATATTGAGCTATTTATATTATGACTAAGAAGTCATAATTTTGTGAGCCTGTGAGCTCCACATTCCTCAAGATAGGAGAGATTCAGGCTATGCTTTTCCCAGAGGTACTGAACTTCCTTTGGCTTTCTGTACTTTTCTCTAACGGTTGTTAATGCCTAGTCAAATGATTTATTCAGTTTCTCTGCAGGCAACTTCTGGTCAGCCTCCCTTACTTGTATGTCTTTTATGGGCCCTCTCGTAGGCTAAGGAAAATGTAGTTGTATGACCAATTTTTGACCTGTGTTAGTCTCTTTGGGAGCTGTATGCAACCTGGTGATCTGCCTAACATCATGTAGGTTGTAGCATTGTCAATTCTACATTACTTTTTGTAGAAAAAAGCTTGCATTCAGAACATAACAAGAGATTGACAGAGCATGACTAAGATCTTGCACCTCCAGCCCAAGGTGACAACAGGGCTAGAACTGTGGAAGAGACTGTTTTTAAACTATTATCTGCTTAAGCAAATTTAAACTGTTTCATTACCGAACAGAGTATAAATTTTAGCTAATTCTTTAGGGATGACAGTGTAGTTTTGGAATTGCAACCAGGTAATGTCTACTCCAGACCCTGCAGATCTTGCAGGGCACTTTACTTGGACATATTAAAGGTCTGCCTATCAGAGTAATCCACTTTTTACCAGGTGGATAAAATTTGCTTATATAATTAATTTGTGACCACACAATTTGTTTTTCTAGAAATCTCCAAAATAAGATAGCTTCAGGAACTTCTGAGATTAACCTAGTAAAAATTTTCAAATGAATAACAGCTGTTAGAATGCTTTTAGAAGACAGAAAGACCAATATAATGGCATGTCTTTACAGTTTCTCGGATATAATCACTGCTGTATTTTGCAAGTGAATGATTTGGGGCTATATGATCCCCTGTTAAAGCTGTAGTGTCCATGGGACTTCTGTGGATTTATACAGATTGTAATGTGAAAACAGTTTTTGCCTGCTGATATTAATGTTCTGAACTGTGGGAATTAATGTATTAAACTGTGTGAATGTTTTACTTTTTACATGAGAGAGAATTGTTTTGTAATGAATGAATGATTTTCTCATACACCTTGCAGAAGATGCAAATGTTTTTCAGGCCTTTATTAGGGCTTTGATATGAAAAATAAAAGATACTTTTAAGAACTATTCACCTTTTTATACCATTTTGGGTATATTTACTGTGTGATACTATCCAATATATCCTGACACTAATCTTATGTCTTTAACTACTTAATACTCTAACCACCTTAAAAAGGTTTCTGTAACTTAAAAGGAAACCTGGAAAAATAATTCAGCTCAGCAATAATATTTTGAAATCTTCTTACAGAAGTCTTGTTTAGGTGTAGATAAGAATTTCTAGTTTAACTGCTTATTCTATTACTTTATTATTTCCTTCAAGTAGTGTTTTTCCCTTTGTGGTGTCCTGAGGGTATTGAGGGAACACAAGATACCCCAAGGGCGAATGAGCAGCAGAAACTGACAGTTCAATTCAAACTTCTGGGAAAGCCAGATTTTTTAGAAAAAGACCACTTTCTTTCCTCTCTTGTAAGAAAATCCTGAGGAATTTGGGTGTTTTTAAAGGAGCAAGGGACTATGCACTCTTGAGAAGAGCTCTAAATCAATATAGTTTTTATATTTTTAAGATCCTTGCTAGTATATTTATGAGCCTTCCAGTGACCAGCCCCTTTCTTTTTTGGTCTCATGTCCCTGGCAGGCCCCTGGTAACATACTGTCTACTGTGCATTGTATTATGGGGTCAGATGCAGAATGCTTCTGTGACATGCCATAGAAATGTGAATTGTTTAAAATACTAATTGCTAATAATCTGTGGGGAAAGGGGTGAGGACAAAACCCAAGGTCAGTACTTTTGTGCTTTTCCAAAATGATTATGAACAAGAAGGCTATAGTTCAAGAGCATTCAGTAGATGTAGAACATAAGCTTGAGATGTTTCAATGCAAAGACTGTTGCTTATTCATACATGCACAATGAACGTATTCAGCAAAATTGGTTTTGAAAATGTACAGTTATTATCTTGTTGTCTTTCTCTGGCGAGTTAGAGAGCGAACTATGAAAATAGAGAATTGAGTCTGTGTTATACAAGGATTTTCTGTGTTCAGAAATTATCGTGGTGCCAGTGAGAAAGAGCCCTGGAAGGCTTCTCTGTAGCATTTTGCATTTAACAAGCACCACCTCTTCCAAGCTTACTCCAGAAACCTGAGCTGTGAGAGGCATACAAATCATTTAGGCTTTGGCCCCTTTCAAATGCTCATCTGCTGACTGTGGAGTTCTCAAATAGCAAAGTTGAAAAAAATACCTGTGAAACTCTCAAGTGACGGGTAGGGACATCACATTCTTAAAACGATAAGAAGAGAAGCATTTACGCAGTTAATAGGAACAGCAGCAATTGTATTAACAGGAGTAAAATATGTAAGGAATTGAATAGTTTTGCTTTATGACAAAGGATAAAGGCAACAAAAATCTGAGCTCATCATTTACCAACGTAGTAGTCTGAGACACGTCTCCAAACTGTTTGCCCAGCTTGTCGGTTTGGTCTAACATACTGCTTCTGACTAAGCTGCTGTAAGAATGTGTATTAGTTAGTTTGGTAATTTGTGTATGGAATGTGGTATGAATTTGCTCTCAGCCCATTTTGTGCTAGGTCTTTGAGTCCACCAAACTATGCCACAGGAAAGTCAACCTTCAGATAGCTATTACTCTGAGTGACAAGGTAGGGTTGTTCTGAACTGAGGGGGGTATACACTGAGCACTAGTTAATTCCCTAAGACACTCAATCACTAATATAATTAATGAATGAAGCTTTGAAATTATTGTTAATTTTTGGAAGTTAATAGGAGATTGAGTTCCCAACATGTAATTGTAAAAGATTAAGAGTGTTAGAGGACTTCTTTTCTGTTAACCTGTTGCCTGCAGTTAACCAATTGGCTACTTACAAACTTGTGGGCTAGCATCCTAGAAGTAAAAATCACATCTACCATTCCTGTTGGACTAATGACAGGTCTACCAGTTTGTGCTTATTAAACAATTCACTACTTTGACATGTGTAGTGTTAACAAGCTTATTTTAATATGCAATTATTAATCAGTAATATAAGACATAAACCGTCAGTAAAACTGTTACAAGGTTTTAGTGAGGACAACATGAACCTACACAGGAAATAGAGGGGCTTATTAAAATGATTATTATTTTTTTTTAATTAAAACTGGTGTATGTTAAATACAGAAAATTTATTTTCTTCTCTACCATGCCTAAGAATTAGTGCCCATGCTTGGGGCTTTGAATAACTAAATTTGATTTCTTATCTTTCTTGTTAATACTTGCAGGAACAAAATTACGGGGAAATCACCTTCCTTAGTCTTTTCTTAATTGCAAAGGAATAATAATTTGAACAAAATGCTCTCTAAAAAGTGCAGGACCGGTTTTTAAAATACTTTTATGTGAAATATTCATCTTTTGGTTTGGGATCTGTAGCTGGTAGGTTCTATATTAAACTGGTGGCTTGAACTGATCCTCGCCTAGAAATTTGTGGATAGACACTGACTTAAATTTAGTCAGTGCCCTCAGCTATCATAAAAAATGGTATGAGTTCAGATAAAATCTCTGTATATTTTTGTGTATAATAATTTTTAAATCATGTTTGAATATGTGATAAAAGAAAGGAAATGAGAGGAGACTATGGAAACAAACCATCACTTCTCTAATTCTCAGGGCTCTTGAGTCTTAGGTAAAAGTGAAAAGGAACAAAGATTCACCATAGAGAAGGTCTGGTTTAGATTGCTGTGTAAGCAGGAAATGATGAATCTTGGCAGAGTCTCAATTGTGAAACAAAGCAGCGAAGAAAGCTGATGGTTTGGATAGACAGGAGAAAAAGAAGAGCCAGAAAGTAGGAAATTGCAGGCATATTTCATTTTGGCAAAGCCTGAGAAATTGGTTATCATTACCACCATTGTATGAACAGTTACTTATTATCCGTCCTGAAGAAAAACAGGAGAGGGTTAATTCTCTAACCAATAGGCTGAAAATAAAACCAGTTACTTGGGGATTGAGTGTTAGCATAAAACATAGTTAGACTGCTTGTCCTGTCTCTGAAGAAACATAATTTTAAGGGGAAAATCACACACTTGTTATTAGAAGTAAAAGGCTCAGCATGCCCATTGGGGTTACAGTAGACAAGTTTAGCAGTTGATATGCCTAATCCAAGTTAATCATCATCCTTACCACTGAAGGGACACTCAGAATGAAATATAAGCTTTTAAATGTATTAATGGTTAATTTCTCTCATTCTCTCTGCTTTTAAGAAAAAATGAGGTGGTAGGCCTCATTTTGATTATCATACAATGTTGTGTTGCTGTAGAATAAGAAAATTCTAGAATTTCTCAACATAAAAGAAGTCAGTGACTCCCCATAACTTCAAGCCAGCTCCTATGCTTGCTAAGACCAAAGGAAGAACTGCAAATAGTGGGAGATGGCAGAGTTCTAATACTGTAAGAATATTTATTTTCTGTTCTCATATTATGACATATGAAGATTCAAACTGTTTGTATTCAAAATCAGCTGATGAGTAATGCTGCAAATCTGTTATTAGAACAACAAGCTCCTTGCATGAAGACCTGATGCAAAGTGAGACAAACTTGAAATGTACCTGAAAGTATAGCTGTAAAATAGTCGTTCTTCATCTTGATGACCATCTTGATGACATTTGCTACTGATAAAAGCTCTACTTCCACATGCTGTTTTTTGGAATGCAATCTTGTCTGAAGTGTTTCTTTTAATCTATGCTGGATGAAAGTGGCTTGATTTTATTGGTCATTTCACACCCCTTGTGCAAAAATGCAACAATTTTAGTGCTTGTTTGACAATTTTGAACTAAAATATCCTTACTTTATATAGGAGAGAGTATTTTCTGTGAAATATCTTATGTCCGGGAGCTATGATTTCCTTCCTGCTTGCCAGGGATGACATTTGTTGACATTCGCACTTTGCAGAAACCACAATCTTTCACCTTTCTATGCAATATTAGGATGAATGTTTCTACTGCATTATGCAGGAGTGCTGGCTTGGGATAAATCCCTGAATTGTATGGGGCCTCCTTTTATGTTTTCTTGATGAACTGTATTTGTAGCTTTAGATTAGTGCTGTATTAAATAGTTTCTGCAGTCTTGGAAAATGCAATTACAGTTTTTGCAATTGCAATTAGAGTACTGCAATTACAGCAAGGTTTTAAAAGAGTGATAAAACCAACAAAATTTGGTATTCTTATGAATACCATGTTCGAATTTTCCTAGTAAATCATAAACGTGGTGTGTGTGTGCACTGGAAATTAAACTTAAAATATATGCTGGAAATCATAAAGCAGAGGAGTTGGGATTTTTGATGCATGGGAGATGAACACTGAATGAACCTTGGGAAAGTCCCATCTTCATCATCAGCCTCTGAAATGTTACTCATCTGTTACCCTAGATGCAAGTGCTCTTTAGATCTGTAGAATAGACTTGAACAAACTTCTAACACCCTTTCTGGTTTCCTTTGAGGCAGTGGAAAGAAAATGTACGAAGGAGAAAGTAAGTAATGTTGTGTCAATGTTTGGTGTGAGCCATGAGGTGAACCAAAATGTTTAAAGGAGTTGGGACTTCCTGAGCGTGAGTCTAAAATGCACTGACTAGTCTGGTCAGCTAACACACCCAGCACCTACCCCCAAAGCCAAACCAACCCCTGTTGAACAAATGACCGAAATATTTTCAGCAAGGGAATTACCAGTTTTTCATTCCTCCTTGTTTATATTTTATGAAAAATTTCATGCTGAAAACTGAGAAACTTACTGCTTTTGTACTAGCCTTTTCTCCCATCCCTGCACTGGCCAGTATGACCCCCCTAAAGGGAAAAGTTACCTCTGCCTAGTCCAGAGCTCTCTTTGTGGCTAATCAGCAGCCTTCGTACCTCTCTCTCTCCCCACCCAAAGTTCACACACAACAGGAATGTTTCCTGTAGTCACATGAGTCTGGCAAGCTTTAATGAGGCATTTAACTTTTTTCTTCTTCTGAATTGTTTCTGCCTGTTTCTGTACAGTAACTGTGATTTGCTAAAACGAAGGGAGGTTATAATTCTTGGCAAGTTTTCTCCTCTCATTATTTGAAATCTTTGAATTGGTGTCATTTAAATAGGAGTTTTAGAGGGCCGAGCCTTGAACATGGTGATACTTTGGAGCAATTGATCACTGTATTCCCACTATTGTCTTAATGGTGTTGCCTTGAGCTCTCTTACAACAGAATCCAACTGGCTTTAAAAAAAAAAAAAAAAGTTCTTAAATTCAAATGAAACCATGCCAGCTCTTTACAAGTCTCTCAACGGTTTTACGGCTTTATGTAGAACCCTTAAACTGTGTCTTTGAGAAGCAGCTGTGTTTACCACACTTAGAAATCATTCCTATAATTTCCCTACCCATGCCAAGCTAAAATAAAACACCTCTGGTGCTCCTTCTGAAACTTTCCACTCCGGATAAGGCCAAAAAATATTTCTGGAAATGTTTCTTAGAAAGGTTGGTATAATTAGGCTTGCTTTCTTTTTCCCCTCTGTTTATTTGTTTGGCAAAAGACCATTTTTCTACATTGATCTGAAAGGGCAATATTCCATCTGGCCTCAGACTCGGCATTCACCCTTTTCATCAGTCTGGTCTTGAGAAACTGTCTTGTACTGAATGTGAAAAATGAGCCTAATTCATCTCTCCTTATAAATAGCTACTTTCCAAGTACTGAGTTACACTGCATGTACTTGTATAGCAGGTACTTGCTTGAGACATAGATTCATTACCAGCTCTTCTTTTGCAAACTCTTGTTGTTGCCCTTGTTTGCTGGTTATGCTTGATGTCAGGGTAGATGAGTCTTCCATGTGGTGGTAGGAGCATGGATCTTGATGCAAGTTCAGCTGGTGTCAAAGGAGAGTCCTGTTAGTGCCACTCTGGCTGAAGTAAAAGGGGAGAGTGAGTGTGCTCCAGCCAATACAAGAGGGCATATATTATATCAAGGTTTCCCACAAAGTGACTCTGAGAGCTTGAATCTTCAGAAAGCATAGGCTTGGGTAACGGCAATGAATTTTTGTGTTGCTTGACAGTAGCCAGGAAACAAAGTGACTCAAAAAGTCAAAACCTACCTTCTGGGCTGCTCTTGCTCTGTGATTTCTGTACCTCGTCCAGAACTGATTTTGTGCAAGCCGTTCTATATCAGAAGATAAAACATGTCATGGTACTAGCTGGGTTTTCCTAAGGTGATATGGTAGAATTATATATTATTAGTATAAATGGATAATAGCAGATCTTTCTTTCACCCCAAAATTGGGTGAAAAAAATAGACAAATTGACAATCAGACTTTGCTTACTGCTAGTGACCTGGGTAATTCATTGGTCTTCTGCATGCCTGGGAGGTTTCTGTATTCTCTACGTTTTCATGTTGGTCGACCGTCGGCTGAACATGAGCAAGCAGTGTGCCCAGGTGGCCAAAAAGGCCAACAGCATCCTGGCCTGTATCAAGAACAGTGTGGTGAGTAGGACCTAAGAGGTGATCGTCCCCCTGTACTCGGCACTGGTGAGACCCCACCTCAAGTACTGTGTCCAGTTTTGGGCCCCCTACCACAAGAAAGA
>JAOXNO010000033.1:25318105-25333331 GCA_028565335.1 Limnodromus scolopaceus
ATGGGCTGCCCAGGGAGGTGGTTGAGGCACCATCCCTGGAGGTATTCAAGAGACGAGTTGACATGGTGCTCGGGGATCTGGATTAGTGTTGGGTTGGTGGTTTCTTTTTGTGTGTGGGTTTTTTTGTTTGGTGGTTGGTTTGTTTTTTTTTTCATTGGTTGGACTAGATGATCTTAAAAGGTCCCTTCCAAGCTAGGTGATTCTGTGATTCATTCAGCACTTGTACTTTGCACTGTTCTGTATCAGACTTTTGTTTTCTTCTATGGCCTTCTCAGAATATCTTTTAAAGAGAAAGGATTAAATGAGTGGGATAGTGAGGGAAGTAGTGTTCCAGCGATGTTGCTGAAAGGGTAGATTGGTGCCTGATAGGAGAAGTCAGTGCGTTTCTCCCCTGGCTTGGATTTATCTACTCCAACGTTGCTTCTGTTGCCTTTATTTTGGAAATGTGACTGGCTAGCCAATTCTTTCCTCCACCCGTAGACAAAGAGATGGAAACAAAGAAAGAAAAGCTAGTGAGAAAAGTAAAGGCTGAACAGTACAGGAAATGCTATTGAAATAGTAAAGGGCTTTGCACCAAACTTGAAAGTTGCCTGAACTCAAGTTTCCAGGAAAAAGGTTCTCCTGAAATGGCATTTTGGATAGTAAATGAGAATTACTTGCTTTATTTCAGTTTTCCTGGAAAAATGTATGGAAAGAGGTTGTCAGTCATATTTTCAATCCAAGTAACTCCTTTTCCATATACATTTAATTCCAACAATTTGAAATAATCTCACTTGGTAGGAGCTGCAAAGGAAATTCAGACCTTTGATTTGATGCCTTCAAGCTGATAGAGGTGTCTAATGTTAGTTGCCCAAGTCTGGATATTTTGGATCAAAGATTTGATCTGTGAAATCTGAGATTGAATCCCAGTTTTTTGGCAGACGTTAGAAAATTCTCAAACTAAAATACCCAAGTATATTCTACTTGCCCCAAGCAATGTAGAGCCTCTTAAAGCAACCACATCAAACTCTCTGATTTTTCTGTCCCTCTCTGTAACTTCAAGAATTCCTCACTGTCATTTCTCCCCCTTGTCATCTGCACTGTTTCCTCCTCTCTTCCCTTCCCTTCCTCCAGTTTCTCAATCATGATCTGCTCATGTTCACCAGAATGCGTTGCAATGGGTGCAGTGAGCAGGAGATGTGGGATTGACCAGTTGTGCAGCACTGGAGAGTGGAAACAACTGGGGAGACTCGACAGTTCAGTTTTCTTGTCTTTGCATAACAAAGTGATAATATAATGAAGAATGCAAGTCAGTCATGTAGGCATTTGGGCTGACTTTTCTGAAGTCACCATGAAGTCACTAGTTAGCAGTAAGTGTTTACAAAGCTGAATTCCATTTCTATTTTTCCAGTTCTGTATGCTTACCCTGTATAGTAACATCTCATCCTTATGCATTAGTCTTACCCAGTTTATACTGAGAGAACTAGTAATACCATGACTTACCTGTATTCTTTGAAGTGGCATAATTAAAAAAAAATAAACAAGCAATGGCTCTGATTTTTGTTAGCATTTGCCTGGTTGAAGTCACGCTAAAGATTTGATAACACCTATAAATCTTATTGAGCTAAGTCTCTTTGACTTATTTACCTTTGTAGTTGTGGCTTTGTTCTTTTCTTTGGTGAGCTACTTTCTGTATCATGCACTCCTTAGTCTTGGCACATGAATCCATTCAAAGAAGATACTCTGTATTATGACTACAGCAGCTGCTCTGCAGATACCTATTTGTCCTGGCCAAAGTGAAATCACCAGTTGTGAGAGAGTAGCATCAAATCTGGTTGTTTTATAGACAACATGAAGCCCTTTCATATTCAGTGGTCATACGAATGATTGATAGACCTCATTATTTTTAAAGAACTATTGCACTGTAATGTTTCCAGATGTTCTCCAATAGAAGCTTGTGTTATTACTATAGCGAAGTATCAATCAGTAAATAACCCATGTCACTCGTTGCCCTTCTATGCAATCACAGTGTTCTGATCTTGCGGTTTGGCTTCATTTACAAAGGAATCATCAATTCAAATAGATTATTGTTCCGTATGTTACACTGCAGACCAGCAGAGGGACAGTTTCAGTGCATGATATGCAAAAAATGTTTCTAATGAATCAGTAGAGGACATTAGACTATTACTCAACTTTTGCTCCATAGTCACACCAGAAGGCACTCTGCTGTCAAAGGCCCTTCCTTTCATGAAGCGACTGTAGTACTTGTAACTGGAGGATACAAGTTTGTTTGCAGCGGCCCTTCTTATTTACTAAAGCTGGCTTCAATACTATGATGACTTTTAGGTTGCAATTAATTGAAATAAAGTCAGCTAAAACTGTTGCTTGGCAAATTTTGATTAAGGAGCATATAAAAAACTGTAACACCAAATCTGTATAAACTGCAACATGAAACCTGAATGACTTTGTACAAATTAATTCAAAACAAGGATTGGTAACCCTTGCAATTTTTGTGCTGAATTCTGTGACATTTAGTGGTACCGATTTCTAACCCTCCATCTTTACAGTTGTGTTTTAAACGGACAATTCAAGATACGTTGTAGTAAAAATTCAGTCTGTGGTATAAATAAAAATGCCACTTGCATTTTTCAGTTATCTTTAGGTTCAAAGCCTCGAAGGAGGTTAAATTAAATTTGGAAAGGTGAAACATCAGATTCGTTTTACTGGTCGCATAGTTCAGATGGAACTGGCCCATGAATTTGCAGCCCTAAATTCTGCCTATAGAAATTGTGTGCAGGAGAGGGATTTGCATGGGTTCACAAAGCTTACCTGTGGAGATGTTTGCAGGCTTCATCTGGTCTGATGGCTCAGTGCCAGTTCCAATAGTTACCATCTTCTACACGGTGCAATGAGACACAAATAATCATTGCTGGCAATATCTCTATTTTCTGTGAAAGGATGCTTTGAAGTCTTTGTTTACCACCTGACTGTGTCTGGGATTTGCTCAAATTTTAGTTACTCTTGTTACTCTTGCAGGGTAAACAAGTAAGTCCATTCAGTGTCTCTGGTGTCATGATGTGAGTAGCAAGTATTGATTTGTCATGAGGCAAAGAACTTTGCCAGAAACTTTGCATTTGGTCTGAATCTGGATTATGGGTTGGACTGCTTTACCACCAATGCGTCACTATTGGATATGGACAACCCAAAGTAAATGGTATTTGACAGCTATTAAGACCTGCTGTAAAGAGATGTTTTGAGTGTCTAGATTTTAATGTTACTATTGACAGTCTCTAACCCAAGGACTCTGTAGCTGCAATTGCTAATCTGGATGAAATTAATGGAAAATTTTGTGTAGAACAACAGAAAAGCCTCTTTTTAAACAACAATTTTTTGCCTGTGAGTGTTTGGGTTTAAGTTGCATGTTTTTATTTTCATACTTAATATGCTTAGCAACTTGGTTTGTGTATATATTTCTTTAACATTGCTAGTATAACTTCACTTGCTAGCAGAGTTTCTGACTGGAAACAGCCTTTTTGGTAATTTTCTTTTTTAATGCAGTTTTTGTCAAATTTCCAAGTGTCTGAAATGAATACACTTAGTTTCAGTATTTACATGGGCTTTTGGAAGGTCCATTTTCAGTATTAATCTGTCTTCCTTTATAATAAATATTTCTGTACTTTGGAGGATGCTGACAAGCAGAATGACATACTCAATCTAGTATCCAGGTACAGCAGATACGGATTGCAACCGTAATGAATAAACTCGGATGGGTTTCAGTACAAAGGCCAAGGGATATATACCTGTAGTGGAGGATGATATACCCTAAGTCCATTTAAAGACCGGGGAAAGGAGAATATTTGGTCTTCCAGAATTGTAGTCTCTACATTATTTCTTCCAAGGCTTAATGTTTTTCTAGAAAAACAGTTAAAGTTACAGTTGACTCTGGGCCATTGATGGTATCAGTTGCAGGTTTCTGTATGTGCTAAGCCCTCTTGACTGATGAGATGTTATCTTGATTCATTCAGTGGACAAAATGACTCTCCTGTCTTATCTGTCCTTCACCAATCTTTATCAGCTTATCATTGCAGTTGGCTATCAAATGTAGCATGTGTTACATGGATTTTTCACAGAGGTATGAGAGTTGTTGTTGCACATGCTGGAGATGGTGAATTAATGTGGGAGTGCTTAGGTATTTGGACCATGTTAAAGTATGAATGTGTGAAATCTGGAGTTTTCTTCATTGCTTTTTACTGTTTCTCTGAAAGGAGCTCAACTTCTTGTGTGTAGGGAGACAACTGGGACAAGAACAACATGCCCTGAAACATTCACAACTGAAATGGTTGAGGTGACCTCACCTACAAGACATCTGTCTGCATCATAAAAACACTACAACATCTGGAGTGCTGCTTGTGCTGAATGGGGCTAGCTTTAGGAAAATTGAAAGATGTTACAAAGGCTGAACTCAGTAAGAAGAATTTTCATTAACAATAATCCCTGAATAAATATTTGTATACAGGCACAAACTACGTGAAACTCCATATAAATGTTCCTTTTCATTAAACCTTTTCCTTTTTATATTTCCTTTGAAGTTTCTTAATAAGTTTAGAACTTTGTCTCTCTGAGCCAAGTAGGGGCAAATGCTTTCATTTACACTGATTTACTAATATTACTTTGAACAAAACTGATACATTATGTTTCTTTGCAAGAAGCATTTTCCTATGGTACTCTACTACTTCCAGTATGGCTGGAAGCCAAAAATTAAAGATGTGTGTGTATGCACACACACAAACAGCCCAATTAGCTATGCAAACATGTCAGAACCTCACAATGCTTTAGCTTGACAAAACCATTGTGGGCTCTTTCTAAGAATTAATATAGATTTATAAAGTAATTTTGTTTTACCTAAGTTGATTCGTGTTTCTCTAAGGAATCTCTTTGTTGTAGCATTATCAGCCTTCATTGGCCTCTTGTGAAGTCTTTTTCTGTTTGTTGAATTTGCTCTGTGGTTGTTTTTCAGAAAGCAAAGAATTTTAACTTTTCTGCCGTTAGAACCTCCCTGGTTCTGTCCCTGGTTTTCTTAACTACCTTTCCTTTTCTATATTAACTTTTGTATTCCCATCTTGTCACAATCTCTTTGGTCCTTGGCAGTGGCAATATCTTTTCTTTCAGGCATGCTGACCTCTCCCATTCCCTTTGAAGCACTTATGATCATATCCAAGAGCTGCATTCCAGCTGTGGCGCCTTCTGAGGTACTGAATATATTAAGATAAAAAGAAATAAGCTCAGCTATATTAATAAGAAGCTTAAATGTTTATGCAGGCATAAGCTTTGAGAAATTAGATACCCAAAAATAAGGCTTTAATAGGAATGATGAGGTAACTAAACTGAAAATCCAAAGAATTATGCTGGTTTTCAGCATGTTCTGGCCCAGTCAGTGGTTGTATAACATTTATTACTACCATAACTGTTTTGATATCTCGGTGAAGGACACTTTTCGTAGAGAACTTTACATGAAAATATTGCAGATTCTTTAAAAGTGCTTTGTCTTATTTTTCAAGTTTGGGGAAGTTATTGTAACTGACATCTATTCTCATACCTCATTTTTGTTGTGCTTCAATAGAAAAAACTATGTGGGGGTAACTTTTTGTATAGTCATAAAATAAATGCAAGGGGAACTCTTTTTTTCCCAATATGAGCATTACAAAGACTGTACTCTACTCAGAATCATATCTGGCTGCAAAATTGAGATATGTAGGAAGGAGACCAAGGAGGAGTGAAAATAAGGAATCCAATTTTAGAGTGCCCTGTATAGTCTCAAATGTGTAATTGCTGAGCATTATAGAGGATCAAACTGATCCAGAATAATTTTGCTAGTTGAAGTGTGTTTGGAGAGGGTAACTTTGCCCTGGTGGGTTTAATTTCCTGGCAGAATAGGTGAGATCAAAGATCACAAGTTCTTTGGACCTGTTATTACTGACTGAGTCCTACTTGTGTGTTCAGAGAGAGATGAAGAGTGAGAGAGATGGAAAACTGCTCGTGGCCCCATTTTTTCTGCAGCATCCTGGATGGCTAATGGAAGTCTCACAAACACTCCTTCCAGTGCATGGTAGCACTCTTTCTAAGAGCCGCACACAAAACAGTGATTTCTTTCTATGGCATAGATAAACAGGGTAAACAATGAGGAACGCTTCTGCTCTATGGCTGACTGTAACTTCTTTGGCCAACTGAGAAGATACCATCCTTAAGCACGTTTGCTGTATCTTACTAAATCAAAGAAGGTGTTTTTCTAACTACCAGCAGACGAAAGCTACATATATCTAAAACTTTAGTTTGGGGATAATCTTGTTTGTAGCCAATACAGTCAACTCATATCCTTAAAGTTAAGCACGCTTAAGTGCTGCAGTGAACTGAAAACTTTCACTATTTCTAAAAGCATTTAGTTGGAACAGTTTCAAATTGCTGGTGTTTAATTTCTGTACTTAAAATTGGAACTGCTGTATTTTTATCGTGGCAGGAGTGAACAAAAACCAGAAATAGAGACTCTTCTGAAATTAGTTCAGAGGTGAGAACTTCTGAAATTAGTTCAAGGATGAGAGATCTTCCCTGAGGGGGGACCTCATCAATGCTTATAAATATCTAAAAGGCAAGAGGATGGGGTCAGGCTCTTCTCGGTGGTGCATGGGTACAGGACAAGGGGCAACAGACACAAAATGGAACACAGGAAGTTCCATCTCAACATGAGGAAAAACTTTCCTTTGAGGGTGACAGAACACTGGAACAGGCTGCCCAGAGAGGGTGTGGAGTCTCCTTCTCTGGAGATATTCAAAACCCGCCTGGATGTGTTCCTGTCTAGCCTGCTCTAGGTGGACCTGCTTTGGCAGGGGGGTTGGACTAGATGATCTCCAGAGGTCCCTTCCAATGCCTACCGTTTTGTGATTCTGTGATATGCAGAGTAGTGGAACTTCCCAAAGATGTATTCCAACTCTATTTTACTTGAGGGGAGATGGTTTTCACTGTAGATACTCAGAAAAAGAAAACCATATCTCTTCATAGATACCTAATTAGATTTTGTTTTTCCCAAACTGATTTTTCTGGGGGGTCGGGAAGCAAAAGGGTTGTTAAGAAGACTTCATTCTGTAGAAGGACCATAAATATACAAGCAACAGGTGAAAACTCCTTTTGTGTGTAGGCCAGTGTGTACCTATGTGTCATGTTAGCCCCAAAACAGGTAAGCCCTGTTTTGAGGATATGAGCAAGGTAAATGGCATGAACATTTATGTGAATTTTCACATAAATGGAGCATGAGCAAACAGATGAGGGAAGTGGAGAACATTAAACTTAATGAGAAATAGGTTTGCATATCACAAAACAAGTTTATATGATTTGTGTCTAAGGGATGTATAAGTAACTTGGGTTTTTATTCTCTTTTGACCACAAAGGATTTTTTTTTTAATGTGCTATGCAAGAATGAAGACCTTAGACTTCAGATGTTGCCTTCTTTATTTCATTAATGTTAATACAGGAAATCAAAAAAGATCACAAAAACACTATGTCTCATTATCAGGATGTTTCTTTTGATTCTGAACATGCCAGCAAAGAATGCTTGATCCAGCAACATCAAAAGATGAAACCATTTGTGCTTAGTTGGTTTGTCTTAGATATTTTTTTCTTCAAGACAGAAGGTTTAGCTTTTTTTCCGAAACTCCAAAGTATGAGACTGCAAATGTACATCTCTTATTGCATCTGTATTTTATGGGAATATCTTACTCGGAGCACAACAGATGGATTCATTTTAGCCAAGGCTCAGAATCTTCAAATGTTATAGTATTAATATGTGGATACATAGACCTATACTTTTATTACTGAGAGGCATAGGCTGTTGATTTTAGTGCTTCTACACTGAGGAAAAATAGCCAACAGCAGGAGGCTTGCAGCATTAATTTTTTTATGTTGATTTTTTTTTTAATAGCAAAAATGACTACATAAGAAATAGTTGCTGAACCAATTATTGACTATTTTTATATAGCTACAGCATTACAAATTTTATGCAAGTTACCATACAGGTCCCTTAAAATTGTTTTGGTGATTCTGGCGGTGCAGAAGTTGTCAAAAATTCCCTGTTGGGTTTCAGCCAATGCATAGAAGAAAATGTTATAAAACAGAAGAAAATGTTATAAATAACACATTTTAAATTACAGCAATGTCTATGTTTTACTTCAGACCAGAAGCCAGTGGCTGTGTTTCAAGTTTTCAGAGTCTTGATATTACTGTAGATGAAATATACTAGTTTTTTGCATAGATACCATAACAGACATAAGAAGTTCTGTTGTATGGATTTAATTGATGGCTTGCAGTGAATTTGTACCTTAGAAATGAGCTGATACAGTTTGGTAAGTTTAACTGTCCACACTGTATTAAAAGATGCACTGTGGGGTAAGCGTATGGCATATACACAGGCAGTAGAGTCTTACTGCTAAAATCCGTATTTTATCACACTGTAATAATATCAAAATGATTGGAATTTTTGTTTGCATAGTTTTGACCCTTGATAAAGTTTAAAACTCATCTGACAGGATTAATGTAGCTACCTTCAAGCCAGTGACAGCTAAATGGTATAGGGAGACACCTGAGAGCCAGTTAAGCATGATGAAGTGTTGTTTTGCTTATTTTGCCAGTTTGGAAGGTATATATTTCACCTCTTGAAAGCTTTCCCATAATATTCCACATCTGATGACAAATCCAAGGTGACAGTTGGAAGGCTCTTTCTATTGTTTCATGATTTCCAGTATGCTTGGAGTGGATCGAGGTTGTAATGAATTCCAGAAAACCAAGAGAATTTCCATCATGCACAGTATCAAAACGTGGATCTGTACTCAACCAGAAATGCAATAATGGAGTAGTCTATGGGACTGGAGAGCATGGGGGATTCATAATAGGGTATGGATGCTCTTGTTCACCTTTCAAAATTTAGACCAGGTGAGCAGCAGCTAATAGATTTTCCTGTTAGTCAGCTCCTGGGTGGCCTTTATGAGAAAAGAGTTGCAACGAGCAAACACCCAGGCTGAGGGATGGAGGAGTCAGGTGATCTCAGAAACATGCTGTATGCTCTTCTGTAGGTGGACCGGGGGTCACAGGTGGTTTTATAGGAACTGGGACTACTGTACTACACTCCTCTCTGCCAGAAATGGTTGTGTGAGGAAGCAGCCGACCTTCTTGTCTCTTATACAGCAAGTGCAGGGCTGGCTCCAGGTGCAGACAAGGCAAGCCAGAGGGATGGCCAGGACCTGCTATTTCAGCTCTCCAAATGGTCTTTCTCCCAATTTCCCCCTGCATCTCCATTGCCCCTCCCTTTTTTGCTTTTCTCATGAGTGTTTCCTGTACTGATCACTTACTTTACCTCTAAGTAAATACCATTTCAAAATATTGAAGTGAAACGCCTCTCAGGCTCTGAAATAATGTTTATTCTGTCTCATGGTTGTTTAGATTTCCTTCTGAGAAGAAAGTAGGCCAGCATTTTAATACAGCAGTGCCATAGAGTAAAATTAAAAATATTCATTAATCAATTAGTTGATAATGTTAAAAATTTGGGCTACCATTTTTACACATCAGGCATGTGTATTATTTTGCCAATTCTTTTGTGAAGTAGCTGACGATTTTTACCTTAGTAACATGGTTTATAGAATCATAGAATCGTTTGAGTTGGAAGGGACCTTAAAGATCATCTAGTTCCAACCCCCCTGCCATGGGCAGCGGCACCTCCCACTAGAATATATCCCTTAGGATATATCCCTTATATCCCTTAGGATGTGCACTTGCAGTCTTTCTGTTCAAGCAGTGACAAACTAATGGATTTCAGGCCATTTTTAATTCCTCTAATGAAAATTACTAACAAAAACTGTGTGAATTACTCTAAGCAAAGTCTGAAATACTAATGCTTTAACGTATGCTACAGGCTGAAAACTGAGGTAAATTTGCCACACTGTGAATTTGAAGCATGGGACTGACTCCAGGAGGATTGATATAGACAAATGCTACCAACTAAGTATCTTACTAGGGACTTGGGACTTGAAAGCAACACAGTCTTGTTATCATACTGTAGGGATATGATTTAGTTGTTAATTGAACTTTTTTTTTTTCTGGAACTGTCCTACTCTGACTTAACTGTACTTTTCTGAAACCAGCTCTGTTGTAGGGAGTTTGGGAACCTTTGCATGCTTTCATGGGGACACCCTAAGCTAAAAAAAAAAAGCCTCAACATTTTAGTTCATGCTTTTTTTCAGTGATATTGGGTTACTCTGTGATTCTACATGAAACGGTATTAAACTCGCATGATTAGGTGGTTTGGACATTCTACTACACAAGATCTGATGTGTTGGCATTTTGAATTTATCAGGGTTAAACTGTGAATTGAAACTTTTTGAGGGGGGCGAAGGAAGGTGTGTGTATATGCGTGAAGTAATAAAGTCACTTCTGCAAAGAAATGACCAAAGAAAACCTTCACCTGAGTCTGCAGGCTGTCTTGCACACTTGTGATTACTGAAAGTTGAACAGATCTCACCATAAATTTTAAGATAGATATAGTTACCAAATAGATTTTTCTGTTTGTACACTGTACTTTTTCTTTTCTTTTTATTTTTTTTCACCTGAAATGTCTTGTTAAGACACAGTAAACATAAGTTGGGGTCACAAACTTGTTATATTTTGGCAGTGGACAGCACTGTGAGAGCAAATTTGAAAGAAAGTGTTAAGCTTTAAAGGTCTGCAGTTTGACAGGCTGTTATCTTTTATCCTTCCAGCACAAATCTTTATGCTGATTCCTCTTGTATCCCTCCATTCCCTGGGGGAACTCGGGTTCATTCACATGTTACTGGACAAGAGACAAAGAAGATCTGTTCAACACATGTAGAACAGATGCTCAGGGGAGGAGGGGGGAATTTTCCAGTGCAGTTACTGTAATATCCATTGCTGCTGTCTTGCTCCCTGCGTAAGCATTGCTGGCCTCTGCAGAGCTAGTCTTGGGGATTTTCCCATCTTGGAGACAGCCCACCCAGAGAGCTGCCCTTGCAGACATTTGCATATCAAAAATACTCTTGTAGGATGTCACCTGCTTGCACACTGAGAGAGCATGTTTTAAGAAGGAAGAGTAAAATAGACTGAAATGCTGAATGGCTTGAGTCTCCAAGGCACAGCTTAGGGCCTGCAAGAATATGGGGTCAGGACAGAACACGTGCTACTCGTGGTCACCCATAGCAATGGTGATCAACAAGCAGGCAGCCCCTTTTCATGCTTTGTGGTTGAGCAAGTTATGAACAGCAGGAGATGAGGAGGTATTATGAGTCACCTACTCATCTGAGGTGTGTAGGTGTATAATACAGAGGTATATAATGTAGGCAGATAGAGTTAAAAATACAGCTATTTAAGAAATAGAGTAACCTCTTAGGGAAGTACTTGATCCTGGGAAGCATGGAAAGGCACTGTGATTGATGCTACAAGAGAGGAAAGGCAAATGGTCTTTGTAATTTGCCTGGAGGCTTTTGTTCAGATATTTAAAATACTTTTCTGCCAGGGTGGTCAAACACAGGTTGGATTGGTTGTGGTGTGGCTTCAGTCCTCGGGATAACAGTAGTGAACATGCAAGGCATGGAGAAATTACTCTGAGGCACTAAACATCAGCCAGTTATGCTGCATTTTTATTCTGTTGTTTTCAACAGCACATGGGAGCACAGCAAAAAGGGATGCAGGACAGAATTTGCCCTTCTTAATTAATATCCATAATGTTAGATTCCAGCCTAGCTAAAGCAGCAAATACACATTCTGCTACAGCTCACCAGAGGATCAAAAATGAAGTAAAAATGAAAATATAGTCTACTGCTATACATCACTGTTCCCCAGGCTCTGCAGTTACTTATTCTGTTGATCAGATACAATCATACTTAAAAACAGCCATACACTAGGCTGCTACAGAGTTGTATGACTACTGAATGGTTTTATCACAGTGCAATATGGCTTGATTATTGCTTGCATAAATCAAACTTTGGGACCCTCGATTAGAATGGGTAATTAGGGACTTGGAAAGCACTTTTTCAGGTAGGGCAAACATTTAAGGTAGGGAAATATTTACAAAGTTCCCGGGACAGAGAGATGTTTCCCCAAACATAGAAAATAGAGGAAAAAAAAAAAAAACAAAACCAAAAACCCAGAAAGGTCATTGTGACATGTAGCAATCTGGCAAAACTAGGCAGTATGAAACCTTACCACCCAGCCTGGAAAATGGTCCAACCTGCTTTGCCTCTCTCTCTCAGGAAAGCTGTGCACAGCTTTATTTCTGTATGTGTACAAATATGTACAATAGGTTAATGAGTCTGTTTTGTTCTCAAGAAATGATGGAGCAATCTGTTCAGTAGTGTGCTTTGGCTCCCCTAGATCATTTGGATTCATGAGTGTTCTGAGACAATTGAGACGTACACTAAGGCAGGTGAAGCATTGCCTTGAGTTTATTAGTTGCAGCTTATGATTTTGTTTAGGTGTTTAAGACTGGAAAAAATGCATTCAGGTTACTTTCCAGGTAGGCAGTGTCTTCGTACTCAGAGAATATCTCAGCAATGAAAGAATTTCTTGTTTCTCCCTCAGTAGTCTCGCCCTTCTACAGTAGTTTGCTATGCAGTGTTGACTAAGGGGAATAAATGACATATGCTCGAGTTATCGTCATATCTCTCTGAGATATCCCAGAAGACAATGTGGATTCTTGCTCTATTCTTATTTGCTACCTGGTTCTGTCTTGGTATAAGCAGTTACCACTGAAGATGATGACTTCTGCAAACTAGGTACAATCTGGCCATCTCTTTCCAGCAGGCTGGAAGGGTATTTGTTGGGATATGCTTTGAGGTGGAATATCATCCCCTTGTGTTGGATTATTTATTGCAGCTTCCTATCTGATGTACTGGAGCACCAAAGTGCTCTCAGTCCAGAATGAAAATTGAGGATGGGTGTTTTGCAAACAGAGCAAGCTGGCAGTGCTGCCAGATTTCAGGTTAAAACTGTAGCTCTAGTATGCAGTTTTTTACTTTTATGTGGAAATAAATACAACATGACCTGTAACAAGTTAGGCCACAGCCATTTGGTGTCATCAATAGTAGTGGAAAGTTTTCAAGAAATGGGATATATTCTGGTTTTTTGTTCGAGTGACTGAGGGCATTTAAACATGTGATACTGAACGGAACTTCAAAATATTTACCTATTTCATATGAAATGTTTTTTAAAACTGCTAGGCTCAGGACAGCTGAGTTGTAGTTCATTAAGATATTTTGATGCACCTCATAAACTCATAAATGTGAATTCCCTTTACACAAATACAGTGCTCAAACAACAAACCAGAATCTGCTTTGAGTGCTAAGCATCTTTAATAATGTTGATAATTTTAACTTGCTTTAAGTGAAATTGTTTACCTTCTTTATTACTGAACTTGCCAGTAGGTAAATTAGTTTTTTTATGACCTTTTTTAAAAAGTTTACAAAAATGAGATTGTAAATGGAGCTGATAACAAGCAAAAAAAACCCCCAAGAGCCCACACCAGGAAAAAAAAGCTGTAATGTAAATACCGCCTCAAAGTTTAGTAAAATTAAATGGTGGGAAACTCTAATTTTGTAGAACATAAAGGATCTTTATGGCATGGAAATGTGTACATGCCTGAATTTCGGGTTTTCTGGAACATATTTTCATAAAATCAATAACAAGGTCAAGTTGCTTTACTCTTATGGTTCCCTGGGGCTATTGCTATTTTATAGAGATTAGTCCACTGGATGTCCCAAGTTTCTTATTTTTATTATTCACACTTTACACTGTAGTTTAGACTAAACTACCTCTTGCCAGTTTTAGAAGACATTAACTTTATTGTCTTGCTACTTCCTTATGTTATTACTCTACTAGATATCATGGTGAGTTTAATTTTTGAGAACAATAACCTGCAAATATGGAGTTTTCTTTTTATTAGTTTGGCCTCCTGTTTAAGCGCATGTTCGGTTGCTGCCTTTTTTTTTTTTTTTTTTTTTTAAACACGGTAGAATCACGGTGCTTATTAGCTGTACAGTCTGCTTTCAAAATAAAAGTTGCTTTAGATACAGAACCTGCCTTTGAATCCTCGAACTGGCTAGTAAAGCATTTGCCCAGTTTTAATCACATCAGCTGTATTTCAGCCGACTCTCTCAGTGCTTAGAGTTCCTGTGTTTAAGCATCTCGGTTGGGATTCCAGGATCAACTTAATATGGTCCAGAATGGTCTTGCAATTAAGTACCATCTAGTTTTGGTTAGAAGGGATCATTTGGACCTTCTGCTGCTTTTCTTAGGCTATGGTGCTCCTAGTTTGTCTAATGCAATGAAAATGGGCAAGTCACACAGCTGTGGTTCATATAGAAGGATGCTGCATTGCCAATACTTTTACAAGATGGTTTTTGAACTTCTTGTTAGTCTAAGCCTCTCTCCCTTTTCCTGTGCTCCTGGGGTTGGATATTAATATATATTAAAATTTCGGAATTACTTTAAAAGTTATTTTTGAGTGTGATGGGAATACATATGCCTTAGAGGAAACTTGGTATTCTCATGCCTTTGGTATTACTACTTTGTCTGTCTTGCCTAAAAAAAAGGAAGGAAAAAAGGTTCATCTGGCCCTGAAATTCCAGATGCCTGAGATTAAAAGAAAGGACTGGGTTATCCCATAATCTGTACTGGCACTATAGCTGCTAAGTAATTTAATGTGAATGCTGTGGAAATGATGATGTATGCCATCAATTGCTGTGAACACAGCTGTGTTTCATCAATCTCTGTTTCCCATAATGAGACAGAGAACTATCAATGACTTTTACACATTTGATGTCAGCATTTGAGTAGGTCTGAGGTTTAATTATTTTATGGAGTTTTGTTTCAGTCATCTTGGGCCCTCTCATTTCTTATTGTTTTTATTCGGTAGCAAGTGAGGCATCGTTATTTTAATAGCTAACAAAGAGAAATCTTAAATGAAAAAAATCTGCTTTGTTCATGGGAACTGAGATAGAAAGCAACAATATCCCACTTTTAGACTGACTTTGCTGGTCTGTCATTCATCAGATGACAGTTAAATCAGCCCCCTTCCTGACTGAGAAGATATTCCAAGTCTGGGGTGCTCAGCCACTGTACCCTTGCTTGGCTGTGGATTGCCACTTCTTTAAGTTTTGTCCTCTCTCTGCTCCTTCTCTTGTCCTAAGAGATATTTCTT
>JAOXNO010000033.1:25333431-25399030 GCA_028565335.1 Limnodromus scolopaceus
TTGCTTGGCTGTGGATTGCCACTTCTTTAAGTTTTGTCCTCTCTCTGCTCCTTCTCTTGTCCTAAGAGATATTTCTTTATTACTGTCTCTTTTTGCCTGACACCATATTAAATTAATTTCCGGTAATAACTTTCTTTTCCCCAATCAAAATTCTCCTAATCCTCACCTCAAGCTGCGGGGAGAAGTTCCCTCAAGCTTCAGCTCACTGACAGATAATAGTCCCAGTGGCTAGGCTCTCATGGTGCTGCGTTAGATTCATGGAAAAAAGCTGAAATGATGTGGTTCTGGGGTGGCTGTATTGTGTGTTTCAAAGTCACAGAGCCAAAAATGGGTTTTGATTTACTGTTACTTAATTTGCTCATGACATGGGGTAAAAAGCCTTCATCCAAATCATTGTAAGGCAGAGGACGCTATATTAACGCTGTTTCCCTGTTACTGGTTTTATATAAGAGCTGCTGCCAGGTTGTAGTTACATATGCGGTGTGCTCTGAAGTCTTCTAGCAGAACTCTTGTTATCTAGATCAGGCAGTGATTTACCTTTCCTGGATGATTTAAAGCATTTTATATACTTGTATATATTGCCTTATTATAGACTATCTCTGTTTATATTGATCAACTTCTCATACATAAGGAAATAAAACTATCATAGACTTCTCATAACGCCTTTGCAATGCATATCATGAATATAACGTAATTTCAACTCAAGTCAAACATTCCCCTCTTGTGTTTTATTTACATCTACCTATCAGAGGGAATAGTAGGTATGTTCGTTTACACTACATCATAGTTTGGTTTCATATTAGACTGCATAAGCAATGTGGAATTTCCACAGATAAGAGAAAAAGCGCAAACTGTGTACATAAATTTGTTCTCAGTTTAATATTAAAGATCCCTATCTGTAGCTGTCTTATCAGGGAAAAAATTGTAATACTCAGGCTACATTTAGACATATTTAACATCAGTGCAAGTAGAAAAACATTTAGTTCTGCTATCTTGGTGATAATTTTTAATACTAATTCTGCTGTTTACAGCAGAATGGCAGCTTCTGCCTCTGTTTTTTGATCACTTCTACCATAATCTCTCTCCATCTTAGTCCAGAAGTGCCTAGTTTTGTCCACTACTTAAGAGAGGAGTGCTATTCATTTATAATCACATTAGGCCAGATATTAGGCTGTATTTTTTAGTACATCCTAGTGCAAACCTTATGTACAGTACTGGTGGGATGATACAACATGTACAAACATAGTTCATTTTTGAATCTAATCAGGAATTATGTAAGTAAACATCATAATGTGTGTGACTGGAAAGCTCATCATGTTTGGCAGTTGTGATGTTATAGCACATTGGTGAGGTATGAGGTCAGAGGTGGATTTTTTCAGTAATGGCATCACATTTTGTAGAATGAATTATAGACTTCAAAAAAGGTTAAAAAGGCAATAAACATTGTGTCCTAGTATGTTTTTGGTTTAGTACCTTTTTTTTTTTTGTTGAGTATTGCTGGGCTTCATTCCAAATACTAGGTAGAATTTTACCAAGCTCTTTGTAAATATGTGCCTCAAAAATAATTACTTCTGCTTGTCTTTTGCTAGAGCATAGATATAAGTCTCCCCAAGTAAGCCCAGAAAGAGACATAGAAATCTCTGTAATATACTAGGATTTGACTTGCAAGGAGAAGTGAGTTATTAAAAGAAATAGAAGAAAAATGAAAGAAAACCTATGCCTTTAATGAACAGAATAAAGGAGAAAAGAGAATGTTGATTTAATCTATTGATTTGCTGTGAAGTAAAAGAACAGATGTTTTTAGTTAGGTCCCTGGATAAAATTCAGTAGGCGCCACTAATACTTATGGACTGGTGACTTCTGATAAGATTGAAAATTGATGTCTGTTCTATTGTTACCAAATGTATATGGCAGGTCACGCTGCTGTAGGTGACTCATTTCAGAGTACTTTAATACAGAAACTATATCTCATTTTCCTAGCCTGAGACAAAAATAAGAAATGTTTTGCCAACAATTTTCGGCTCCAAAGACATGTCAGCCATGAAGAGTTAAATGCTTATTGTAGGCAGTGGAACACATAGAGCTCCTTTGTTGTAGATCTGCATCCCTTTGGATGCCTAGAAAAAGGTTAGATTGTCTTTATTTGCCTTATTTCTATTTGTCAGTTGGCTCTTGGAATGTCTAATTCAATTATTATCTACAGAGGTGCTCAGGGAGATGTGATTAAATTGTAGAGGTGTTGGAAGCAAGTCATTTCAACATTGGCCCAGTTTGTCTGACTGCCTCTCCTTTGACAGATCCAAACATTAAACAGACCACATTTAATGGAAGTTCAAAGGCTTCCCCAAAAGGTTCAGAAGGCTCTGTGATCAGGAGGGAAAAAAAAAAAAGTTTCTTGCTTGCCTTCTTAGAAAGCATTTGAAGCAACATAATTCTGGAATTCAGATTATCCCTTGGTGCTTTTTGAGAGGCCTGAGCAGAGTTTGCTAAGGTCAGTGTAGGGGCTGCCAGGTATCTCATCGGCTTTCAGGCAAGGAGAGCAGAAAATCCATGCAAAATGCCCCATGAATGCAAACAAAGCACACACGTGATTCTTGTGTTTATACATGTACACACGTCCACTTGCCTATATATACATACTATATGTATGTGGCAAAGGATTTGAATTCTTGCTTTGAATGTGAAATCCACCTCAGATGGTGCACTACTAGGCAGACTTTTTCTGTGAGGTGGCTGGGGTCTTTTCTTCACACTTTTCTTACAAGGAAGACTAGAAGGCATTCCTTCTCAGCATTCCTGATATTTTTGGTGTGGGCTATTATGTATTTAAATACATGCATACACCATATTCACTGTCTTGCCTTCCTGCTGTTCCTGTACCTCCTGGAAGGTGCTATAAACTGCATAGGCAAGTATTTGAAATAACAAAAATACAAGTTTCAAACCAGCATTTTCTTGATGAAGTGACTTTCAAACTATGCTCTTGCATTTGTTTAGATTTGCAGAAGCTTTTTTTTTCTTTTTTTTTTTTGCAGTAGCAGGTCATTTCCTACAGTGTGCAGTGTCCTTAAAAGGACAGAGAATTCATTGTGGCAGAGAGTCATCGTTACAACTGTGGGACTCACCTGCAAGATGTGGGCTATAAAACATGGTACTTGGACTCCAGCCTGTGGCAGATTAGTTCCTACTTATGGGTGAAATTTGTGGAGAAACCAGAAAACCTATAAAAGGCTCTAAGGCTCTTAATGAGAGACTTATGCAGCATAAAATGACGTACTCCTTTAAAGACTTGAAGAAAGCAAGAAAGAATTTGAGAGAGAGCGTGGCATAGTTCTGATGTGATGTCTTAGGTATGAGCTAATCAATATTGTTTATAAATCTCCATTTTCTGATGCATCAGGTCAAAAATTGTATTGACCTCCAGAACATTGCTTACTACTTAAAATGAGTCTCAAATATAACCCAGCTGATGTGTAATAGCCATTACAGACTTGGAATGAAGTCAGAAAAATGGAAACATAATTTAACTTTCCAAGTTTCTTTTACTTTCAAAGTATTTTAAATGTCTGATTATAAGAGATTCTGTAAAGAGTAGTTGACTCTCAGCTGTTAAGCAGATCCAAATCTCTCAAGAGGTTTTCCTGAGAGGGGAGAAAAAAGTCAGCTAGAACTGGGCAATGTTCTCTATCCTTCTTGAGAATGCTATAGGATTTTTAGGTGCTATATGATCAGGTTTACTTAGAGAGACATGTGTAGCATCCTCCAGATTCTAATCATGGTCTTGTGTCAGTATTACACGTAATCCCATGCTCAGATTTAAGCCATTCAGTTGTCCTGTTGAAGTCACTGAAATTAGCAAATGGAGAAGGAATTATTCTCATGCTCAATTTGATACCAAGTATTCATAAATTTTGAAGGCCAAAAGTTATTAAAATCATCTAGTCAGGCTCTTTGCACAATTCAGGCTGTAGATGATTAACCCACATTTTCTATATTGCTTCAGGAGCTGTCTGGGACAGCATGTGTATTTTTGAAGGATATCCAATCTTGAATTAAAGGCTTCAAGTGATGGACAGTCAATCATAGCTCTTTATTGACTGGCTGAATGGTTAACCTTCACTCAGAAAAAATATGCTTCTGATTTCTAATCTGAAATTTTGCAGATTCAGCCACTGGATATTGTATTTTATCTGGTTGGTTTTAATAGCCTTTATCAGTCTCCTTTTCTTTTCAGATAGGCATGTAAGGACATCAATCTACTCCTCTCTAATCTTCCTTTTGAAGAAAGCAAATGAACTGAATTTCAGTGAGACCTTGAATCATTCTTGCACTTGTTTTGTTAGCCCCTTCCTATTTTGTTATGCTCCAAATGTGTTTGCTCACTCTTCAAAATTGGGAGCAGTGTGCCTTCTCTGGAGAGGAAACTTTCTGATGAGCAGCAATGCGTGACACTCAGAAGCATGAGCAGCTTGGTTCAGATAAGGTCATGGAACTCCAGACTCATAAAAAAACCCTCATACCAAACTCCTCATGCTATTTCAAATATGCAGTATCTGTCTAGACGCTGCACAAGAAAAGCTCCCTGATGTTGCAGCAGAGATGCAATAGAAGATACTGAAGCAGACAGCAACATATATGGGAATGACAATGGTTGCACACACAAACCCTGTACCTCTTTTTAACAAGGAGAGTAGACCCTGTTGTGCAAGGTTTAAGTCCTGTTGACACCTGTGTTCACTGAAAGCATTTGAGGCCACATAATGTCTTGCAAGGGCGGGCCCTATGCTGACAGAAGACTGAAATAGAAATAAAGAGTAGTTTTAAGCACGAGCTAGGAATTCATTGAAAAGGCTCATACTAATTTGTAACCACTTGTTTACAGCCTAAGTCTGTTTACAGCCTAAATAGCTTTATACTGATGATATGAAGTCAGTCAAATGGCTTGGCTTTGGTCTAAAACCAATCTAGGACAAATTGAAGCATCATCCGAATTCCAGCATCCAGTTTTCCACATGCAGATGCCCCGTGCTTTCCCCTGGAGCTCAGGTCAGCCATTCATATCAGATTTGCACTAGAAACTGAACTGACTCAAGTTTCCTGCCAAGAATACAAACATTATCATGGGGGGCTTGCAAGGCTGTTGATATAGCTGATGGTCACAATCAGAGGTTTGATCATCTTTCCACTGGGTATCAATTCATGCAGATGCTACAATCTTTAATGAAATAATTGTGTTTATGTTTCCTGCTATACCTCTAGGAAGGTAGAGCTGTGATTCGCCTTGCTGCCACCAGATGCCAGTGTTTACTGTACACAAGTGCTAGTGCACCCAGGCCAGCAGCGTGGCAGTAAAACATCCAGGCTCTCACAGGAGCTTCATGATGTTAAAAAGTTGGTTCCTCTTGTTTCCGATGAGGATTTGGACCGACTGTGGTGTTCAAGCTGAGATCTTCTGATAATACCTGGAATAACACTAGCTTTCCTCTGATGTGTTGAAGGCAGGTAGCATCCCTCTGTCCTTCTGCAGAGGGGAAAAATTTGAGAGCTACACCCTCGTCAAATGAAGTCAGTGAAGGCCACTGGTAACCGTAGGATCCTGGGTGCTTCCCCAGTGCAGGAAAAGGTTTAGGGAGAATCAGAGAAGGTGTCTGGCATGCTGATCCCTTGACTGATATATCGAAGTAAGGTAATACAGACCCAATGAGAGACATGCAGGAGCTGTAAGAGAGCATTGTAGTCCTAGAAGTGCCGAAATTCAGACAAACTCACTGGCTTGAGTTTAGTGGAATGAAGACACGATTTGGGAAATTAAGGGTTAGTGGTAGGTACAGCAGGCAGGTAGCTGGGTCTCTGTAGATAGAAGTGTTTGCTTTCTTTGAGTGAATTAAAATTGTAAATTTGGTGTCCAAATAAGTATTTATATGGGGAAAAAAAAGGTGTAATTGTAGCAAATGTCAATTACCTTTAGCCTGTACACTTGAAAGATGATGTGTTTTATCCACGAGGAGTGTATGTGTCTGAGTTTGCATGGTTCTGCTTCCTCACGCCAGTTTGAGAACATGTACGTTGAATTTCAACATATGATGTGGAGCCAACAGGTGAAGTTTAGACTTTCACATTTGCTTTACTTTTCCCATTCATACTAGTGTTTCAGCAAAATCTTTGCGCTAGGAATCTTTTTAAATAATAAAATGTAATTTATGATGACTTGTACTTCTAATCAAGAAAGAATAAGCACCAGTACTGAACCATAGAAGTGGTTAACTTGCTGTTTGTTTTAGAAAAATATGTTAATACCTGTTTTTCATTGTGACGTAGCAAAAATCTATTTGCATTGAGAAGAAAGACTTTTCACATTTTAATTGTAGTAACTTGTGGGCATGCATTTTTCTCAAAGGTTTTCATCCATCTTTTTAACCCTTGACCCATTGCTGTATTTTTTTGGTAGGCAAGCACTGTCTTTTTGATTGAGATAATTACTGAAAATAATATAGATTAAAAAAATCAGAATATAGTTGCATTGTTGCAACACAAAACAGACAAAGAAGGGATTTTCTTTTCTTTATTCTCCTTGAAGACTAACAATATGAAATATGCAAAGTCCCAGCTCAGGGTAGGTGCCTCTGCAGCACGTTATTCGTTTCAGCAGGAAAAAAAAAAAGACAGTTATGGTTATAAAACATTCATAGAAAGCACACGGGCTATGTGTAGAAGAGCCAGTTTTATTCAATTCCTTTCCCATAAGTAATCCAGCTTGGCATAAAATGCTATATGGTATTTCATGTTGCGGTGCTTCAAAGCTTTTCATGTAGGAGTGGTATAGGATGGAAATCATAGCTTGGCACAGTAGCTGTAGCCGAGTGGGGGCATTATCATGGAGGAATTTTATACAGGCAATTTCCTGACACTCACTACCCTTCAGACTAAATGTCCACAGGGCCAAGCTTTCAAAAACAGCTCAAAATTCTTATTCATTGATTTATAGGTCTGGCTTAAGGGCATATTGAATATTTGTCTTGCAGTCTTTTTCTGAAAGCAAAGTAGACCTAATTTCAAAACCCAAAGACACTTTCCAAATATATCGAATCAATTGTAATTAGCCACAAAATCCTATGCAGAGAACATCCTTAAATATGCTTTGTTTGCTAATGTGAACCAGCACAATGTTTGGTTTAAGCCACTTAATCCATTCAATGAAAAGTAATGAGTAAAAGGGAGAGCTGACTATTCTGATACATTTCTTGTCATTGATTGTGATGGATTAAAACAGGGAATTACTGGCTATCCCTGAGTATCACCCTCTCAGGAGCCATTAATTTGCCCTGGTCTTTGAGCTCTTAGTAAACAAGATAATACGTTCCTTTCTAACATGCACTTTAAATTAGTTACAGCTCACACTTGGAAGAGGAATATTTGCAACTGAACTTTTTTGTTTTCTCATTTCTTTTACTGATTTGTGAGGCTTTGATTGAAGACTTCCATCTTTTACTTTTTTTCTTTAGCAATGGTAATTAACATTTGTACGTGATTAATGCAGTGGTCAAACCAAAGGAGGGTGGTAAGTAGAATAATTAGATTAATGTCTTTTCACAGAGACCAGGTGTTCCGCAAGAAAAAGCACCATACGAACGAGAATTAGAACCAATTTTCATCCTACAGGATGTCTTCTGCAGGCAGTCAGGCCATGGGAAAGGGGCCTTTCATGCAAGGGTGAAGGGTGTTACTAGGGTCAGTCTGTGTTGATACACATTGCTGGTAACCGGCTCTGTCCTCCTGGGCTGAAGCTACTGATCCAAGTTACTGTTTCTATGCTCTCCTATTGCTACTGCACAGAGCTTTGAAGTATCACAACTTGAAATACCCGTGCCAGCCCAGATTACTTACGGGAAAGGGATCAAATAAAAAGAACATAGATACTGCAGTTAGCAGCACTGACATCATCGCTGGTCCCCTTTCAATTCCTCTGTCAGCTTTGATTCTTCTCTTTTGCTTTATTATTTGGAAATAGTATTAAATGCTGATGAGGCAGCATATATTCCAAGTCATCAAAGCCCTGTCAGTCACTCTTAGGCAATCAAACCTTTCTTTTTGATACCTGACATTAACTGCTCACGATACGATGCCTGACCATGGCCTGGAAGTTATTTCCGTACTGCTGCATTCCTGCTCTGTGGAGTTGGGCAAGTCGCAATATCTTTATTCCTGTCTCAATTGGATCATGAACTGGGTTTTTGCAGCTGTAGGACACTGTGTGTGCCTGAACAGAATCTTAATATCGGCATGTTCTTGTTCAAAGTGAAGGGCATCATGGCTTTAAGTTTCCAAATTTAAATCTCGGAGAAGCTGAGGTATAAGAGGTTCAGCGATTTGGAACTCCTTCAGGTTCTCACCTGCAATCCATACTTAATCAAAGTAGCATTTTTTGCACAGTAGAGGGATATCTGGTGATTACAGCAAGTTTAAGAAAAAACATTATGGAAGGCGACAAATATCCTTTGTATCCTTATCCATAATAAGTGTGCAGCTGTCTGTTAGAGCAAGTTGTTTGCTAGATCAATTTCCATTCACACAAGTTTGCAGTAGGGTTAAGTGGGTAGCAACTCTGATAATATTCACTGAAAACATTTCACAGAAATTTATTACACTACCTCCTGTAGATTCCTCTGCCTTCACTTCAAACATGCTTTGAGCTGGACGAGAATATTTTTTAAGACCTGAGATGAAAATTGATGAAAAAAACAATAGGATAAAAAGAAGATACTCTAGCCCTTTTGCAAAATTTTGATCTAATAGCAGATACCAAGGTAAGAAATTATAGGGTTTTAAATGTGAAACTATGTCTTCGGATTATTGCTGCCCCATTTTCTGAACCAGTAGCACTATTTCTTGGAAACAGTAGGAAAAAATGGTTATTATGTTTCTTAAGTCATGCCAGACCTGATTTGCTGATCTGTATGCAGCATTGGAAGAATATAGGAGAGTAAGTTAGTCCAGGTACATTCACATTATATCTTCCATTCAATTTAAGACGTGAACATTTTGCTTAGCTTTTCCCTGCTCACCTAACCATATTTTTAATTGTGAAGCACATTCTTTCTTACGTTTTTAAAACTGGCTTGGGCCGGTGATTTCTTTAATGACTGTTTTACTACCTCCTATGCCAGTCTCTTAGCAGGAAAGCAAGAAAACCTCAATAAATATGCTATATAAACCCCTTTATTAAGAAACAAGACACTTTTATTCAGAAATATCTGTCCCAGGGGAGATTTTAATCAAGACAACAAAAAGCATGAAGAGAAAATTGATTTTGGGAACGAAGTACAAAGTTTATCTGCAACCAGTTTTGAAAGCTTTGGGAATATGTTGCCTCAGAAATCACTCCATTCCTTCAGTGGGGTCACTGTGTTTGTTATGTATTTCTTAAAAGACCAAAAGCCATTTTGGATGTGGAGTGCAGGAGTGCAGAGATCATCACACCCGTCAGCACCAGGTTCTTGTTTTGTGTTGCAGCTATGTAATGTTTAAATAAAAATAAATTAAGTGTTAAGTAGAAAGTCTTCCTGCCTTAGTGCAAACAGCAACATACTCCTGGCATGACAATATAGCAGTTGTTTGCTCTGTGCTGGAGATGATCTCATAGTTGGTTTAATCAAAAAGGGACATACTCCGTTAGAGGGCCATAGCTATGGAAATTGAATCTTTTATCGTTTTGCCAAGAACTTTCTTTGTTGTCCTTTGGGTCACATTGCAAAGCTCATTTTGTTGCGCCAGGGTTTTCCAAGTGAGAAATCACAGAAAATTTTGATTGTGGAGCCTCAGAAGGCTTTTCTCATACAGGCTGGGATACATTAAAGAAAAGAGCGGACTAATGTCATATCATACATGCCTTTCTCTATTGGCTGTCTGTGCTTTTACCCCCCCGCCCTTTCTCCACTATCTTTTAACATTTACTCAAAATTCATAAAATGGAACAAGCAGCAGTGCTGTTTCCTATAGTATACGTTGGAATATATACTAGGGTATATTTTGATATGGAATATCTCTGGAGTATGTTTTGATGAATGAGATGGATATTGTATTTAGGTGCTTTAGATACTATTGTTTTTCTTTAAAGAGTTAACAAGTACTCAGTATTATTTTTTAATATTGGAAAACCACCAAGGAATCCACAAAGTCAAAAGCTTGCTTGTAAAGTTCTCTAGTTCCTTTACCCGTGTGCTTGTAACTCACAAATACTGTGAGTTTTTAGAAGAACTCCTGTTAATGAGCAGGCTTTTCCAATCAGGTATGAATGGAATATTGAAACATGAAAGATAGACTGTAGTTGCATCAGTTTTGCATCAGTGCAACATTTTATAATGTTTTTTTTATACTGCAGTTTTCAAGTCATTTTTTCCTAAGTTTTCTAACAAACAAATTACATTCTGTTAAGAAAAAGCTGTTACTGCCTCTTGTAGATGAAAAGGGAAAGATGCCTGAGGTGTTTGATGTGGGAACCTCTATTATACTGTGTTATCTGGAAATATGAATGCAAAGTCAGTGTGATCCAACAGTTCACTGCTAAAGAAACTAGAGAGAGAGGAAAAGAAGAATCCTTCTGACCACTGTCAGATGCAGTCTAGGGATCTATCATATATTGCAGGAATTAAAAATATCCACAGGTGTTGTAGAAAATCCCCTCATTCGAGTCCAAATCCTATTTGTATTGTGTTCAATAGCAAAACTCCAACAGATTTTGAAGGTACCATATCAGAGCCTTATTTCATAGCTGGTGGGGATGAATCGTCTTCCTTAAACCAGTTTTTACACATTTCTGTGTATGACCTCAAACCTTCCTACATGACTTTGTGGATCAGCAAAATATGGCCTTTATTGTGCAAATGGCAAGGTAAGGCAACACACTGTAAAAGTAATCTATATGAAATGTTTTATTTTACTATGATATGCAGTTCATTTCAGTTTGGCGTTATAAGAGTCACACAGCAATTCAGCAGATTTATGACTTCAGTGAAAACTGTGATGACATACCCTTGCACTACTTAGCTCTCAGTGCAACATCTGGGCCTTGCGTCCAATACTTGATAACCAAGTCATCCACAAAGTGATACAAAACCCATTTTGATTGACTGCAAGAGCACATTCTTCTGTCAATTAGTATAAGTTAAAGGTCCATAGGTGCTTGATCCAGCCAGACGCTTAGGCGTGCTGCTATCTCTGAGTCTGCAGCCTGGACAAGCCCCACACTCACTTGCAGTCCCATAGACATCCATGGGATTCGGCACTGGTGCACATCTCCGAAGCTTATTGGTGCTTCCAGGAGGTGTAAATTACAAACAGCCATTCAAACAGACCATGCTCAATTCCAGTTTCATGAGCCACACCTCATCTTTATTCCCTGTGAATATATTTCTTCCTCTGTATTGTCTGTATCTCATGATAGCAATGGACCATATTTCACTTTGAGAGAGTTGGGAGTATAGTTACGTCTCTTGGGCATACTTTCCCCCCGAATTACATACTAGGAATGTATTAATATCTCTTTGATAGGCCAGAGGAATGTGGAATGTTCATACTGACAAGACATTTGGAGCCAAGTGGGGAGGGCAAGTGAGGAGAGAGGCTGGGCAGATGGAAACCCTCTGCCTGCGGGAGGTAGGAGTGTTGGAATTTGCTGTGCCATGCTTCTCTGTTTTGCTAGTGGCATCCCTGCACCATGTTATATCATCTGTTCCAAACCCTTCGCCAACACCACTCTCTTTCATGTGACCTTGGGGCAATCCTGGGTGAAATGTAACTGGAACTGGATGATACAGTTTCTTCCTGAACTTGCAAAACATAAAAACAAGCAAGCAAGATAGTGAACACACATGTGTTTTATCCCTGTTTTATTCATATAATTTTAGCTATTATTTATGCTTTCACATTTGTGTTTCTCTAATTCTGCTTGAAACCCCATGGGTTGTTGCAAGTTCTTACTAGTCAAAAATATGATATATTTTTCTGGCAGTCTTTTTAGGGTCCTTACATTGTATGATCTAACTGTGGGTAGACTTTATCAGCTGTATGTTCTTTCATGTACCTTCTATTTCTGCTAAAAAAAGAAAAAAAAAGCAGGCACATTAATATGCATTTTGTACTCTTTAGTCACAACTCCATGTGGCTGCTGTTTTTTTTGTTTAAACATGAATTATTTCTCAATGTTGTCAGTATTGTTATGAAAGATAATTGTTGTCTTCATTGTCTTTGTAGGCCTTTTCCACTTGGAGCATTTATTTAATTCCCTGGATAGTGTTATAATTCAAACCATTATTAAAAATACTGGAAATGCCTAGCCGAGGACAGGCTCCTTGGGAATGCCTGTATATGTACACATATGTGTGTGTATATATATACACACACACACACGTATACACATATGTATTTCCAGTTAGTGAACCATTAATAAGAGCTCCTTGAATAAAGTGTTTCATCTAGTCTGTGTCTTCCTTGGTGGCTTACGAAAATGTCAAAGGAGATAGTATTAAAAGACTTGCTCTACTCAAACTGTGTGACATTTATTGCATATCTACTAGGCATGTATCCTGTTACAGGAGAGCAGATTGGTTTGATGTGACTTGTACTTATCTTTTTGTGTAATTTAATTTATTTCTGTAAAATATTAACCTTTCCATTTAGTAGCATCACACTCCTTTCTCCAGTTCACATTAAGCCTTCTGCTTAAAACTTGACATCTCTCAGTATTTGTTTTAGCTCTCAGCGCCTGCTTCTCAGTCCTCTTCAAGTAATAGTCTTCCTATCGTATTTCTGGGTTGTGGGAGATTTTTGTTTGTTTTTTGGTAGGGATTGACTTTGTCTCATATTAATATGTTGAAAGCATTTATTACTTCCAGAGTTATACTAGAATATGAGTTTCAGCTCTTTGTGAGGGCACCTCAATGTGATATGTCTTCATGTTGTCTCTAGACACTAAAAAAAAAGACAAAACTCTCAAAATTTAAAGGTATACACGTGATATTTGCTCTTGATAGAGAGTATCCATGTTATTTTTTAAAGTCTTTATCAGTAATAATAGGTAATAATTCAAAGCCTGAAGTCCTTGCTAACATAGACAGGATCCTCACTGGTGTCCTTGGGAATTTTGCCTTCAAAAATGAACAAGCAATTAATGTCAGGATTTCTGTCTTATGACAGTAGCTGAATGGCCACTTGGGAAGAGTGTTATTCAGGTTGTCAGCCCCAAGTTTCTCTCCCCGCCCAACTCAGAGAGCTGTCTGCAATTATGGCTCCTTAAAGGGCTTGGCCAACTGTGGGATGCTGAACACTCAAAAATCCCATTAATTTGAGAGGGAATTGTCGCTCTTGGCCTTTCTCTGGACTGGGCTGTATATGCTTCTAGCTAGATTGCTCCAGAGACCTGGCAAAGAGTCTGGAGGGCATTTTCCTAGGCTGTTACACAACGTTTTGCTCACAAATATGCAGAATATTCCCAAAGGACTAAATGTTGTTGGTAATATGACACACCCTCCCACCCACCCCCAAAGAATAATGTCTATTAAACCCTTTTAAATTTGTTATGGTATTATAGATCTTGAATAGTGCATATTCACAAAACTGTTGTGAAGCCACTGTCCTATCCCATTTCTCCCTAAGAGGCCTTTGATGCTCTTGGTCCTATTCCGTGGCTCACCAGTGTTATTCAAGTCATTATTTAGGCTTTGCAAAACCTGCCCTCAGGCTCTCAACGTCTTTGAACATGCCTCAGCTTTTCCAGTCTCGGAGTCCTTTCTTCATACTCTGTACCATGGAAGACTGTTGTGAAACACATTTTCTGCATTCTTGCCCCTTCGAGGGCTTCCATATTGAAATGTTCTCTAAACAGCTTTGTTTGAGTATAAAGCTCAAAACTTCTGAAAGCTCTGAATTTATAGACTCAAGGGGAAAACCAAGGAGGACCTTAAAGAGGATCATCCTCTGCAGAGTTTTTGAAACAGCAGGCTTCTTGGATGGTTTAGCAAAAACATAGATTTTCAGTTAAATGGTTGTTTTAAATGAAGTGTATGTCTCTTGTGACAATTGCAGTAATTCATTGAAAAACGGTATGTTTCCAGTGGCTTCTTATTTTAGGATTTAGAGAAATATATTTGAAGATATTTTTGAGGAAAATTGACACTCTGCTCAGCTTCTGCCCTAGTATTGAGATCCTTGTAAGAGTGAGAAAAGGAGAGTGGCATTTTAGAGACAAAAAACCAATTGGGGAGCTGAAACTTTTTTTTTTTTTTTTTAGTGGGAAAGGAGGTGAAGCAATGGATGGTTAGGAAGAAGAGCTTGCAGTGTGACTTATTTCAGCCACAGAAGGCTGAAACTTGAGGGAGCCATCTTCAGCTGGAACTCTTGTTAAAAAGACTAGGGTTTAGCTTAATTGCAAGAAAGACTTGAGTATTGCATTAGCTCTTCAGTGGTAAAAATAAAGTACATTTCCTGTTTATCCTTAGTGTTTATTTTCTCTTCCAAGTTTCCCTCCTTCACAAAACAAAACACAATACAGTGGATGAAAGCAGAATTTACCTTTAAAATCTGGTTTGATGGAAGGATCTTCTGAATGAAAAACGTTCAGGCTCTGGGTCCCTTTCTCTCTACATATTTAGTGGTACAGGATGCATGAGTATAAATGCTGGGCAGCTGGGAGCTGTTTGTTTTTGGAGAACTGGAAGCTCTTTGAAAACTGCAGGAGTAGATATGTTTCTGAAGTTTTATTTCATTGTTTAGCTTTCTGTCATCCAGAAGTGCAGTGTTTACTTAAACGTTATACAAGCTCAGTGTTGTAAATTAACAAGTACTGTTGTAAATTAGGAGTCTTGGCTTTAAACTGTTGGACTTAATGTTATAATTGAAAACAGCTCTACAAATGCTCAGCTGTTGAGTCCTAACTTTATAGAAATACCTTGGTTTCAGAATGTGATATTCCCAGGCAGTTCTGAAAGTGTGTTGAGCTAAACCTGAGGTGTATATTTGCATTTTTGTGATCAAATGAAACCTGTCATGAAAGTCTGAGAAATCCATGCAATCCAGGATTTGATGCTAGCAATGCATGCCCTCTTTTTGGGGTGTAGCTCCTCTATAAGGTCTTGTCATTAAACATGTGCAGTCCCAAGAACTAGATTTTAAAATACATGGTATAATTAAGACTGCTTTTTCTTTCTGAAGAAGAATTTGCCACATTGGCATGCATATTTCAAGTCCTACTTCTCCATTGTGCTGCATGAAAACATGGTCACAATTAGACATGGAAGCTTGGAAGTGTTCTATGATTCTAAGCTCAGAGCAAGATACAGGAAAATGTTGGGAGTAAGGTAGTTCTATGGCTGCCCTAAATGAAAGTTAAGCTATTCCAAAGAGAGGCGTTTTGCAGATGAGATATGATGGAGTAGAAGGAACACAAGCAAGTCAGGGCACTAATATTGTTTCAAAGAGTACAATTGCAAGCAGAATCAAATAGGTAAGAAGAGGCAAAGCAAACATAAGACTTAAAAAAAAAAATCTGGGAAGACCTTAATAGGTAGGAAAGACTTCAATGTACACTATTCATGTGATGATCTCTGTTCTCACTTCCCTTTAAAAAAGAATGTATGCATTTTATCCATATCTGGTAGAGGTATTTAAGAGGATAGTGGAGCATGCACAATGGGAGTGGAAATGATTGAGCAGTAATGGACAGACATTTATCATATGGAGCTCCTTACTGCAGAGTAGGCTAGGTGTTTTCTGTAAAAAAAAAAATAAAAGGAGGTTTCAAGTAAGATGTAAATTAGAGGTTGCTTTAAGTAATATTGCCTCAGTGTTGGTTTTCCATGCTGAAGTCATCAACAAAGAAGTAGAAAAAAAATGAACCAGTCAAAAAGGCAAAAACCCTCTCCTTAAAGGTCACTGAAGTAGGTAAAAAGTGTTCATTGGTGGATCCTGCCAGGAAGAAGGAGCTCCTGTAGACATTAGATTTGGTGAGGGTTAATAGTCAACAGTTAATAACATTTTAATTCATCACTTCAGTGAATGGAATTCAAGTTTTCCCTTGTCAGTTCTCCAGTCTACAGCTGAGAGTAATCGTCTCATCTCGGGCATTAAGCATGAGGCATCACTCTATACCCAAGATATTTCAAAAAGTAAACAAATGTGTTCCTTGTTTCCCTCCCTGTTATGCTACAGTATTAGATTTTGAGGTTACTGAGTTTGGAGAGGGATGGTGGGAAGGGAACATGCCGTGTGTTTCTTTTTTTGGTTAAAGAGATGGCTCATGCATTTTACCTCCAATTCCTGAAGAGCTGAGTTCCCACAGTTGCGTACATCCTGTCGTAAACTGGGGATAAGCTCTGGGTAAAATTGCTGGTATTGGCAGTGTTGCAATTTCACAACTCATGAGATGCGTCTAGCCCTATACATCTCAGAGAGGTTTGCAATGATTTGGAAGTGAACTGCATTCAAAATCCAGAAGAAGGTAACAAAGGGAGAGCAATGGGAGAAAAGAATGGAAGAAACAACATGGGGTTGATAAATTCTTTTTCTCCCCTCTCCCCAGTATTCTCCAGTCAGTGTCCGGTCCTGCATGGGATTTATCACTGTTCTGTAGTACAGAGTTCAGGTGGTATGCTAAATAACACAAGGCTTGGCTGCTGTACCGTGCTGTCTGTCCTGAAATGCAAATATTTCTACTTTTTCAGAATAACAAAGACATGTCCATACTAAGCATTAGTAGATAACAGAAACCAAGTGACATATATCAGCAAGCTTTGATTTCAAGTTTGGCAAACTAGGAGTGCGTTTGTATGTTGCAAATATGCACAACAATTAATTTTTGCTTTCTTTTGTGATATTTGAAATTACAGAGGCAGTTGCTGTGCAGTTCTAATGTTTGTACATTAGAACCCAATCGGTTTACCTACGTGCATGATAGAACACGCCATATGGTGTCACTTCTGGTTTTCTTCCTCCCTGTTAGGAAAGATGGCATGTTCCCCAGCTGCCTCCTGCTTTCCTCTCTACAAGAGGACTCAGCTCCCATCGTATACCTTGGAGCAGGATGTGGCTGAGGCCAAAACCACCAAGGGTGATTATGCAGCTTGGAATTTCCCCATGGCTATTGTGTCCATCTCCAAAGTTATGCAGAAGAAAAGTGTTTCTCTCTGCAACTGCTTTTGTTAAGGGCTGATTTTAAATGGGGAACTCTGCTGCTGTAAACTCAGCTTCATGACATTGAAATGATGCACCGTGATTTGATTGCTGAGCAACTTCTCACTGCTTTGGCTTTTGCCAGGAGTTTTTAGTGTCACAAGTATTCAAGAGACTTAAGACGATGTGTGTGAGCTGCTGTACACTATCCTTCAATTTTCCATGGCAAATAAAGTGCTTGTTAAACCACAAGTGCCTCTGTTAGAATGAAGTTACATGAGCAGTTACGAGGCAGTATTTACGTGACTTCTTAATGTGAATGAATCTGTTGGTGACACAACAGACAGATCTGTTGGTGTTGGATTCCGATACCAAATAAAGTCAAGACCTTTCAAGTGTTAGTCTTCACATAGAAACAGACCTTTTTCCATTAGTTTGTAGAGCCTTCAGTGTTAGATTCTCGCAAGTAAGAAGGCAAAAGCATTTTAAAGAAGATTAGAAGAAACCTGCACCTTTTTTCCAGGCTCTGTTTAAGTAGGCTTCTTACTAAGAGGAATTATATAATTCTTGGCATCATTAGAAGGAAGTCTAGTCAAGTAATTCTATTTTAGCAGCTAAGTATAAAAATAAAAAAGAGGTTAATGGTGCTCAGTATTTAAATAATGTGCTTATTGTTGGTGAAATTGCTCCTTCGCTACAGCAGGCTCCAAAATTGTTCATAATGCTAACCTGGCTGCTAACTAGCACTTAGGTATGGTCAGTTCTGGTGCAGGTCTAACACACCTTAAGAAACGCATGTAAACCTTTTTCCTGCCTTGATTTTTTTTTTTTTTCTGTAATGGATTAAATGTAGTATTAGTCTATACATGAAGCTATGACTCAGATCTGATATAGCAAAGCATGTAATCAGAGTTGCTACCAGGGTGAGGATCCATCACTGACCACCACCTCTTGAAGTTAGAGCTGTGAATTTTTTTATCTTTCAATGTATCATGAGTGATTCCTAAGCAGTGCTAGGCATCAGACCTTCCCAGCAGTCCCAGCTCTGCTTTCAGTGATATTCGTGGGACTTAATTTGTCAATGGGAAACAAGTGTTAATCTTGCTGAGAGCCCATGACTGCAGATGGCCTTCCCTGTGCCATCCATTGCTGGCCCACAGAACTGCCAGTGCTGCTGTCCTGTGGCATGGCAATTGAGATCACTGACCTGCTTTGGGTTAAAATAACTGCTTAGGGCTTCATTTATATAAGATTATTTTTGTAAACCTTTGTGTGTGTTTAAGTTTGTGTGGGATTAATTCTTTCCTCTGATTTTCAACATGGTTCTATGGATAGCTGAACCGGCTCAGCTGAGAGGTAGCATGGGAAGAAGGGACCAAAAGGAAAGAGTTGCCTAAGGTGGCCCTTGATGCTAACAAATGTAAGGCTGAAGCTGGAGCTTCAGTGTATTCGTCTATAGCATGTTGGCTTTGGTGGCAAAGCCCATTTCCTTGTTCCTGCTTTGTCCCACTAACATTCAGCGACTTTCCCTATCTCATGTGCTATCTGGGTTTATGCCCTGGTTAGTAATGACATTGCTTCTGTGCTTGTAGACTTAAAAGTAGAGCACATAAAACTTATAAAATTGGTCTACATTCTTATGAGTTTTTATATGTAAGTTCCCTGTCTTAGGTGAAACTCTTCTAAGTATTAGAATTCAACAGAAAAAAATACTAGAGCTTCCTGGATATCATGTGTCTAGCGGTCATCTTTCTAGCTCTATTTATTTTACATATCAATGATTTTACGTAAAAAAACTAGAAAACAAATGCATGCTTTGTCCGCACTAAGGAGAGCAGCAGAACATACCTGAGCTATAGGAAGCAGTCTAGCCCTTGCTGCGTGGAGCCCCTCAGGAACTGATTTACCCTGCGCTGCCCCAAGATATTTGCACTCTTCTTACTACAACCTACGCTTAGCTTGTACTACAGGACTAAATATTGACCTTATCCATTTCCGCTCTTTGTCAGGCCTTGTTTATGGCTCAGAAGCAGCACGTGGAGGCTGGAGGAGCTTACATTTCTTTATGCTTGTATTAGCCGTTGGCTCTAGATCAAGAAATATGTGAGCAACATTTATTAAATATGATCAATTGCAGACTTGTAAGTTCTCATTGCTTCCACTGACATTTTTCCATTTAAACTCTTAATTCTCCCTCTTGTGACCCCAAAATAGCTATTTATCACAATCTGCTCACATTTGAACATTTCTGATATAACAGACAGAGATTTGTGAATGTTCAGGGCCTAGATGATCTCAAACCAGGTCAGTAGATGCCAGTCTCCCAGATCCTTGAATGTTAACTTTAGGGCCTATTTTTACAAAAGGGACTATTCAGTGAGAGCTGACTCTATTTTCAAGTTTCTATTTTCAATCCCAAGGCCGGGATTTGTGCCTTCATTGGGCAGTGTAGCAAGCAGAAAATGTGGAAACTCCCACTGAATAAGCCAGAGTGAAGGACAAGGGAGGCCTCCGCTCCAGCACGCAGGATGCCAATCCAGCACAGTCAGTTCTCTCTCCCATGCCTATTTTACAATAACCTGAAGCATATTATGCCTGGTGATTTGTTAAATTTGCATTCAAATTTGAGTCAAAACCTGAAACTGTGGCCAGGCTAAAGTCATCTGGAGTTTTGCCTTTGACTTCAAAGGGCCACACCTTTTATGCAGGTCTACAATTGCATGAGTGACTTGAAGGACCACTTTTTCAGCCCCTCTGCGGAGACGGGTCTATTTGATGTACAGCTCTGTGCCATGGCAGCAGAATCTTTTCTGTATGAGATTTCTGTGCTCCTCTTGCTTATTCTTTCTCCTGAAGTCATAAATCTCTGTTTAGGGCACCAAAATCCTCCTCCACAACAGATGGTATTGATTTTAAAGATGCTCCAGGTACAGAAAAAAAAAGTCAGTGGAAGTAATATAATTCCTGTTGGCAGGCATTTTCCCCTGCATATTAAAAAAAGAGAAGTGTATCTTTTCTCTCTGTCATGCTTGCTTGTTAGAAGAAAAAGCATGCAAGAAATCTCACCCTCATCCCCAGAGCAATGACCAGAGACACTTGCCGTCACCACTCCATCCTGCAGTGCAAAAGCCCCTCTGGGGAATCTAGGAGAGGTAGGAGAACTGCGGGAAAACGTAGCAGGAGAGGGATACAGGCCTCCCGTAAGGGGTGATAGGGTAGATCCCTTTTTATGCAATTTTTAAAAGTCACTTGCAGTAACTTTTAGAACAGTGTGATCCCTCTGCAATCTCTGTAGCTGAGATACCTAACTCTGCAAATAGGAAGGATACTTAACAATGTTTCTTCTTCCTTTTTCCACTCTCCAAATTGTTCTGGAGGCCCTGGCTGTTCTCTTAGCTCAAATAATGTTTGACAGTTCAGTAATAAGACAAAAGACAACCTTCTTTTTTTTGGTCTTTTTTAATCCAGATAATTTAATACAATAAAGAAGCAGAGACATCAAAGCAAAGAAACTATATACATTGTACAAAGTATTGGGAATCTGTTCTCTTTTCAGAATTTTGACATGTGCTATGTAGTGTGGTCACAGCTATTAAGAAAATACAGACATCTTTCCATGCAGTCCTCTTGCTATTTAAAACAATCATGTGAAATCTGTTTTGATGCTGCACAGAGACACATACTGCTTTATTACTGGCGTTCAGTGAAGGTGGGTAGAATATGTTGGCCTTGTACTTCATTAGAGCAAAAGCAGGGCAGTTAATTTTGAATGAGTGACATAGATTAGATTTATGACAGAGTGCAAGCTTTGTGTATGTAGACTGCTTTCTTGTTCTGTCTTCAGAGCTCTGCTTAGCTTCTTTTGAAGCATGGTTGATTATCATTTATTGCCTGGGAGGGTGTTTTCAGAGTCTTTCCTTTCCTACACCATAAGAATTAAGTAGGACTGCTGTTGAGACCTAATATGGGCATGCACAGCATCTGCCCTTGTGATTTCTCTTATCTAGAGGGCAGCGTGTGAGCCTGTGTCAGCATCATCTCTGAACAGCACAACATTTCCTGAAAGAGTTGATGGAGGAGATAAAGGTTCTAACATTCCTCTTAATTTTTCAGAAAATATCTCATTTATGGACCAGGTGATGATCCATAAGATGCTCAAAACCTTCTCTACCTTCAAGCAGTTAGAATACATACGGACTTGACTGCAGGAGGCAACATAATTTAGGCATCTCAGGAGGAGAGGATGAGCTCTAAGTTATGTCTTCTACTGAGACTCTAAATGTAATCTTCTTATTGCTCTCCTCCAATGTGTTGATGTCAGAGCTGTGGAAAGACCTTCTTGAAGGCAGGGTGAGCTGCAGGGGCTCAGTAGCTCTGAAACCTACATGTGTAATTCTTTAAGTTGGGTCATGGACAAAATACCACAGTCATACAGAGAAAAGTGTCTAGCCTGTTTTTTTTGAAAGTTAAGTCCAAGTTATCTTAGTTAACAAGAAGATTATGCTTACTGGGCTCAGGTTATTTTGATAATTGTCATCCTTAAAAGTGTTTTACAACAGTGGGGAGATGGTCCTAGCAGATTACTAAACATTAAATTAATGAGAAAGGCTGGGGTACAAGGGTTTAGACAGTGGAGAGATGAATGGTAGTTGCAGTGCTGGTTTATTTAGCAGTTTATAAATAAATTATTTTGCCATATTATGTTGCCTGATGGCAGATTTAGGTGAGATTATTGTCCTGAGTATTCTTTGGAAATAATATTTTCACATAGAGTTAATAAGGAGAAAGCAACAAATTCCAAAGCACTGCTGCTCGCTTAGGTGGGATGATGAGACAGCAAGACTGATTTTAAAAATAAATACATATTTGAAAAATGATATGTGCATATGCCAGGTCAAGGATTTCTTCACAAGATTTCCAAACCCACTGAGTTATCTTAGGATCGTGAACTTTCGAGTTTGGTAGGGATAGCCGGGAGATGGGGAAATTCAGCAGACCACTCTCAATACAGAAGAGATGGTCTACATTCCTCCCAAGTATAAATGTAGTTGTACCTTCCCTGATACATTCTGATCTCTTCTTCTGGGTGAAAGCTTTGGAAATAAACATCCATTACGAAGGTTTCTAATGTGAATAGTAAAACTTCATGGGTATTTTCCTTTGGTTGTGACCCATGATTTGTTACACAAAGAAAGGAAGCCATATTTGGTAAGAATCAGGCTTTGTTGCTAACAAATAGATTTTATTCATATAAATAATGTATTTTATTGCTGTAAACTATTGGCTAAAGAGCCAGGCTAGACATTGGCTAAAGAGATTGGCATCCGCCAATGACAAAACTATGAACCAGGCCAAGGGGATAAAAGCAAAGGAATGGGGTTGTTTTCATCTTGAATCTTTAAATGGATTCCTGAGATTGTTTAGTGCTCTTTTAGCCACTGAAGTTCCCACTGGAGTCTGATTTGTCTTGATCTGGTCCAGTCCAGGCATCGTTACTTAATCTTTTACATATTCCAAGATGTCACTTGGATTGCTATCCAGATTCTTTTATGTTATCAGCCCTAATTTCCTCTAGAATAACTACTTTGCTGCACCCAGATAACCGTCTTCACATGAAGATCTTTTTTTTTTTTTTGCCCAACATGGACAAATTCCAACTACTATTCTGGTTGGGATGATGAGGTTTTCAGACAGCAGTAGTAACTTCTAGGTAAACTCCTACGTAGAGGAGATAAACTTACATTAAAAACCTATTTGTAATCTGTAGCTATTCCCTATGGAAAGGGGATTTTAGGACTGATGTGTCTCTTTAGGTAGGTGAGCCCGTAAAACCAGGCCGAAATATATTTAGGCCACCAGCTAAGTGCACAGCTGAATCTAGCATAGCTGAAGAAGAACTGCATGGAAATGTACGGGTCAAGAGTTATTGGCTGGAAAATATGCCAAAGCCTAACAAATGGAAAATGCATTTGCTATGCTGCTTTTTGGGTTTAAAGCTGATCATGTGGCAGTGAGTGACAGTCACTTGTACTGCTTAACTTGAATACAACAGTTCCTCATTTGTCACAAAAAATTCAATTAACACTTCAAAAAGGCATTTTATACTTTTCAGATGAGACTGACATTCCAAATGCAATATTTAATCTGTAAATCAGTAGCTAATTTTCCTGATGTATTATGTCATTTTCTGAGCATATCTACAGAAACAGGATGAATACTAAACTTCTGTCTATTTTTTATTGTTGTTGTTGCTTTCAGAATAATTATAGTGCATTTTTTGTTAATTACAGAGAATGATAATCATTATCATAAAACAGGAATCACATGTTCTGTGCATCTGTAACTTGTACAAAGTGAATAGGATGCTTCATTATTACCATTGGCAATAGCAACAGCGACTATTATTCTTTTCATATGAACCAGGCTTTGTTAGTATCAGGCCAAATACTATGTATTATGACAGACTAAGTCTCTTTAAGGATGAGGATAATCACGAGCAAAAAGAAACTGTGGCAAGCTTTGAGTAATCTTGTGTTTCAATCCAATCCTGTAAAGCTTTAAGCATATGTTAAATTTTAGTGGTGTGAATGGTGAAGCTGTTGATTGAGACCTGAATTATCTAGCCAGAATGAGAGTGTTGCTTCAAAGCGGGAGATGCCAGCCTGCGGCATAGAAAGCGCACATGGCCTGTGAAGCATCTTTTATGTATGTGATGAGAGCCCACTGAAGAGGAAGGCTAAATATCCACCAGCCAGGCATTAGCACGGTGTAAACCTGCTGCAAGGACCATTTCCTCAGCACCGGCGTGGCTGTTTCCAAATGGCTACTGCCTAAAACTGGACAGATGATCCAGTCCAAAAGGGTATGATACAGAAGATCCTTGCCCGGGGCCTCATGGTAGGAGATGTTCAGAGACATACCTCGTTCTGCTTGACTCAGTGGGGTGTAGGTAGGGAGCGCTTATTTCCAAAGCACAGAAAAGCACATCCAAGCCATAACGGTACTATGTGTATTGGTACAATTATTACAGCTCCTGAATCAGTAACGCTCTGTGCATTTATTTCTCAGGTTAGGATTTTTTTTTCCGCAAGCAATATGAAAACTTTGATGAAAACATTCTTGATACACTCAGCCTTTGATGCTTAGCTGGAGCAACAGGACTTCTGTAGTTTCAAAATCTAGCTTTGCTTTAAATGTTACTTGCTGAACTAGTTATTTGTGTCCCCTAATCCATTTAATTTCATTTCCTGCCCTCAAAATAGGGACGCACAAAGCACTGCATGATCCAGAAGGCTTGAGCTCAACACACGTTGAATACATATCTAAGAGAAAAATAGTACATGGCAGTGTAAAGAAGCATCTCTTAATTGAGGTGTCGATTCTCCACCTAGCAAGATGTAGTTGCTGTGTAGCTCACTAGAGGGCATGTGACCGTACTTTATAATCCTCAAGACATTCTGATTTAAGGGCTGGGGGAAGAAAAGGTATAGATCAGATATAGCTGCATTGCAGATAGAAAATGATAGAATTGCAGCCAACATGTTTCGATTGGTCATTTGAGTACACTGTTTGGAAATGAAGTTTAGATTAGTCTTGTAATGTGCATCTAGTGCCTTTTCTTTACCAGGGCTCTGAGGCAGAGGTATGCTCTGCAGTTTGCGCTGAATTCATTTTGTCCACTTCTTTGTTCTTACAGTTTTTTCTTAATGTTTCTCTGGGGGGGGAGAAGGGGGATGAAGTAGATACCATACTGATCCCTTCTTATGGAAGCTGCCAGAATAAGCAACTCAGATATTCACTGTAAATATTTCAGAATATCTAGCATTTCTATTTGTAACCACGTAATCTTGTACACATGCTAAAGGAAATCAATTTTTAAAAATAATTATTTTAGATTTAAGTTTTCTGTAGGTAATAGAACTTACAGGACCTGGTTATTTTTAATATATAAACTATTCCCCTACCTTGGAACTTTAAAATATAGAGGCATTTGGGTCAGTTGTTTTCATCTGCTGTATAAACAACCCCTAAATCTCCTGAATTTCCTAAGTATTTCCAGTTGCTTTCAATTTTGGGGTTAAAAAAAGGCATGATCCAAATAAGTCTAGCAAAACTGCTTTCCTCCTCATTTTTCTGTCGTGTCTCATATTATGGCTGAGTGCAAAGCCATTTATGGTATTTACAACTGTAACAACTTTGTATTTGCTGAAGCGAGAGGACACAGGTATAGTACTGATTAGTTAAGAATAGATGCTGAATATGGCAGAAGATGTTGCTCTTGGGAGTCCTGGGCCAAATTCTGGACTTCACTTAGGTTTTGCTTTAGTTCAGACTCTTACTGGTACAAACAGAACTTGGTTGAGCAGTAGTCCATGTTTTTTCAAAGCATCCTTCTTCATCATCTCCTAGCTCAAAGAGCTACATCTTATAGAGAGCAAAAAAGAAAAAAAAAAAAATGCCAGAAATTCTCTTGGACTTGGCAGTGAAGAGGCCTGCAGAGGGACTCTGTAACTTCATTGTTTGCTGAGGTTGTTTGTTGCATCTCCCATCCATGTCTAAAGAGGCAAGAAGTGAAATGTTTGTGTGGTCCGTGAGTGGCCGCTGAAATCTGCCAGCTCCACTCTGGCATGCAATTCAGTTGAAACACATCTGCTAGATTTTTCTCCCTGACCATGTCACCAGTCGTGTTCCCTCTCAGTTTTTCGTTCGTGTGCTCTGGGTGCCAGTGTCTGGTCTCAGCATCCAGCCCCACCCGAGATTCCACAGCTCTTCACCTTGCCCCCCACCCCTGACGTGCACACTCTTAGTTCTCTGGGCTTGCTCCTCCGTTCAGCCACTGAGTCACCCTGGATCTGCTTTCGCACCGCTCACACGGCTTTTCTCTCCTGCACTGTTATCATTCCCTTTGTGAACGAATAACTGTACGTTTTAGGGGGGGAAACCCATACTGCATCTGTGCAGAGAATGTTAAAAACAAAGGGGAGATAAAAAGCTGCACTATGGGCATGTAATAGCTAAAAATTAGAGTAACTTATCCTCCTTAATGATTCCTTGAAGTTCTCTGTAGCAACAGTGCCTATAAAAAGCCTCTGAAAGATGATATGCCTGAGGCAGAGAGGGGACTAGATAATACTATGGCTTTAATTATAGTGGAAAAAGATGTAAACCATAAATATATGAAAACTACGTATCAGTGGGTATATGCTCCTCCTATACCCTTCATAGGTCATTTTAAACTGTCTCCCGTTTGGGCTGGAACCCATGGAGATGCCTGCACCGCAGTCCAGTGTGCAGAGATGGCTTTGGAACGGCGAGTGTGAGGGTCAGCCTGGGGCTGGGAGCAGTCCAGGTGGGGCAGCTGGTCAGCCCAGGGCAAACCACAAACCCACTTGAAGAGCAGGGCAGATTAACCTGCTGTCTTCTGCAGCCGGCACCCAGCCAACTTGCTTAAAAATAGCTCTTGTAGCTTGATATGACACCGCTCTGTGTTTGCTCAGCTACATCCACTGCCCGGAGAAGGGATGTGAAGCCGGCCAGTGCTGCCAGGTGACATAGCAACGGCAACGGGAAATAAAAATCTGCTCTGGGAGATGGGGACAGTTGTCGCAAGAAATCATTTGTCATGTTACAGAAGTCCCTGGGTACATTCTCTCTCATCTGCGCTAAGACGGAAAACAGCTGGGGTTAAGCTGATGCACTTCAAAATTGTATTTTAAGTCAAATTAATGAGGGACTGATACCAACCATCCCCCTAAATTACCTTACACTCTGACTCAATAAACAAACTCAACTCTGTCCAGCCATAATTAGAAGGGGGGAAAAAAAAAAAGCAACTGGCTCTACTGAAGAAAAACAAACTCAATGTATCAAACTAGCAAGAAACATTTTTTTTCAATATTGTTTCCCTTATTAAAGGAGCAGCTCATTCTGCATCTGCCATGAAGATTTGGATGCTGGGTTGAGATCACACTGAAAGTCAGGGTGGCCTACATCAGAAAAGTTGCATTTCACAGAACATTTGCTATTGATATGTTGGGAAAGTGTCAGACTTGCGGGAGGACTGGAGAGTATTTGCATGATACATTAATAAGAAACAGTTTAGTATACTAGATTACTAAAGCATGGTTAATTTTGAAGCCAAAGCCCACACATTCTTAACTTTGTTTCCCAGCTGAAGAGCCAATATACTCATGTATTGTACAGGAACCGGAGCGTTATTCTTTGAAAGCAAACCCAGCGTTCAGAAAATCCAAAATTGAGTAACAGCACGGCATACAGGCGTCACACAGGATGTTATTTTAAGCTGTAATGTAGAAATGTCAGTACACTTGATATCTTTATTTGCAGCACGTGTGTTTTGAGAAAGCAGGTTACATACGTTCTTGCTTTACAAGTTCTGTGAAACTGAGATAGTTTCATTTGTCTTGGGAAGCTCGGTATCTGTCAGACTGACAGGAGGGCTTTTCAACAATTCTGAGAGGTTTTAAAAGATGCAGGGACATACACTCTTCTTCAGTTTTGACAGGGAGCTGCTTTTTTTGAGACTGCTCTCCTCATTCCAGGAGCATTTTAAAAAACAAGTTAATTTCTGAACTGCAGAGTTTAACTTGGTTTATCTCAGTTTGCCATATAACATCCCTAGCTACAGGGTAATGTGTGTTCTCTGGAGCTAATTTTACACATAGTATTGACAAAGCAGTCCTATTTCCTAAGATCATATGAAGAATTAGAACCCGAATAGATTAAGTATATTCTCTGTTTAATCAGTGCAATTAAAAAATAATACAACCTCTAAGTCAAAACCAGGTGTGGCACCCATGTTGCAGCAGAATGGAAAAGCTGTTGTAATTGGCTTGTCATCTGTGAATTCAGTGTTTAGGAACTGAGCAGCAATTTTTATAATATTAAAGTCGGAGTGAGAGAGTGTGTGTGTGAGTGAGTTTTTAATTGTCTTGATCTTTTTTGAGGGGGAGGGAATTTTCTGTCTTTGATAATGTATGCATGGTACAGGCAGTGTCTTTCATTGAGGCAGCAGAGCTCCACTTCCCAGCCACTTGGGGTTGGGCACTTGCCTTACAGTTTGTTTCATTGTTGCTTGAGTGAGAAACTGTTGAGTTGTAGATGGTGTTCTCTGAAAAGTGCCCTAGATTCTTGGTCCTTCTTTTTATTTATTTTTTTTCCTTTGGGTTTTTTTTTTTTCTCCTGTTTTCCTGTCTGAAAAATACCTAACTGATAGTAAACATCTGCATTGCTTTGATGGTGTAATTGATAATGCGGGTTGTGTGTGGTAGCAAATAAAAAGAATAGTCTCTTAGCCTTTAACTGGGTCACAAAATAGTACTGTGCAATTTGGGGAGGGGTTATTTCCACAAAAATACTCCCCATTTCTGCCCCAGTGATACCTGGGTGATGATCATCTGTGAAACAGTGTGGACATAGATAACAAAAAAGATGTGTAGTTAGACAATATGTATGTTAAAAAAAAACAAACCACAAACAAAATCCAGATATTGTAACAGTGAACCCATATTAATTTCCCTTTTCGTAGAATGGCTTAGGTTGGAAGGGACCTTAAAGATCATCTAGTTCAACCCTCCTGCCATGGGGGTTGATTACTTAGAGAATCCCTGTGAAGAATCTTCCCTCACTCAGAGTATTAGACAAAATATTAAGATTTTATCACAATGCATGCATCGTAAGTATACTGTTGTATAGACATGGATGTAAAAGATTTTTTCAGTAAATTTATACAGAATTTAAAAACTAATATCAGAAATGATGCTTTGCTTTAATAAGAAGCCATATGTAGAAGTTAGCGCTTCATTTCCCTTTGTTCTTCATTCTCCCCCATTTCAATATTGCAGACTGTTTACTGTTATTTTGTGAAAAATTCCTGACCATGAAAGATTAAGGTTTGGTATGTATCAGTAACAACTTATTTTCATTTGGTATGTAAAATTGGGAAGATTGCGTGGCCCAGACATAAAGTATGGGGTAGAAGTGAGGCATTCTTTGCAAACTGTCCATCAGAGCCAACTCTAGGCTGCCAAACAGAAGTAAAAAATTTGATATTTTAAAATACAAATTAAGTGTCCAAAATTGATCAGACTGGTGAATGAAAAAAGAGTCAATGGTAGTACTGTTTCAGGTTTGAAACCTTTGGTTAAAACCTATTAAAAAAATAACCATTAAGCATTCCTAGATTATTATCTGATTTACTTCTTCCTGTTGACTCTCTTAGTACTTGTTCCCTTTCCCTATTACTTTTTGCTCCCTTCCTCATAATTTGAATTCCACTGTTTTAATAAATTAATCATTCATTCTCTCACTGCTGGTACTTTATACAATTTTGAGGTGGCTGGTAGCACCTTTTGTTGCAGTCAGGTACTTCTATGAGCAATATGAGTGATTTCAGTACTGACTATGTGAGGATACACGTTAATATTTTGGACTACGAACCAATGCTTCAAGCCTCCAGGGAAGCCTAAAAGATCTAGTCTGGGCTGAAAGAATCAGAAACATGAAATGAAAATCATTATAAAACCTAACATTTCCATGTTTCCATTAATTCATTATGTTTTGCTTTGAAAAAATGGGAAATCAAATTCAAAGATCAAAGTCCACATAGCTTTCTACACACAAACTAACATTTCATCTAGATTATACATGTAAATAAAGTTGCAGCTTGTTCCTAAGACATAAAAAGCAAAGGTCAGATGATGGAAATAAAGGGAAAAACATGTAAGTCTGTCTGTTCTGCATTTCTTGGCAGTCAATACATTCAGTATTCTGGTACTTGTTATGCAGAAAAATAGAGCTGCCTATTGTGGATAACAACAAAAAAAGGCAAAGGACCAGTTCTGCTCCTCTTATAACTCCGCCGGTGTCAATGGACTTAAACCAGGAATTCATTTGGTAGGGGCCTTCGAGTCATCACTTGAGGTTCAAGTGCTAACTTCTTCACAGAAAAGTTATGCTGAGTGAGGCTGGCAAAAAGGTCCAATTAACTCTTTTAGCTGGAAAAATTTGGGACAGAGCAGACCCTGGAGGATGGTGCTAGGAAGAGCCAAGCTTTGGGAAGGAAGCTTAGGCTGAGGTTTACGTAGTTATTGTCTTTGAATTACCAAAGGCCACAGTGGGGCTGAGCTACTAAACACCAGAACGGGAGTAAATTTAGATGCTCCCTGGAGTATTTGTGTTTTGAGCAGTGAAGCAAGCTCCCTTCTCTCTATCACACTGGCTGCACACCAAAGAGAAGAGGCTCCTTTTCCTTCCCTTTCTGATCATTTCTGTCATCTTCTCATACTCGGAGAAAAATGGGGAAACAACTACAACCAGGGAACAGAGTGTAAACATACGTGTACAAGAGGAAAAATGCTACACGTTCTTTTTACCTGTAACTATTGAGCTTCACAGTTGCTCTCCATCACCTGTGCCACTAGCCAGGAATGCAGCCTGCATAGTTCCTTAAATGGCTATCCAAATTTTACTCGCCTCCAGGATTTTAGGGGGGAAAAAAAGTCCCATAATGCTGGATTTTGTTGCTAGGCTATTTAGCAGCTGTATAGGCAGTGTCTTCAGGACAATATGGATTGAACCTCTTTTTCTCTGTCTACTTTTAACAACAGATGCAGCAAAGACATGGGGTATCTTTGCTTCCAGCTTGAGGTTCTTTTTCTCTGCTATGCAAGAGTGGGATACTAATTTGTTCTTTTCTCACTTTTGTGAAAACTGCATGTGGAATGTTATTTTTCTTCTTTCCCAAAAAACATCATGTCCCCTGCAAAGCATACCTTTGTAGGTGGTCAGGAAGCAGTCATTAAGTTGACATTTCAATGGAAAAACTGTTTCAATTGAAATGAATCAAAATTTTTAAAAAATCCTGGAAATGCAATCCATTTGCAAAACAAAGTGTTCCATTTTCCGAAATTGCCTTTTATTTGGATGTTGACTTTATTTATATATTGCTAATTATTGCAAGCATATTGGAATGAAAGAACTAAGTTGATCAGAAATGACATTTAAAACATTATTTCATCAAGAAGAGAAGCGAGATGTCCCTTATTTAGGACAATTATTTATAAAGTCTATGGTTTTTTTTAGAACACAACCCAACTGGAGTGGCAGATCATAAGTGATCAATACCAGATTCTTATTTTATCAAATGAAGTTCTATTAGCCTCCTAGTAGGACAGATTTTGACTCTGTTTACTGAACTAACCATTCAGCATAAATTCTTATCATGGATAAAGAATTTTTACCGTGTCATATTATCTCCTGGTTCTATAGAAATATACTTGTACTAAAAAAAACCCTGCGTATGGGTTTACTATCTAGAAGACTTTTATCTTTATCTTTTGGTTGTTTTCTTAAACAGAGATGGGTAGTGAAATGGAGCAATCACACAGAGAAGGAAGAAACCTCCCTAACGCCCTTTTTTGCGAAGCAGAGACTCTACTCTTTCTCTGAGGTAGGTTTGAAAGGCAAATATTTTTACATTTTCTGTTTTATAGAGTCTTCAAATGTGACTGCATTTATCAGAAAACACAAAATAGATGTAATAAACAGCAATCAGCTTTTTCAGTACTTATTATAGCTAAGGTTGCACAATGGTTTCCATTCTAACTCCCTTTTCAGCCTCATAATTTTCTGCTGCTTTCATTCCTGAGAGGGGAATTTTCCTTACGGTTATTTTTCTTTGGAAAGTTTGAGTAACTTGGCTCCAATATTGCCAAGAATATTGCAAAGAAAATGGGTGTATGTAGACTTGCTAATTATAAGTATTTTTATTGTTTAAACAACTCTTCAACATATGCAGCTGGGGGAGGGAGGCTGAAATTTCAGCTATTTCCATATCAAGTCAGACGTCTTTCTGGGCTACCGCGAATTCATGTTTTGGTTTGTGCGTTGTGATCCTCTGGAAAACCCATGTGCTGTGCATCCACGGCGTAGCTCACATACCTCTTCCTTGCGGTGCTTCGTGCTGGGGAGCGCTCTGGTGGGGCCAGCAGCAGTCCTGCATGCCGACACGGGAGGAGGAGGAGAAGAAAACACTGCTCCTCTCATTCTGCTCCTGTGGCTTGCTCCCGTCAGGGGGACCAGAGGGTTTACCTTGTGGCCTCTTGGGCATAAGACCTGCACCTTTGCTGTGTTTTGCTGAAGCCTTTCCTTTGGGAAAGTACTTCTTTCTCCAAATGCTGAAATGTGTACTGCTTTGGGAGCGTGCAGTCAGGCTGAATTTGGTTCAGTGACACAGTGAAGATGCGTTGGAGAAAATAATGAATACTTTAAATCGACTGGTTATTACGTTTGTCTTTTGAAGCAATGTTTGTTGATGGTTATTAATTTTGGTGGGCCGGGAGCGTTTCCCTTTGCTTTCGTTATCCTCCTAAGAAATCAGTGATTCCCACTCCAAAGGGTTAATGGTTGTCGGAGGGGCTGATTCAAATCCTGAACTGTGAGCAACCAAACCAGTCACAGCACACTGTGTTGTTAATTAACTGTGACACCATCCTGGACTGTTTTAATCGGGAAAATGAGTTATTTATGAGGAATAACAGTAACATTCAGTACTCATCTCTTTGGAAAAAAAAAAAAATCAGCAGGAGAAAAATCATAAATATGGATTTCAAAACAATTTTATTGCATCATTTGCTTTCCTGCTCATGAGGAGCATGGCATTAGGAATTAGACCCAAAAATACAGAAATCAAAGGATATGATATTTCTTCTCTTGTTTCCGTGACCGGGGTTGCACGCTGGGAGCCTGCCTCCCTCCGAGCGGTGGTTGTGCCTCCTGCTCCGGCTGCAGCCGGGGCTGCCCATGGCAGCTCAGCCGGGCCAGGCAGCAATCACAGCGGTGGCTGCGCTCGCTGACAGTCTTGGGGAGAGGGTAATTAGAAGGAGAGGTGAGCTGGGGCCTCTTGATGTGGCCAGGCTAGGCGGGCACGATGTCAGCATGGGGATGCTCCGCAGCCGGCGTCAAAGACCTGCCAGGGGTTGTTTGTGGTGGCAGCCCAGCGAGCGCGGCGCTGGCTTGCTGGAGTCACTGGGTATGCCAGCAGTCCTCAGGAGCAATGCCAAGCTGCTGCTGCCAGCACCTCACTACGCCATCCCCACACTGCGCTGGCAGCACGTCCCACAGCACAGAGCCATCGGGGTGAAGGCTGAGGAGGAGGAAGAGCTTTACCCATGTCAGCCCGTCCTGGTGCCTGCAGGTGGGGCTCCCTGGCGCTTTTAGGTCACAGTTGTAGGGTTGTGGCTTTCACAATGTTCTCTGTCAAGAGGGAAAGAAGAGGGAGGAGCAGGCCAGCTTTTGGTGCAGTGGTCACACCGGTGGACGTCAATGCTGGTAGAAACACAACATAAGCTCTAATGAGCAGTTCCTCTGATGTTAATATAGAAATATTACCCGTGGAGTTTTGTGGCGGCCATAGACTGCGTTAGTGTGGATTTTTGGAGCTGACACACTTCTGATATGCTTTTGGATATCATATGGCCCAACTTGTCCTCCGGGTGCTTTGCTGGGGCAACAGTCCCAGGACATGAAGCATTTGGTGGAAGTGCTGGAGTGAGTGGATTCCCTTGCCCTTTGTCCCCATCCTACAACCAGTGCCTGCACCCTCTTGCCCTCATATTGCCATGCAAGGCCCTCTCTGTGGTGGTGGTGGAAATTGGTTGAGGGGATTTGTGTTGTAAGCTAAATACAAAAATGGTGAAAAAGGAAAGAAACAAACACAAAATGCATTCCCTTGGGGAGCTGGAGGACAGAGGGGAGGAAGGAACTCCTTAAATGTGCCTTTTTAAAAGAAAATGTTGTATTGTTGAGCTACAGCCATAGCAAAACTAGGTATTGCTTGATGGTCCTGATTAAATTTTTTAGTCAGAAATTAAATAAAAGACAGAGTAGGCCCCAGGGGCAGTGCTAGGGGAGATTTGGCCATATTCAGGTTGTGAGAGTTGCTGTAAGGGGCAATGGAAATTCAATGCAGCTGGTGAACTTAAAAAATAATAACAAAAAACAATATACCTCTGTGTTATGGAATATCTTTCATACAACAAGCATCCCAAAATGCTTTATATAGAATTAAAAACAGATATAATTTGAAGAATAGGTAATTTTGTTTATTTAAGGGAAAGAAAAACATAGGACATTAGACTGGACTAAAGGTGGTATAAATCAAAATCAGTTCAACTGAAGTCAAGTGGCGTAAAATATAGATGCTGTAAAAGACACAGGATTATAATCTGGCCCATAATATTTTGCATTTACAGTATGTAATTTTGGCCCTTTGGTGGAGGTCAGGTAAAGGATCTCCCCATTTTCATTGTATTTCCTTTTTGTCCTTAAATTGAACGTATTCATTCTTTGTTTTCCTTTATATCTTGCTTTTGTCTTGATTTCTGCTAGACTCTGGCTTTTTCAAAGAAGTTATCTTTTAAAAAGTTTCAGAGACAAAAGGGGAAAAAAGCAAGAGGAAAAAAAAGAAAAAAGGTTATTCTTCCATGCCTTTCTTGTCCCCATAAGATGCCCTCTGCTTCAAGAAAAATGAAAAAAAGGGCTACAATGAATCTAATGGAACTTCCTCCAAAAGAATGTAATGGGGGAGTTCATACAGAAAAGCAGAGACGGTAGAAAAGCAATTAAAATGTTGATATTTTTCAATGAAAATACTAACAAATTGAAATTTTTTTGAGCCACTTTTTATTTTGGCAAGGATAATTAGTGAAACTGGAAAAATTCTACAAAAACCTTTGTTTGTTTAACGCCACTCATTTTTTTTCATTAAGCTTATGAACAAGCATAATTAAAAGAAACACCAAAGCATTTGTAAAACAGAAATATGTATTCGGAACATTTAAACCTCCAACATTTATTCAGGGCGTGAATAACTGGTTTAGAAATAAATGCAAGCTTCACTCTGTTGTGTATCTTCTCTTTATGAGTGCAAATAAGACAAAAGAAAAACCTACTTTTCTTACACAAAGCACGCTAATTGAAACCCCCAAAGATATAAATGCATGTTTCTGTATTGAACGTTATATTTTACAAACATTAAATGAGAACCGAGTACTTGCAGCTCCTTGATGTAGTTCTCAGTGTTGCAGCTGGAGGTCTCACTGGTGTTTACGGAACATTTGCCCTCTTGACTGTTGAGCTTTGTGTGTGTGTGGGTCGTAACCAGCACAGCCTCTCCTTCTGCCTGCTGGAAATCTGCAGGAGGGATTAGCAGTTAGAGCTGAGCATGGGGGTCTTCAAACAATCTGCTTCCCCTGTTAGAGCATAATGCCTCCTCCAGAAGACCTTGGGAAGATTTGTGGTTATGGACGCGATGGTCAGGAGCAGGTTTGGTCTCTGCAACAAGATACTTGATGAGAGTGACCATTCTGTGTGTCACACAGCATTTGCAACTGCCTGTGGTTTTCAGGGTAACGCTCCTTCCATTATTCTCTATGATTAGCTGGAAAAAGTCATTTTGGGCAAAAGGCTGCATTGCTCTGAAATGTTTGACTAATCACACGCACAAAGTATGCGGGCCTTAGCTTCTCCAAACTGGGCACCCAAACTTAGTGGTGAACTTAGTGTAAACTCTCTTTCTGCCTGTCCTTCAGCAGAGTGACAGCCTCTGCTCAGCACGCTTCATGCACTTAACAACCACTGTTTTTTGTAGCTGGTTCCTCAGTTGGATCCCCCATGACACTGAAGTGTTTTAGAAGTCCTTGGTGTCTCTTAAAAATCTAGGTTGTAGTGGCACAGTCATAAATGCAAAAACCAGAGATGCTTCTTGGTATTTTTGCCTCCGTACCATCTTATTTGAGTAGATACTGTGAAGTAAATCTGTGTCTTTAAAAGACATAAGAGTTGCTGCAGTGAGGAGCATAGGAAATACGCGCCTACGTCTGGAAGTCTGTATTTGATCAGTTTCAAGTACACAAGGTGTGTGCTGAATGCTAGTTAGAAGTGAAAAAAAACCCCAAATACCAAATAGCCTGTTTCTCTACAAGTATATCTATATATCATGCTTTCGTTAAGGGGGGGAAGCTCCTCCCCGCCACATGTTTAGTGTTCTGTCCATCTGTCCATCTCCTCCTGATTTCTTTGGTCTTGAGCAGCACGTTGGTCTGGCAGCTGTTGTCCTGCAGTGAAGTGGGTTGTTGCTCCCTCTACAGGGAACCATCTGTCAGGGTAGCAAAGCAAAACCTGTTTCCATTTGCTCAGAGATGCTGCAAAGTGTCTTCCTCTCAGAGCAGTGAGTTATGAGATAGGTCTTGCCCTCTTGGAAAGATCCCCACTTCCATTCCCAGTAAATTAATGTCTGGAAATTTAGTTGAATCCAGCTGAATGATGAACTTCATACTTAGCTGAATCTGGACTGACTTGAAAAAATGAGTTTAGGCACCTATTCTTAATTATCTGAAAAACTTTGAGCATTCCTCCCTAGTTTTCTTGAAATTTCCAGAGGTTATGACTATATGGGGACTTTGTTATTTACATCAGAAGACTTGGAATGTGGCTTGCTTTTTCCATTTATTAATTTAAGTAATAGACTTACTAATATATTCATAGACATATTTTTAAGTAATTTAGACAGTCTACTTACAGTCTGGTCCTTCAGGTCCTGTGTGCCTCTCTTCAATACCACACATGTTCATTTATTTCAAGAAGAGCTGAATGATACTCGCATGAGGTCATCATATTGTGTTTCTTATTGTCATGGATTTTCTTTGTGTGTCTCATCAGTTTATTTTGTTCTCTTTGTAATCCTCCCTTATTCAAAGCAACTCTGGTGGGGAATGCTCCACCAATGACTTAGAAATTTCTGTTCCTTCCTGTGCGAGAGAAACACAGGTGGATATTTTTTGTACATTTGTTGGTTTTTTTTTGAAAAAAGAGTATCTGTCACAGCTGAATACTAACACAATATGCCATCTTACAGCCCTCAGTGAAGCAAAAGACAAGTGGGCGGATCTATTTCTTGAGTGCACACAAGAGATAACATTCAAAAAAGTTATAATTTGAGGGGGGCAGCTGCAGTTGTCACCAAAGTTAGCAAAGGAGTCAGTTAATAAATTAAGAGCCCAGTCAAACATGCCATGAATTCTGAATTGTATAAAGCATTTTGGAGAAGGGGGCTGTTTGACATGTGAATTAACACAGCCTCTCGTATATTTTGATCAATAGCCCAGACCCACCTATAATTTTATCAAATGTCTTAGGGGTGAGGAAAATTACGTTTTGCTTGTCCCGTTTTGCAAAGCCTGCTGATTTGGTACCATCTGTGAAACATAACAGGGCAGGGCTAAGGCTCCACGGTGGACTATATGGAGAATACCAGGAAAAGGGATGTGAATTTTAACTTAAGCATTCTCTGCAGTGTATTTATCCCCAGCAAGAAACCAAAACATAACTAGGGCAGCCCATGGTCATAGGAAGAGGAAATGCAGGATTGCCTTGTTGTTAGAAATCAGGGAGCTGTTACCAGTTTGTGTTTCTCCGTCTCAGGGTGATCCTGCGTGGGTGGGTGGATACCGGCGCTCCTGTGTTTGTGTGTGAGGCTGCCTATGCACGTGTGAATACACACTGCGTATGTACGTCTGAACAGACTGTGTGTTTCTCTGTGGCTGTGTGTTTTGTGTGTGGTATTTATATGGCGCTCTGCCAGCTTTCTATGAAATTATCTGTTAGGGCTTTTCCTGTGGCCCTGGTAGCTGCTTGCTTTTGGGCTTGGGAGGGGTGACACACCAGGAGGGCTGTGTGTCCAAAACAATCAAAAAGGGCTGGTTTTTGTCAGTTTCGTGTGAAATTGCAGATTGCTTTCTGATCTTTTAGAAACATTTCCTTACAAATGTCTTCAGGAATTGTCGGGGATGAAGGACTTCATTTAAAGCTGCATAAAGATGGAAAAAGGAAATGCTGTGTAGAAGTCAAACATCACATTTTTGGTTTTGCGTTTTTTTTTTTTTTGTTTGCTTGGGGGTTTTTTTGGTTTTTGTTTCCTTAACCTAATTTTCTGAAATCAAGTGCTAATAAAACTGCTTCCAACTTCAAAACCAGTAAACACGAGCTTGTCTGAAGCCCAAGTCAGAGCAAATGCTGTGCTGTGTAGAACAGTTTAAAATCCAGTCTTGGGGGGGTTGATATGTCATTTCAGTTGTTACTTTAAAAAAACAAACAACCTTCCATGTGAGATGGGATTAAATCCTCCCAAACAGTCTAAGGTTTGAGCTGTGGAAAAAGACTTAAGTTAATCTACTCTTTACAAGATGCTGTGTTTTAATACAAGACAAGCCCTAGCACTAGGACACACTGCTAGTAGTCACGTGTTGATAGATAGACAATATGTAAAAAAACTTACCCAAGGTGCTGTGGCTCATGGAGCTCTCACCTACAGAGAGCTCCTATGCCCCAGGAGGGCTTCTGCTCCCTGGGAGCAGGAGCATCGGGGGCCAAAAGAGTGCTCTACTCCGCCCTGGTGCTTCTTGCCTTAGCAACCTCCTTTTGCACAGCTGTTAATTGAGAAGAAATGAAATTTCAGGTGTGCATTTCATCTTCACCCCTTCTGCCATGTAAAGACGTAGAGTAACTGGAAAGCATTGACAGATTAGAGGAGGGACCCCTCAGGAGAGGGGAAAACATGAAAATTCTCTACTGTTCCCAGCCAAGCTACTGTTCATGCACGAACACGTAGGACAGCAAGACGGCTGTTCCTCTCACCCTCCTTTGTTCCCTCCACCCCACTTACCTATGTCCAAGGGTAAGACAAAGGCTTGTAGCTGCTCCACTGCAGTACACGAGGGCCCCATGGCGATCTCTGCACTAAATCTTTTGCAGGTAACAGGGAAAAGAAAAGAGCTGGGTTTACCCCAGTTCTCCTAATTTTGTGTTCTGTGCCCCTGTTTACCTTCCTTTTCCTGAAACAGGGTTTTGGTGCTGCAGCAAGGAGGTGCAACTGCCTTGGAGTGTGTGCGTGTACTTAGTAGCACCTGGATGATTCACAGTAGTTGAATGTGTGCTCATGCCAAGGAAATTGAAAAGATGAATACAAAATAAGTCTCTTGGGGTGCTAATGGCACTGAGGAGTGTCACATTTAGGACTAGTGCGGTTCAGTATTAGTGGCTGGACGTGTTCTGTACCAAGGCAGTGGACTTTGCAGGCTGGGGCATAACATTTGGCAGGGTTTGTGTGCCAGCCCCACGCTTTCGCAGCGCTGCAGGACTAACGTGCTTTGCACTTCTACGTGTTTCAGGGAGCTGGAGCACCTTGACACACACTTCACCGTGGCAGTGCATTTTAGGGAGAGCCTGTGCGGGGAGCCTTCAGCGAGACTTAACCTCCACCTTCAGGCTGGGCACCGAGAGGGCAGCGAGGTTCAGCCGAGAGCGTGGCACTCGTGTCCTGGGCTGTGTGTGGCCGTGAGCCCTGGGCAGACCCCGGCTGGAGAGAGGGGGGAACTCGCCAGGCTGGGGAGCGGGTGGCCTCCCGGGAGGTGGGAGCTGTGTTGGGGGATGGAGGGGGCAAGAGTCACTGCGCTGGGCTTGGGGGCGGAGGGAAGGGACACCCGCTGTCGGCAGCTGTAATAAGGATGGGGGTAGCGAGAGGCTGCCGGAGACCCCCGAGTGTGAGGGGGAGCCGCACAGAGAGCCTCTTGGGGGGTCTGTCCCGCTGTGTCCTGGGGCTCCCCCTGCCCCACCGCTGGGTGCCCAGAGCCCCTCGCCCCGCTAGGGAGGGCTGGAGGAGGAGGAGGAGGAAACCGGGCGCTTTCACTCCTGCTGGCTGCAGAGGCTGAGGCAAAAGACAGAAAAAGGAGGAGGGGAATAAAAAGTAAAGAGAGGGGGAGAGAGAGAGTGAAAGAAAACTAAGCCCAGCTTTTGCCGGTGCTGCTTGGATTGGATCTGGTTTGAGTTTCCTCTCTGCTGGCTTGTGCAGCAAGAGAGGAGGAGTGGGGGGAAGTAACTCGCTCACTCTTCCTCTGAAGCTTAAGCAAACGTGCTGGTGACTGCACTGGTGGGGAGCTGCCCTGGGTGCAGTTGCCTTGTAGCTTACTGCTCTCGGTCACTAAAGAATTGCCTGGACTTCTCAAGGACCTGGAGGAAAAAGCCATCGCTTTACAGACCTGAGAGTTGCTCAGAGCCTATAGACTTGACACGTTTTTTTACCTAGGGGATTCTTTTTTTAATTATTTTTCTCCCGTGTCTCTCAGAACAGCAGTTCCTTGAGTGTGTGGCATTGAAATCTATTGCTTTGTTAACAACTTTGGGAGATATTTTTAAAAACTTTTTTCCCCTCTCTTTTTTTTTTTCTTTCCCTTAAAAAAAAAAAAAAGAAAAAGAAAAAAAAGAAGGCAAAAAAGATAATCCTTTTGGGGGGAGGGGAGATGATCGTGCTGATGTGGAATAAGTGCTCCTGCTGTCTCCTCTTACTAGCCGCGGTCCTGATCGTGGAGAGCTCCCAGCTAGACAGCTCCAGCTCCAAGGTGAACTCCATCAAGTCCACCCTGATGGGGGAGGCTCCAACTCAGACAACCAACAGATCTGCAGGCATCCACCAGGGACTGATGCTTGCTAGCAGTAAGAAGGGCAAAATGCTAGAGCAGATGGGAAAACCTCCCAAGCATTATCATCGGCAAGGAGAGGTAGGACATCGCTTCATTGCTCGAGTGTCTGTCTGTTTGTCTGTGTGCTATATGCAAATAATTACTTGTCCTCCCCTCACATTCTTTTCAAAGCTTTACTGTGTTTAATTAATTGGCTTCATTGGGGTCGTCTGGGACAGTATCATCTCGTAATTGGCATTAAGAACTGTTCAAGTGGGAGTTGGAAGGTTTTAAACCTTTCATTTTTCTCTGTAGGATTAATAACTGAAAGAGTAATCTAAAAAAATGTCCTCTTCAGCATTTCTTTGTTTGACTCCTTCACAGGGCTGCTAGAAGCAAAGGAAGAAATTTCTTGTTAAGTCTCAGACACTAAATGAATTGAATTTAAATAGGTGAGGAAAATTTGAGCATGAAGTGAAAACTGTGTTTACAGCAGTGAAACATACTTGGTTTAAAAATTACAGCTAGCAAGTTGAGTTCTAATATTTTTCTCATGAGAATAAAAAAGCATGCTGTCCCGGTGGTATAGTTTAGGGCACATTCATTTGCTCAATATGACAGAAAATAAATTCTAGGTTTCTTGTCCAGATTGCACTCCAGTGGTTGTGGAAATTTTGTTTGGTCATGTCTAGTTGAGATAAGCGCGGAGTAACAGCCCTGAATATGAAGTTTGAGTGTAAGGAAAAGAGAAAAGGTTATAGAAAATTTACGAAAAAAAAGACCCTGACTTGCTTATGCAGTCTTCTTTCCTCTCTGCCCTACTTGGAAACTTGGAAGTCTGATAGAAAATTATCTTCGTTCAGCTATCTTTGTGGTATAAAGCAGCATTTTAAGCCATCGCTCCTCTACTTCCCTATCAAGTCTCAACTTGGATGGTATGAATGTTGGTGTTTAAGGAGGTAGACTTCAGAAAACTTAGATGTTATACTATTGGGTATTATTAGTACCTCCAAATGTAGCTGCTTTTCATAAGCAACAAACAGCGTAGCAACAAGGGAGCTGCCAACATTCAGCACTAAAGACTCAAAATACTCCTGAAGGATTTGTCTCTTGCCTACATTTTCCTTAAAGCAGCAGAGATGCTGCAAATTCAAGCAATCCTCTGAATTTGCTGAAGTGTTTCACATCAGCTTCCTGATAATTGAATGTTATCATTTGGTTTTGTGTGCAGGCATAATAACAGTAGTGGTAGTTTTGGTTTTTGTGTGTGAGAAATTTGTTTTTAAGCTCTGCCAAGCTTTCTTTCCTAGCCACTCAATTGTTTTATAATTTACCCAGTTTGCCTCTCCTTACCTCTGAGCAAAGTTTAGTAACAGATGCTGTGCTGAAGTTTTATATTACTAAAGTACTGTGCTCTTTCCTAGTGCATGTTGTAATAATTACTATGTTAAATCACCTTGAGGAAATACAGGAGCATGATATGCTTTCTTATGTATTCTCCTTGGGTTTTCTCTTGTTTTCTGTGTATTCAGAAAAAGTCAGTATGTAGGATCTATTTTCCCACCAAATGTTATCTCAGTCTTGTGAGTTTCAGTGCGAATACTTGTGGGGCTGCCCTGTACAGCCCCAAACACAATATATAATTTTTGCCTTTTGGGAAAGTCTTGACACCTTTCCCTATGTACAACATCCTTAGCACTTCAATGTGTATTCAGTGCAATGTTGAGAATGATTGATTGTAATTCACCCAGTTCCTGGAAAACAAGTTGAACTGCCCACCAGTTGCGTTTGCAAGACTTGGCCCTTGCTTGCCAACCTGGATTGTTTGCTGGGGACTTCTAGTTACTGGCATGAACTTGCAAAGCACACTTCAAGTCATAGACAACCCTGTAAGTATGGGTTATGGTAGAAGAGGTGGGACGCGCATTAAGATGTCCTGTTTGTAGCACAAGCAAAGACCCTTGGAGAATCAGTGACTTTGGCTCCCAGGGAGCAAAGCCTGACCTCCTGTCAAGGGTTGTCGGTGCTGATTTCACCCTCTCTCCCTGGGACTACTCCGTCCTCGGCTCCTGCACGGTCTCACGCTGATGTAGTCCATGAAAATGACTCAGGTTTGCTACCAATAATTGTAGATGTTACATTTGGCCATCTGCAGGAAACAACACAATTAACACAGAATTGCAGTCAGAAGAAGAAAAGAAAAAAGGAGACAAAAAAAAAAGTTGTTACTTTTGTGATAATGCTTTATCTTTGGTGTTACTTCCAGTTGCAGGGTTGGTAGGCCACTGCGTTTTTTAACAGTGGTGTCACACATCTCAACCAATTAAGACATGAGATTTTCATAATTTTTTTTAAGTATTCTCTCATTAGATTAGTACTTGATTTCTTTAGATTATGAGACTTTGTGCTGAAGTTTTGCATGCCATTTACTGAAAGAACAGGCCTATGCTTTTCTTTCTAAAACAATCTGTTGCATTACTGGAATTTATAATGTGTCAAAAGTAGGAGTATCTTTTCTCTCTTGGTAATATTAAATGGTGAGTTGAGTGTCTTGTTTACAACTAGGAAATGGTTTTTGTAAGGACCAATGATATACAGCTTAAAGGAAAACTAATAGAATTTTGCTGTTGCAGTTGTGACAGCTCTAAGCTGTGTATTCAACTCTCTGCAGTGAATACACGCAGTGGAAATCACAGAACTCTTCCCTAAACTGATGAAAGGACCGTCAGCCAGCAACCTATTTACTTATTCAGCTTGGTAGACTAATGCACTTTCAGAACATTTCTTTAATATGTTAATGTAACATTTTCAATTATGTTAATTCTCAAGACTAGGAGCAACTTGGGAGTCTTTAATCAGCAGTAAATCAACGGATACAATAGTTCATGGCTTATCTGGAGTGCTGATGTATTTCAGCTGGTAGTTAGTGCTTCTGCCCAGAAAGGGAAGATCCAACGCTCGTTTGTCAGGCAAAGTTCCAGTTCAAATTAATGAAAATACTCACATGAGCAAAGCAAGCTGATCTGGCTTGCTGGAGGGACTGGTGGGGCAAATGTGAATTTTAGTAAGATTTACATTTTTATGTCTTTCTGAGGAATATTATTTATTTTCTGTTCTTATTCCCTTTACTGCCTTGGATCAGCAGAGAATGAAAAGCACTGACGTGCTAAATCGCTGAGATTTCATTGTCTTCACTGTTCTTCACTGTTACTCCTGTTTTCCCCTTTCTGGAAACTGTTAATGTTTTCCAATTTCACAGAGAATCAGAAAGTATCTACAGCATTAGCACAAGGGAAAAACATGCTCAGAAAGAGGAATGGACAGTGCACGTTAGACTATGTTACTTTTTTGGGGGTCAGTACTACATACTGTGTGCCGTCAATTTCCTTTCAAAACTTGATTTAGAGAAATGACTTCTAGAAACAGTAGGCTCTCTATGAAATTGTTTTGTACATGTCATCTCTTTAAATAAATAGAATACAGTGAATAGAGTCCTAAATGAAAAAGGCCAAATTAGCTATAATGGTGGATTGATTTTTTTGCATGTTAGATACAGCCTCCAGTGTGTTAGGGCAAGCTCTCCCGTGTGGCTGCTCTCGCTCAACTATAGGGATGAAACCTGAAAGGGACAATCCCATGTATCATAGCTGTGATTGAAAGGCATAGCTGTTCCCTAGATTCTTGGATGATGGTACTGTAGCCTCTTTAATTCACTGTCTTTTTGCCTCCTTGCCTCCGGGTTATAGTCCCCCCTCTCTTCTACTGCTCGTCCCCTACATCGAGTGCTGGGGTTTGCACTCCTTCGCACTTAACTGCCTTTAATGATCTGGTTGGCCGAGACCTACAAACTTTATTTCCAGCCATTTTCCTTCTTCAATCTGTGGGCGCTATTATCTCCTGCCCTTTCCAAGTCCTGGCCACAAGCCATTGTTTTAGCACTTTCCCCACCAAGTTGTGTCTCTCATTCCCTTTTCTGCTGTGTAGCTGGTTGGGTTTGTGCTTCCCACTGGGACTGTCCCTCCCACTTCCCCCACGCACACGAGGGGAGCAGCAGCAATGAAGGGAAGAACTGGGACAGCCAAGAGCAGACCGGCACAACTGTGGGGCTGAATATGAGATAATGGGGTCTGGAGAAGGGAGAGAGGAGTGGAAAAGCCGGGAGAAGTTTATACACTGTGGAGGCACGATAGACAGATATGTATTCCAAATGTACTCAGGTTGATTTTAAAAATGTATTTTTTTTTTTAAACTCTGTCACAGTTTGAGCTAAGAGGCTCGAGACCACAGAAGCGAAACCAAAGAGTCATTAATCCAAATGGCTCAGTTGACGCTTAGCTCATACCTATCTGTACATAGCCATACATGTGTTTATTGAACAGGACACAGTTACCCACAAGGACTTGCTGGAAAATGCTTGGATGATGCTTTGTAGCAAGTAAAACAGCGTGAGATGTAGTAATTGACTGCAGTGCCCTGAGAATGTTACAATAAAATGTACCAAAGACACAAAAAATGTAACCACAATATCTTGAATAGCTAGCAACCAAAACAGTATAAATTATTTCTACATGGGATTAAAAATAAATTAATTGCAATACCTAGAAATTACATCCAGCGACAGCTTTTTTTTCTTTTTCTTTTTTAAATAAAAAAATAAATACAGAATTGCTAAATCTGCAGAGGTCACCAGAGAACGTGTTCTTTGCTCTTGCTGTTTGCTGTTAGGAATCTGGGAGGCATACTGGTTTACGGGCAGCAGTCTTGCTACATAGCTGAATGGCTTGTCTCTTGATCTCTTGCTTGCAAAAATAGGATGCAGAATATTATCCCTTCCTGGGTCATGCTTGGTGTCCCCTTCAATTTCTTCTTATTATTTGACTACTTAATATAGAGCAAAAGCTTCTATATAGTGGCTTTACTGCAACTACTTCCTATTAATGTTGCAACAATGCCTAGAAAATTTCCAGGACACCGATGTGCTATCGGGTGTGCAAATACTTAGGAAGAGTTAGTTTCTGTCTGGAAAATCTGTCAGAGTCTAAGGACAACACAAAAGATGATGAAGCATGATTACATTTTGGTCTCAGAAAAATGAGCCTGATTAACTCATTATGTTTGATTAACTGATGCTTTGCAGATGCAAATATAGCACAAGTTTAATTTCGATTTTAATTATCTCAACACCGGATGTATCTTGCAAGCACTTCATATCTCATGGTTTGTCAGTTGAGCCTTTGGCCCTTTTACAGTTGTACTTACAAATGCCTCACCCTGGAAATGTTGTTCAGGAGGAATTTAGCTCCGCAAAGGAGGAGTCCCCCAAAGCTCCTGCTTCTGTTTGCTTTTCAAGCATTGCTTTCCTCTTCAGGCTTTGTGTACAAGAGAATTTTTTTTAAGTGTATCCAAAAAAGTGTTATATATATGTAAAAATGTTAATTTGGAGAACACCTTCAAATCGGAGACCTTAACCTTCCTAATTGGGCTTGCAAAAGCTCGTGCTGCCCCCACAGGGACACACTGGTCATGGCTGGCGAGAGTCAGGGCGCAATGAGCCGGAGATGGAGCTGGCAGTCTCTGCTTGGCCCATTGCTGGCAGATGGCCTGTCACCACCTCCTGCCACAGTGCTGGGGAGCTTTGTGTCGATGTCGGCACTGAGGTCAGTAGACATTTATGACAAATCTGAGGACTTGAAGTTTGTATGACACTACAGAAACAGGGATGAAAACCAGAAGCCACCTCTCTGCTTTTCCTGCATTGGTAAAGCTCCGAGTGTATTTAGATTTTAATTTTTAATTTTTTTTTTATTTACTTTTTTTGGTAGAGAAGTGAGGATAATTCTTTGGTAATCTCTGTCTCAGTGTCATGTCCTTGGCTGTGTTTCTGGTGCCTTTAGGTTGAAATCAGGTTCTGTAAGCTTCATATCCATGGATGTGAAAGGCCCATGCAAAAGCCAAGAAAAACAGAAGGATTTTTACTTTATTTAAATTAATTTTGCCTGCAAAAATCTTTATTGTCATTAGAAAACATGAACATTCATCTCTTCTTTTTTGATCCAGTACAGGATGTGCAATGACTGTATGTGTCCCCAAACCATCACTTCTTCCGTATAATTTTTCCCTTTTTGATTGAAGGGCAGATTTATTTTAATGGAAAATTTCATGAGCAAAAAGCAGTTTTCAGATTGCAGTGAAACGTGAAAATTGGTGAATTTGTGATACTCATTGCAGAATCCTTTGCTCTTAGAACGATCTACAGAAAGTAGTGTTGGAGAGAGATGGCATGAAAGGATACATATGGTCATACTAAATGACCAAAGCACAGCAATTTTCAAATACAATGAGTTTTGTTCATCTTAGTTACAGTTTTCTTGGGATTGTCCCTGAATCCATCTATGATTTATACATTTGTGTTCACGCAAACAGAACTAGAGTTATGAAAATGAATGGTTATAAACACACAGTGGGAACGTGGAGTTCACTCATTTAGCAGCTATTTTGTTCTTACTAAAGGAAAGACCGGGGCAATGCTACAAAAAATAAAAGAAAGAAGAGTTTAAGAGTTGTTTTTTTTCCCCCCTCAAAGCGCATAAGCACACAGTTCAGCCCCTTGGGACTTTCTTAAAGCTAGTCTTTGATATGAATGAATTTTTATATGCACAGTAATGAATCTTGGAGACATGCATGTTGCACATGTGTAGTGCAAATGGCACTGGTTTAGCGTTTTTAGCAGCAAGGGAAGGTGGACTGTTCTGCACATGCTTGGGAATGAGGTGTTGCTTCACTCTGCGAGCCCTCGGCCTCATTCCCTGCGCATCATGTAAGTGTGAACCAGGCTGTGCATGCTTTTAAAAGCATATTTATCGGTCCACTGAATGAGAGGACAGAGTTCAGTTCTACGTGTTTTGGCAGCTTGTGTTGGGTGAAGCAGTGACTTGCTGTCAGTGTGATCTCTTCCCTGCAAGCCTAAAATGCGTAAAGTGGAGATCTCTTAAAAAGCATCGCAAACAGAATATGTTTACATTGCAGCAGGAAACTTTTATTCTTGGAATCTCATTCTTAACTAGAATGATACCAGGGAAAGTAATGTATCTGATGGGGGGAAAGATCCTTTGCTTTTCTTTTTGCACAGAGCAGAGTGATTTCCAGAATTGTTTCTTTTTCTATATGTTCGTACAGAAAATGGTGCACCTATTCTTGACAGCCTGCAAAGATCCTAAAGCTGGGCATTTTTCTGTAAAACCAGGTTCTCTGCAAGCGGGGGAGAGAACTGCATGTAAAACCACTAACAGAAATGCAAAACGCTAAGCTCAACTAATCTAGTTGGCATTAACTTAGTTCAATTCATTTTTAGAAGTATCAGAAAGATTTAGATTCTGTCCAAAAAAAAAAAATACTGACAGATGTGCTACCATCTTGTATTTAACCTTTTTGCTTTCATGTGACTTTCTCCCCTCCTTTTAGTATTTTTTTTTTATTTATTTTTCAGCAAAACTGTAGTATTTCATGAAGTACAGCCATGGTACTCTGGATGGCCAGAGTCAAGTATTCATGTCAACTCAAAAGAAGCCATGGAAATCTAGGTCTTGTGTTTAACAGGGGCTTGGGTCTCATCTCAAATAACTTAGGTTGTTTTCTGAAGTTGCTACTGAAAATAGACCTTGGCTTGTCCAGGACACAGAGACTGAGCTGCGAGTCTCCTACTTCTCTTTGGTAGGCGAAGTGCTGGGTGGATACTTACTTTCTTTTTCAAATATTACCGCCCCTGTCATTCTTCAGGCGAGAGGGAAGAAGAGATGAGATGCGAAATGGCCATTTCCTCTTTTAGAGGTAGACAGGATAAGGCTATTCCTTACCAAAGAAAGAGTTACAAGTTGTGATTAAATAGTTAACATATAGCTTTCACATAAAGAGAGACCATATGGTGAGTAACATGAAGGGATAATAATAATGGAAGAAACAGAAGGGAAGAAAAAGCTGGCTACTATCCTGTGTTTGCGTCAGGGAAGAGGGTGACTGTTTGGCAGGCTAGAGAAGGTGGCATGGCTGGTGTGTTATCTGATGATAAATTCATGAGCGTTTACAGAGGTAAACACCCTGGAATCACTACTCATCTCTTTGTAGGGGGATTATCTCATTAACTCCCTAGGATGATGGGAGCCACCATATAAATGTAAAGACTGTTTCATGTATAGTCTGAAAGTTTTACCAGATGTGTCATTCTTAAATTTCAGTTTGTCATCCGTTCAGGTATTAATGATACCAACTGACCCACATAACCAACCACATCCCACAATGTGTGAGCTGAATACATCGGTGCTTTCCAGTGAGACTGGAAGTCTTTCTTCCAGACCCTCTCAGTTGCTGTTACTCCCAAAATAGCTAATTTTGCAAGGTATATTATTATTATTACTACTATTACTACTAAATGTATATTATTCAAACCAACTCCTGCGATGGGGGGAGAGAGTGGGTGTGGGTCAGAACTGAAGAATGGAAATCCTGGGAGCTGTGGTAGGACCATGAAGTCAGGAGGTTGCCTTCCTCTCTCCATACCTTCTCCAGGGTGGAGGCAAGTGTTGATGCTGCCTTATGTCAACTTAGGAGCAATGAGGAAAACTGCCTATCAAAAGTTAGGCTTAAAAGTCTACTTTATATTTTGGTGGAGGGCCTAAACTGCTTAGTTGTATTAAATGGTTTTGTAATTGTTTGAATAAATACAGGGTTTTAAAAATGCTCTTCAGGAATGCTTGTAAACTTCTGTGCTTGGTTTTGTCCCTGTTGCTATCTTCCGGACATCCCACTCCTCGCCAAGGAAATGGCTTTTTAACAAGAGGAATCCTCTGGAAATTACTTTCTGAGGGGGTCCTTGCCACAGCAGCTGCAACAAATTGCAACTGAGCTTCGGTCCCAATTGGTTTTTATTGCTAAAAGGATAAGTGACCAAGTGAATACTTGTATTATAGCTCTGCAACAATTTATTAAGTATCAAATTGTAGTGTGTGGTGTTGTCTAACCAGAAGATGAAGGTTTTCTCTGTGGAGGGGAATATTCTCTCAGACTTTGTACCAGTGTTTAAGCTGAAAGAGGCTGGGAAAGACTTGCCAATCCCAAACTGTCCTCTGGTTAGGCTGACTTAGGGTTTTCCTTCCGCTGAGACCTCGGCGCCGGTTGGCTGGCCAGCGATGTCAGTGCAGGCAGAGTATAACCAGCACAAGGCGGCCGAAAAGAGAAGTCACGGCAGCCTAATGCGTGCTGATCCGCTCCCCGCTGTGTAAACAAGTCTCCGGGGGGGGCATTTTCTGAGCAAGTTGTTTTTGAGTAGCAGCGTAGCTTTAGCATAGCTCAGGTTATGCTAACTGTGAAGCATTTTTGGCATGATTTTCCCAATGAGCAACATGGAGTCCAGGGAGGTCAAGGAAGGATGGAGCAAAACCTTGAGATGGTACAAAGCTGCTTCCTTGTGTCTTTGAGCAGGGTTTGCCAGCTGGAAAGGAGTCGCAGGTCTGCTTGCCTTCCCCTCAGCCTCTCTGCCCCAACCTCAGGGCCAGCAGGGAGGATAAGGAAGACTCTGTCCCTTCATTTCTCTAGAGAAATGACTAAAATGGGAAAGAAGATGCACCTTTTATTACATGGGAAATAGGAGGTGCCAAGTTTTGGTATTGCACAAATATATAAAATCTGCTAGATAGTGCAAAATTTACTAAGGATTTCAGCAGTAGGAACTCAGGCTTTCTTAGACTATGTGTTTGTCTATATGCATATGAATATCTTGGTTTAAGTATTATCTAAACCGCAGTGGTAGACAGAGATAAATCATAAATTAAAATGCATTATTTTTGTTATTATTATTGAAAATGCAAGAGCTTTTCTTAGTCTTTGGATTTCACTGGAAATGTGGAAGAAACAACCATCTAGAGCACTGAAGTGGGATGGTTATTAGGTGGTTGGAGGAATGAGTTTGAAAGTCAAAGTTTCATGTTTAGCTTTTCCCCACTTGCTTTCCTGATTTGCCAAACGAGGAAGCATGTATTTAACCCTGTGCTTGACAGGGATTTTTGGATGGCTTTGTTAAAAAGCATTTTTAAAATGTTTAAAGACCTTCGCGCATGGAGATGCCTGCTGTTCATGCACTTCAATGTACTCAGGTTATGGAGGATTTAAACACTGGACAGCAAAACTAGAGACACTCCCCAGTCCCTGGGAAAGCAGATTTCTAATGAACTCTGTGGGTCAGGTTCCCTCCTTCCCCAGGCACTCTGGCCTTACTGTCACTGCTGTAGGTTTTGGATTTGGTTGTGTTTGTTACAGTCGCGAGGATGGTGCCTTTTCTTAAACGCTGTCCTCTTAAGTGATCAATGAAGGATAGATAAGAGAGTCTTTATTACAGGCACACATGTGCACTGCAGGTGTGAAGGGAACTCTTAAACTGTTTATGGGTGCACAAAGCCCCACGAACAAAGAGGGCAGAAAAGAATGTTGTCATTTTAAGGAAAAATATGTTTTAAGGCCCTGTTAAAAATAAAGCCAAAAAGGGATAGCAAATGGGCTGCAGATTTTTTGTGTAACAGGGATTAGCACTGTGAAAATCTTTCGTTTTTCTGAACAGGCCACAGACAGGCCTGGCTCGCTGAGATACCATTCAACACTGGAGAGGGTATCCACTTTTAGACTCTTGTCTCAGTGAGTTACCCACAAAATCCCCCTCTAGTAGGAACAAACAGATGAAAAGTAGGAGAGCACTGTCTTAACTCTGTTTTAAATGAATAGAAGCCAGTACATACATTGTACGAACAGCCATGATAGTGATGTATGAGTTCTAGGTCGGGGATGCAGTTGTCACTCTTGAATTTGGTGGGACTGAAGTCTATTTTACAGCTAAAGGGTCAGAATGGAAGGGTCAAGAATGGGAAAAATGAGAGAAAACTCATTATCTTCTATAACAGCCATGTGATGGTATCTTCACTTGTTCAGGAGCAGCTTTCAGGTCCACCAAGGAATACGTCCGTAATGGTGGTGACAACTCAGTACTCAAAGAAGTGATGTAACTCACTCCCCTCCAGCACTGTTTCCCAGCAGATGTACCAAAAAAATGTGGCCACAGACACAAGTTCATGCTGCCCAGAAATGCCACACTGGGTCCTTATTCTGCAAAATGTGCTGCCTCATTGCCGTCTTACCCAAGAGGTGCCACATACTTCTGCACAGAAAGCCATCTCAAAGGTTGAGCCCTGTTTATAGATAGGATGAATTTGAAGGATATTTATGTACCTGATTCCCTGAAAGTTTTCAGTGGGATTTAGGTTTTGTATGCCTTTAGGGAGCAGAATCTTGGCCTTTTCCACGCAGGAGAGAAATTCAGCTCAGAGGAAATCATCCAGCTGAGACTCCCTTGCTGGAAAGCAAGCTCAGGGAGAAGCAGCTCACTTGTCTTTCATCACCTATGTAAGAGAGTCTGAATTTGGTCATCAGAATAATTTGTTATAATTATTATTACAGAAAAAGTTAAATCAGAATAATTTATGCTGTCCCCTCAACAATGAAATAATGATATGAAAGATTGGTGACGGATCTGTATCTAATGTACCAGACACGGTTCCCCCGGCCCTTCTCTGTGGATTTCAGTCTCCATCCAGAGTAACCCTTTTCTTAAAGCAGGGTAATTTTTTTTCAGTGTAAAACTGGACTAGGATGCAGAGATGTTGCAAGCAGAGCCTAGCGTTTCTCTTTAATGAGCCTCTTCCTGACCCACCCTATGTAAGGCAGTTGACACATCATGTGTTGTGCAGCTGGGATGGCTACCCTGGCACATGTATCTGACACATGAATATATTGACTTCGGCCTTTTGGAAGCACCGGACCCATGCTGTTCTCCAGAGATGTGTCTAAGTCATTTCCCAGATACCGTGGATATAGCGGTGTAAGGAGCAAAAGCTGAAGTGGAATTCACTAATTCAGATTTAGCCGATTCTGTGAAAACTTATTGCACAACAGAGGCTGACACTCGGTTCCTGGATTTGATTTTCTCTCTTTCTCAGGTTTGACCTCCAGTGCTCTTTCTGGCTGTTGGTCAGTATTTCGGTCTAAAGTTGTAGAGTTCATGTGTGTGTGAGTTTTTTTGTTTCAGATTTTTAAGGGGTTGTTGGGTTTTTTTTTGGGGGGTGGTGGTGGTGTTGCTTTTTTGTTGTTATTGTTTTTTGTTTTGGTTTGGTTTTTTAAATGCAAGAATTTTGAGATGCAGCACTTCAAATCTGAGTTTTACACCTTGACTGAAGGGCAGACCAGTTTCTGTGAGATACCCTCTGGAGGGCTTGAGGGGCTGCTCAGGTGGTGCAGGGCTGAATTCCAGCCAGGGTTCCCCATGTTGCTGAAATATCATGAGCAGGCGAGGCCAGCCATGAACACGGTTGGTGTGCTGTTGGCAGTACAACACGTGTCTCTGTTACCGCAGGACAGGGAGCTCTGGTGCTAGTGACTTCACTGGAAGTCTTTGTGCTTGTCTGCTGGGAAAACTTTGACCACTTGTTAGTAAAATTTCACACTGCTTTTACTTTTGATCCCCTTCTGTCCTAAATGACCCTATTGGCAGGAAATTAATTTAACCAGTAGCTACTAGAAAACATTTTGTGAACACTTGCTTCTTCTAAAGTTTATTTTCACAGTATGTTTCACCTGAATATTTTCCAGAACAAAAACCTCAAATGTTCTGCTGTCCTGATAACACGTGCGAGGCTGAGGCTTCCCTCTTCCTCCCAGCCTCTTAATACTCAGCCTTAATCATATTTGTATAGATAATAGTAAGGTTAATGTTTCAAAAGAGCACTCTCTTACCAGGCTAATGACAGATCAAAATCAAATGACACCATTTCTGGCAAGTAATTTATCAGTGCTCTTCAAACACTTGCGGGAACAGAGCTATAGCTCAAGTACAAAAAGCTTTAAAGAAAATTAATTGCCAAGGGATATCTCATTTCATAACTGATTAGAATAACTAAGAACTGATCAGTAGACAGGAAAAATTAAGCAGGAGTAAATGGCCAGCTTTCACAACGCAGGGAGGCTATAAGCAAAGTTTTACACAAATCTTTTAGAGACTGATGCTGTTCAGGTTATTGGTAAATTGTCTGGAAAATGGAGGATTAGTGAGGCACAGAAGTTTTTATTGAAATGTATTCTGAAGGGTAAAAACTTAAATGGACCACAAAGAGTTGCAGCAAACTTCAGTATACTGAGCATCCGAGAAATAAAACCCACAGGTAAAATTCCATTTCTATAGGTATCATGGAATGTGACAGTGGCATAATGTGACAGCAGTTAGGCACATACAGTGTTAACTCCTAAATTAGAGTCACTTTAGCTATCAGTTAATGCTGAAGCAACAGCAGAGAGAAGGAAAAAAAAAAACCTGAAGGAGAATATCGGGAACTGAGAGCAAAACAGAGGGCGCTTTTACACTACTACTAAGTTCATGGTGCTGCTCATCTTGAATAACTGTTAAAAGGATATAGAAGCAGTCAGGATTAGGTGGACGAAGAGGAGAGCAGGGATGATCAGAGCAGCAGAACTGCTTTAACACAGGAGAAATTAAATAGGACACAAAGCCCCAGTTTGGAAAATGGAGAAGAGACATAGAATAATGAAGGGTGAAGAAAAGGTGAGTGGGGAGCAATCACTCAGTATTTGCCCGAGAAGAAGAGCCAAGAGCAGACAGTGTGAAATTATCAGACAGCCAGGAACTAGTTTTTCATATTGTATAGCTCATTGCCACATGATGCGGTGGGAGCCATATGGAACTGCTCAAACGGAGATGAGACAGACGCAGAGATGAGAGATTGCACTGGTAGGTACTAAACAGTGGTAAAACTTCCAGCTTCACATGTGTCTAAGCTGCTGTTTGCTGAAGCAGGGAGAATATGTCTGGGAGAAATGAGAAATCCTTCTGTACTTGCCTATTTTCTTACTCCTTGGGGTATTTGCAACTAGCAGGACACTGGCCTGATCACTTTGCTCTGATGTGTTATGGCAACATCTACCCGCTTATGTAGTTTATCAATAATTTATTATTTTTATCAACATAATAAATCAATATCAATTTATATTTTATCAGTATCATAAGTAATGCAGCTTGTTACCTCAATATATCAGGAAACTTAAGCATATGTGGTAAGCATTTGTATTAGTTAGGATATATAGCATATATAAATATTAATCATCCAAATATTTAAATATTTTGCTGGACTCAATCTTTGCGTCTATGACAGTGGGCACTGATTTTCATGTCCTCTCTAATGCATGTTGAAATCAACGTGAATACTCCCACGAACTTCAGCGTGGGTTTGTTATCCAGTGCGACTTCTAAGCAAAATGGTAAATATTCCAAAGAGATTGGCTGGGGCAAATGGAAAACATGACTGTAACGAAAAGGAAATGGAAAAACGAAGAAATAGACAAAGAGGCTTAGGACAGATTTACAAAGTATGTAGCACGCACAAGTCAGGGGAGACTTTTCAAAGATTTTTGCTACCATTTAGTCAGCTACAGAAGTAAATCCTTTCAAAAAAGGGTCAGGTTTTCAAGTCATTCATCACTCAGAATGAAGGGGTTTGGTAATGGGGTGTCTTTTTTGCTTTCCTTTTTTATTTCATCAAGCTTTTTTTGCTTCTGAGTAAATTCTTCTCTCCCAAATTATCATTATGCATAGGTCTGAGTATCTTCATACTTTATAGAAACTTCGTAAATACATCTGGTATTTTTGTAATGAGTTTCTGCAGTACAGTCTGTATAACTCAGTGAATTGACTTACATTTACCTTCAGAATCCCCTTTCTTTTTTCTGCTCAGACCTCTCAGCCCTTCTGTATGCACAGCTGTCTTTGAAGGCAGAGTTTGCCATAGACAAGGTCAGCAAACTTGGACACAACAGCAAAGTAAGTGTCACTTCCTCACGAGCTCGTAGCAGAAGCAGTCAAGACTCCCTCCTGCCTCTTGGTGAAAATATGCAACTCTGGAAGACAAAAAGTGAGGGTTTTCTCCTTTAAATATACTCTGTATTTCAGTGATGCATTAATAGAACACTTACTAGGTGAAATTATATTTATCGCTTCTGCTGTTAGAACAACCTTACAGCTTTTTGAAAAGTCTAGTATTTCCAAAGTTGGTATAGTTTTGATGGAAACCACTCTCGCAGCAGGGAAGTGCTGGGTTGGTTAGTCCCATCTACAAATAGATACAGACAGCCGAGAATAAAGAGCAGCTCAGGATTACAGTCAAACAGCCCAAGAATCTCCTAATTTGTCTTTCAAATCTACTTGGCCAGAGATTTTAAGGAGCCTCAATAAAAGTCACAGTGTTACAAGTGCTGGGGAGGTGTCTTTCCTCAGATCTCCCTCCGCATCAGGCAAAAGTGGGAATTTGCAGTGTCTAAAAATTGTGTGTTCCCTCTGCTGCTCCCCCTAGCTGCGGTCTCTCATTACCAGTTCTGATTTAATGAACATCGTTAGTATTAAAAATGTTTAACCCCCCTCCTTTAATCTCTTCTTCTAGCTGCAAGCTCCCAACCAGTTAAGAGCCATGGTTAACATGTATGTTTAAAATACTTTGACATTCAAACCTGGATTCCAACCACCCAGGCTCAGTAAAGTGCCTCTCCACTGCACTTGAGAGCAAGATGTGAATTCTTGTGACTGGCTGATTGACGTGATGAGTCTTGTAATATTGTCTGTGTCCAGAATTCCTGCAAACATCAGAGCTTAGCGAGTGCTTTTAGTGCTTAAGAGGAAAGAGAAAAAAAAATGTAATGGAAACTGCAAGATTTCACTGGGACTGCCCCATTTTCCCATAAAATTCTTGGAATAAAAAGCTGCTTTTTTCTTTTTAATCCTTCAATTTAAAAAAATGTGCTGTGTTTGCAATTTTTATAGATTCTAAGTGGAAAAATATCACAGTTTATTGCAGATAGGAAAAGTATTTGCTTGGGGAACCTGCATTTGCTCTTGAATCGGCAGGTTACTGTTGCATTCATATTCCATCCTTCTAGGCTTTCACGCTCACTCATTCATCTCTTTGTGATATTACATTGTTCAGTTTAGTAAACTCTTGAGTGTATAGAAAACTAAGTTCCCAGGACTCTGAATTAGACTGGAACTCAATTCATCTCACAGACTTTTGAAACTGGGGCTGTAATTCCCAGTTCGTTTAGATACTTAATGATCATTTAACCTCCTGTCTGAATTTGTACTTGCTGACTTGTTGCTTTTTAGGCAGCAGAAGTCAGTCAACCTTCAGATCTGAAGCATGTGGTGCCCCTCCAGCAGACAAACATTTTCCACCAACATTTTGAAGAGAATAAAAATCTAAATAAATAACCCCCAAGGTTGAAAAGAGCCTATTCACCAAACATTAGTAAAGTAATTCCACAGGAAAAATAAATGTTCAGCAAAGTGATCTTTCATTTGAAAATTGGATCCAGATTTTACAAACTGAGAAGGGTGAACAACTGTGTCAAATGCAGGGGAATGTAATTTGCCTACACAGTGTGTTGCCACGAGATACTAATGTTGTGCTTATGGAGAAGTGCAATCTGGGCAAAAAGTAAACAGTTTGTTTATCAGCAAACTGTTGAAATCATGATACTATGAACACCATCCCTCACGTAATGAGTACAATTCATGTATATGTACTGTCTCCCAGCTGGTTCAGAATGGTGCAATTCAGGACAGATTCATCTGGCAACACATCATTTTGAAAATGAAGCTTTCTGTTCTTTGAAGAAAGATGGTAAAATCATTATGTCCAGAAGGCAACAACAGTAGAGCACAAAATGAGACTTTTGGGAAAATCAAGCATTCTGTTCCCTGCTTATCTTTTGTTCTAACATGGTTGTTCCGTGGTTAAATTCATCGTTATTGCCTTTATATTCTCCTTTTATGAGGAAAAGAATTCATTTCTACCATGGAGCTAAATTTGATAGTAGTAATCCAAGTACGTTATCCAAGCATGGAGAAAAGGAGTGTAGGGACTTAATGGCCAGTTATCCTACTAGAATGCAGTATTATAACTCTACTGCCTCTTCAAGCAGCCATGCCTACTTGAAATCCAAGGTTAGTTTTCGGAAAAGAAGAATCTCTCTAAGCTCATTCTGGGTGAGTTGCACTGATTTTGTTCCACCTGTACAAGTCCTCTGAATTGAAAGGAAATTTCAGCAATATAATACTTGTTCAGTCTGTGATATTTGTAAGAGCTAAATCCAAAATCTTTAGACTCTATCCTAAGGTGAATTTGTGCTGACTCACTTAGTCAGTCATCAGTCAGGCTGTGGAAAAATATTTTGAGATGGTAACTAAAGCATTTCTACCTTCAAAATCCTTTCAGGACTTTAGTCAAAGTCATAATTCTAGGGATGGAATAGTAAGAAGATTGTCTCTGGCTTTCTCACTGTAATAGTGTACCCTAATTTGAACTTGTATGTTATTTTTACATTATATCTGAATTATATTTCTGCACACGTGTGCAGATATATATACTAAGACTATTTATGGTATGTGGATTAAGCAGGAAAGTTATAATTTATTTTCTGTTTTTTACCAATACTCTAACATTATTAGAACTGTGTTTGCAGTCTCTAGTACCAGAAAAAGGAAAAATGTCATAAAAGAACATTTTCTCAAGAAGTTTTTTGATAGACACAAAACCTCCAGTTCTTGTTAGGGTGAAAATCCTAGAAATCAGGTTTCTTCAAAACTAAATTATTCCGAATTCTAGATTTCATTATACAGTCTTATTCACTGCTCAAAGCGCAGCAAATTTCCTTTTCTAAATATTTTTGAAGACAAGTTTGAAGTTTGGAATCAAAGTAAAACTGTTGTGAAACAGGTTTCTTTAAAAATGGCATAGTGCACTGCCATGTGTATTGTTTTCCAATGTTTAAATTTGGTCAGTTCACCAATAGGATGAGGATGATTTTGTCTGTTGGAGATCAAACCTTTCCTGGGATCAGGCTGTGCACTTTTTCTGGTTCACTCATCACTAGTAATAATAATTCTGTGTTTGTCTTCTGGTGAAGAATTTTGCTGGTGATGGACACACTAGAAGAGATTTCAGTTATTTAGCTGGATCCAGGTTAGCAGGAGCGATAAATGGGGGGAAACATTTATTGTATTAAGAAAATTCGTAAACCAGTGGAATCTGGATGGATCTGAAGGCACAATTTAGCACAATCCCTTACTTCAGCAACCTGATCTCAACTGGAAAGACTAATTAAGACTTAGAATTTTTGTAGTGGAAAACTAAGTTTTCTTAGGTGACTCATGTGACAACAGTTGCATTTTTCATCTTGTAAACAAAGTTCAAAGAGAAAAACTTTGTTGTTGGCACAGTGCCAAGAAGAATACATAGAATTTGCCATCCTCTATCCCCTAATACTTTTGTCTTTTGACATGTCTCCCACTTTTGTGGGCTGGGCTTGTCTTGCCTCTCTAAGGTGGAGTTCTTCTGTAGTATCTGCAAAGCAATGAGCACCTTTTAATTTCCTTCTGTTATAGCCACAGGGCTTCGAGTACAGAGACACACAGGACTCACTGGAGAACAGGGCATTCTCTCTGTATTAAGACTTTGAGGAAAACCAGAAGCAGTAAAAGAATTTCCTGAGGTCTGTTGAATCAGAATATGATTTCCATACAATTGCAGCTCATCACGCTGCCTCCTATTTTAGAGGAAAGCTAACACAGGTGAGACTGAAGATGGCTAAAATATAATATATACTCTGCCTCAAAGCCTGTTGAAGTTAGCCTAGTGTCAACTGATTTCAGCTTGCAGGGACCACACTGACTAAGGTCTCCCAAAAGATATAACCACAGTAATAATAAATATAAGATTGATGTCATATAGCTATGCAAGAAATCTGGAACGTGAAGTAGAATCTCACTACTTTGTGCAACTTGACATATTCCTGTGGAAATCAGTAGGAGATTGCCAATTTCCACCAATAGAAAATCTGGCCCTGCAAATAACTTTATCTTCTTTTAATTCCCATTGTTCCTAAGCTACAGTGCCATGAAACAAACCTGCATTAACTGTTTCCTCCTGAAAGTGTGTGTCTTGGCATATCTGACACAGAACAGTAGTTAGGGATATCAGCCGACCTTCCATCTCTGGTTTTGTAAAATTGTTTGTCAGTTGAAATTGCCATGCAAATACGTCTTGTCTTTGTCCTGTTCTTCAGCTCCAGAGCCAAGTTTTAAAACACGGCTATAATGCTTGTTTGCTTGTACAGGTCTGTTAGCTGGTGGTGTTTCTCTTTCACGTTCGTCATGAGAACGCATCGGGAAACACGGTTGTCAGCTACACAGAATTATCTCTAAGCATCTTCCTCCTTGGTAAGGTAAGGATGGAATCGATAGAACAAAGAAATGTCCATTTGACATGCGGTGCTGTGACTCGCTGGGCAAAACTTTCTGTGCGATGTGACATCAGGAGGTTTTCAGACTACATCAAGGAAATATTTATTGGCACTGCTGGCTTTGTGGCACTGAGAAAAGAATAAATAAGTGTAAAGGAACAGCTTTTTAAAGTTCTTCTAGGAGAATTTAAATCCCATATTTTCCAACAACATGAATGCGGCTGCATTTGAACGCTAAACCAGAAAGGTTTATAGTGCATATGGTACCTATTTGAATTTTTTAAATGTCTAATTTCTGCTGTGGAAATGGAGGCCAGCTTGAGTTATTTATTGTGGGATGCAGAAGGAAATCACGACCCTTTGCAGGGACACGTTAGAATCCCTGCACCATTCAGCCAGTTTTCTCCTGTCACACCTACTTAAATTTTCAAAAAGACGCTTTAATGTATTGAGTGTGCTCTGGATCATGCTAGTTCCTGAGCGCTTATGACAGCTTTCAGAGATCGCTGGTGGCTCCCAGTAGATTGTAATTCTAGAAACAGGAGCCTGATGCTAAGCATCACCACCTGTTCTCCATTATTTCCCTTCAGAAGAAAACAATGCAGGGATAAGATTACATACTAATGGAACCCATTTTCACTAAATAGGTACATTTGGTCACATGTAATTTGGTGGCCCATAAAAGAAAAAAAGAAAATAGTAAGCTGTTTTCAAAAGGGAGAAGCAAATAAAACTTAAATGAAGAGTTTCCTAACTACGTTAACTAAACCCAATTGTTACATGGCAGGTATACCAATATGCAGTATGTAAGTACATACAGATCCCTGGTTGGAATAGCTGTGTTTTCAATTTGATTTGTTGACATATCCTAAAAGACTTTGGACCTCATTCATGTCTTTGTAAATCCACTGCAGAGCTAGATTTGAACCCTTCTGGCATTCACACTGGAATTCCTATTTCTACTTTGCTTAGAACAGTGCCGATATTGTCTGTAACTGAGGTTCCTCTGCTTCCTCTCAGTAAAAAAACCCAACTATATGTAACATTGTAATAACAATACTTGCAAATGATGTAGTTGTTTGTTATATTCTGTTATCATTTGCCATGTGCCAGCATGGTCCCATGTTGGATCTCTGATATACATTCATGTGACATACAAGTAGATAAGCGAAGGAATTTTAAAAATAAAACCATCAATGCATCTCTGTATAGGTTTTAGCATGTGCATGTGGTATAGGTAGGCAGTACATTTTTCAAGCATGAAGGTATACATATGTCTTCTCCTCTTGAAGTCCTGAACATGGTGGAATCGCATAGAATCTGTGATAGCCTGGTTCATGGTAGTCTCTAGTCCTGGTTATAGATGCAGACCAGTCTCTAAACAGTACCCAAATTTTCCATAGCACTTTTTGTTGCGGCTTTTCCTTTTGCCAAAATGTTGTTCCCAAGGCTGTTACAAACAAGCACTTTTTTATATATAAAAAAAGGTTTTTTCCTGCTTGCTCTACTTGGTGATTCTCCTCTGAGACTTCACATCTGACTGTTGGTAGCTTTTCAGTAGTACTGATTCTAGCAAACTCAAGGCCAGGCTGGATGGGGGTTTGAGCAACCTGGTCTGGTGGGAGGTGTCCCTGCCCATGGCAGGGGGGTTGGAACTCAATGATCTTTAAGGTCCCTTCCAACGCAAACCATTCTATGATTCTATAAACTCTTTGCTAAAAAGTGATGTGGTTTTTTGAAATTATGTTTGTTTTCTGAAGTGTGTTAGTTCCTGAATTTTGAAAATGAGATTCAGCAGTTAATTGAAAGGCAGCAAAGGAAGGGTCACTGTACTTTACCCAGCGCTGTGCACTTTTGGGGAGATGAGATGTTATTAGCAGTGGGTTTTTTCTGCATTCATGCTTGGGAGGTGCCACCTGCCAGTGCAAGCCCCGTGTCTGTAGCCTTGTGCCCTGGCACCCTGCCCTGGAGCATCTCCAGAGCTCCCTTGATGGCAGGCACCCTGCTGGGGGACAACAATAGGTTTTACTCCTCCCAAACAATGGTAAAAGTCTTCCCAGTCATTTTAGGCCCCCGCTTCCTTTTTTTTTTTTTTTTTTGACAAAAATTAGGTAGAATCTGGAAAACTAAAAGGTTTGCAGTCCAGACTTCCTGTGTGATCCCTGGAAAGGCATCCAGCAGGGACCTGCAGAGGAGCAACATCATGCACTGATGTTAGAGCTGACAGTAAAGGGTAGAGATCCACCACCCTCCTCAGCTGGGGCTTGACTACAAACCTGCAGGTCTTTTCTATTTCACCACAAGCAGCTTGATATTCAAAGTACAGAACTCCTGTATTCTCTCATTTAGGGCAAGGCCTTCAATCGGTAATCTCATCAGAATTGATGGGGCCATGCATGTACTGGGCACTTTGTAGGTACTTAGGTCATTTTCTAGAGTAGGTTTGGTGGCTGTATGGAGCAGCCTAAATGTCAGTGCTGTCTTAGCCGTAATTACTAATGGAGAAAGGCTTAGGATCAAAAAGTAATCTGGTTTATTCCCTCAGATGTGTTTGTTCTGTAGTATTGAACAGTCTTAACTCTGAAATTGGAACAGGTTTTGCTCAGAGGAAGCAGAAAAAGTAGATTTATGGAGTGTTCTACAACTGCTTTTTCTGAATGCAGTAATGGTTTTTAAAGTATTTTTAGATTTTCAAATGTGTCTAATGACTTAAATATTTATAGACTTGGTTAGTCTACAAAAGCAGATTATTTAAGCTTTGAAAGAGTTTCATTTCAGATTTTTGAGGACATTTTCAGACCATGACAGTACTCTGTGTGTTAGATGAGTGGATGTGGTGTTTCAGAAAAATTTACAGAGTCTTGGCTTTTCTGTGAACGAGCCAGAGTGTTTGTATGCCTCTTTTAAAGCCTTTGTCCAAGTTGCTCTAAACTATCTTAAAGTGTATGCTTCCAGCGAACACGTAATTTCCATTGCATAATATTTTTACGCTGTCAAGTACTGATGACCTGCTCTTCAAATCTTTACTCATGTGCTAAGTCTTTAATGAGTAAATCCATTGTGAAGCCCAGCGAAACCAGGGGATTATATGTCAGAGGGAGGACTGTTCACATTAGGAAGACCTTATAAGATCATGCCTTTTTAGCCTTTTGATTTCCTAAATACATTAAAACCTTTGTTCTGATTTTGGCTGGGAAAGCCCCTTTGTTGACCAGCCACAAAATTTCCATTCATTTGCATCAGGTTTTTTTTATTTATTTTTTTTTTCCCCTCACAGAGCAGATAACAGCAGTGCTGGGTTGAACATCTAAAGGACAGCACTCTGGCAGAGAGGGAGCCTGCACCCGAGCAGTGAGCGCTGTACAAATAGCTTTGCTGTTATTCTTGTAGCTTGCTAATGAAAACAATGATCTGGGAGAGTCATGAACAGAGTTCTGCCTAATGGAGTCTCATTAAAACAACAGTTTGCTGCTTTTCTTTTGAACTTTTCAAAAGTCTTTCTTGACTTACGCTCGATAGGAATGATAAGGGTACTACCGCACGTTCCTCGGCAGATCTGTAACGTGCAGAAGTTTTTCCACTCAGATGTGTGCGTATGTATTTACATGAAAGACGGGCCTAAGACACTCTCATTTCCAAACCAGATGTACTTTGACTTGAAGACTTTAAGATAATTAACTTGAATTTTTTGGTGTATGGTAAACAACTGTGGCTTAGCCATGAGTAAAAAGAAGCTGACGCTGAAAAGAAATGAGGAAAGAAGGTCAGCAAAGGTTTGTATAAATAGCTGGAAGAGGTGCTGGGGAGGATCCAGGCATTTTTATTTTGCTCCTAGCAGGCAGTCCCTACTGACCATCACTCCACAAACAGCTGGGTTTTCTTGGTGTGACAGATTGTAGCACTGCTGCTAACGCTGACATTTGTCAGTGCCTTCAATTTCCCTTCACTGGGTTTTAAAACAAGGATTTAAAAATAGAGGAAAGAAATAGCAAGGTCAATGATTGTGAAGGGGTGTGTGTAGACAGACTTTGTCCTCTGTTTAAAGAAAAATGGGCTAACTGCGTTAGCATGTGCTTCTTTATTTTTCCAGATCTCATGATCCAGAATGGAAAATCTTATTAGTGCAAGGTGAGGAAAAATGAGAGAAGATTTGGAGGAGGATATTTTGGAGAAGGGTGATTATGTTCTCTCAGAATGTGCTAGAAAAATGCCAAAATAGCAATGTGGATGTATTTGCACGTTCAGTTAATACTCTGAAGTTTACAGATGCCTAACTGATGAGCAGTACTTTTATGACACAGCTTACTGAAGGACTTCTCTCAGTATCAAAACTGCTATCAGTGATCCCAATGCTCTTTTGCACGTTCAACCTGTAGGCTTCAGCCTAATTGCATTGCTGTAATTGAGAAAACAAATCTCTTCTGTTGACTAAACCCGGATAAAGGTACTTAACTTAGATGAAATTTTGTAAGTACACTATGTGCTGTCTAAAACTTAAGCTAAGCATTAAAAGTAATTCATATGCCCTATTGTTGCAGCTCAAAATAGCCTGACACCTTCCAAGCAAAAATTTTGACTGATCATTTTAATTATATGACAAAGCTTACCTCTCCACAGTAGATATCCTATTGCTAACCCTTTAAGGTAGAGCACTTATTGCCTTTGGGCCAAGTCCTGAAGTGTCGTATTTAAATGAAGTTCCGATTAAAAAGCAAACAAGGCACCAGGCGACCCAGGTATGAGTTTTCAGGAATAAAACCAGTGTTTCCTATGCCCCATGCCTATATATGTCAAAATTAAAATTAATTTGTAACAGCATAACTCCAGCATGGTCTCAGAGAGTCCAGGCTTTGGAGTGGGCTTTACAGGAGTGTTCAGAGCAGCAGCTTCCCACAGCGGTAACTGGGAGTCTGTAGCAGCTCTTCCATCCCTGCAGGCACCTGTAAAGCAGGCTGCAGTAGAAGCCGATGGCTTCGGTGCCACTGATACCAGGGAAAACAAATAGCAATGACAATGGCATTTCACTGTGTCCAGGGAGGGGCGTATCTACTCATACTCGTCTGGACAGGGGTCAAAATGGGAAGTCATAGGGGCAAAGCACTACAGACGCCTTTTACCTTCTCCTCTCTTCCCTTCCTACATGTGTAGGAAAGCCGGCAAGAGAGTGGCTTATGAAATGATGGCCAACCTGATGCTTAGACCATCTCCACTGTATTCTAGTGACCGTTTTGAATGGCTCCCAGGAAGACAAATTCCTGAATTGATCAGGCAGCAAGCAGCTGCAAGGCTGTGCCCAAGTGCCTCAGTTTTGAGAGGTCCTTTTAGTAGGCAAAGCGCCGTTTGCTCCTATCCCATATGATCCTTTGAATTGGTTTCAAGGAAATGCACCTAGTTTAACTAATTCTAACATTTTAACAGTGATGTTTTGTTACATTACGCACTTATTTTCCTACTTGGGAGAAACTTCTGAAGCCATTGGGAATTGTGCTTGTTTAGGGATTCTGTGGTCTGTG